>CAJVGC010000001.1:34971211-35052432 GCA_910822075.1 Senecio squalidus | reverse complement strand
AACACGTGGTAAAACCTGATTGGACCTAATTTTTGAAAATCAGGCGCGAGGCACAGCTACTAGTGCCACGTGGCGTTCTTTAATTGGACACTTAACCCGCGTCTAATCAGGGGAGTCAAGTTGTTAAAAAAAAATTCGGTATAAAAAGGGGTAAATTGAATAGTTTGATACTTACCGTTGTAAAAACCCCTAAATCTTCCAAGAAAAAGTTACCGTTAGACCTAAAATCAATCGATTTTCAATCTCGTTGTGACTAACCATCTACATTCTTGTGCATTACTGTTTCTAATCAATCACAAAATCAACAATGGCGGATCAATTGCAATTTTACAAGACTCACAACATGGTCGCCTGCTTGGAAAAGACTACCGAAAACGCCGATTTCCATCAAATAATCGATTTCTTTGATCAATCGAAGATCAAGACGGCGTTAACCATCAATCCGGTGATTGATGAATCCCACATTAGGGATTTTTGGACGTCTGCCACTCTGGACAACGATGATATTGCCATCAATGTTGTGGTGAGAGGTAAAGCAATCTAAGTGACAGAATCCTCTCTCCGAGTACATCTGAACCTTGACGATGAGGAAGGTATAGAACATGTCCCTTATGACACCCTGGTAACTGCTTTTACTAACATGGGATATGAGGGGGACCTAAACGTTTCCACATATTTAAAAGCAAAACTTTCCCCTCAATGGAAATACATGTTGCATACTTTGCAACAATGTATGTCACCCAAAAGAACAGGGTGGCATGAAGGAAGTTCAACATTAGCCAATGCAATGGTATGCTTGGCTACGGGGGGTACTTTTAACTTTTCTTACATGATTTTTGATGCAATGAGAAGAAATCTTGACAACCCAAATAAATTTCTCATGTATCCTAGATTTCTTCAACATTGTATAAATCCTGTTCACAAAGATCTCCCAAGATCTGAAAAACATTTTCTCTCAGACGCTCATTCAAAGAAAGTTTTTACTAATATGAGACAAATAAACAAGGGTGGCCCATCTCATGTGACACCATTATTCTCAAAAATGTTGGTGGTCACGATTCCCACAGCTGCAGGACAAGAAACTCTTCCTCTGTCCCAACCCACAGCTGCCACCATCAATACCACTGCACTTACTCAGGGCACTAGTGCCATATCTAAAGCAGGTACTGAAGATGGAAACCCTGAGGTTACTACGGTAGTTGCTACTGCCTCTGTACCTCCAGTTTCTACTGTGAGTTCTACTCCAGTTGCTACTGCTTCAATCACTACTGCTAAAGTGACTAAACCCAAAGTTTCTGCGCCTCACAAACCCCTCAAAGTTGCTTCTAAGAGAATCAAGAGGGTTACTCAGCCTCTTGTTTCTAAAATCATCCCTCATACTACTACTGCAACAGCAATCCCTGAAACATCTTCAGGATTGTCTCACACATTAGGGGAAAACCTTGAACATACCCCCTTGTTCACTGAGTTGGTCACTAAGGAGAGGGAAGACCATGTGGGGAGGGCTGATACTACTGCAGCTTCTACTTCTCATAGTAGAGCTCAGGACAGTATCAACATAACTAAGACCCAAACTACGGCAACACCTACACTTGCTGAGAACTTGTTCTCAGATAAGGAAGGTGGTCCCTGGCGCCAAGAGACCATGGGGGAGATACCTGCTTCTGCTAGGCAGGAGAGTTTCTCTTTTCCCGAGGATCTTCCACCTGTTGGTACCCAACAGGAAAGGGGTGAGGGTAGTGGTAGTCAGTATAATGAATTGATGGGTATGTACCAAACTCTAATGGTGAGGGTGGAAAAACAAGAGGAGATGTTGTCTTCTTTAACCTCTTTGGTGCAACAGGTACTGGCACAACAAGCATTGATCTCAGTCCAGTTACTGCCCAAAAGAATCACCACACAAGATGCTGGCAACTCACCAACACCATCCAGCTCATCCTCCTCAGATGACTCTCCAGCAGATGACAACAAGGGGGAGAAAGAATTAAATGTGTTATCATCTGGAGAGAGCAAAGATGATGAAGACAAGGAAAGCACAGAAACTGTCATCACTGCCACCTCCAATCAAGATGAAGAAATGGAGACAGACAGTATAGTTGAGGGGGAGACAGACTTTGATGCTAATATGGTGATAGATGGAGAGGGTGAAGAGATGGAAGTTGATACTCCACTTAAGCGGGAGCAGCAGCAGCAAGAAGTCAAGCAAATGGTTGAAGAAACCATAGACGAGATGGAAGATGAAACTTCACCAAATGATACTGCAACACTTAATGCGGATCAAGATGCTGAAATGGTTACTGTGGACCCAGTTACTACGGATCAAGTTGCTACGGATCCTATGGTAACTAGCCCAGTTACTACTGACCAAGTTGCTGCGGACCAAGTTGATGCGGACCCCATGATAACTAGTCCAGCTGCTACAGATTTAGTTAATACGGTTGATATGGAGCAAGTTACTACGGAACCAATGATTATCAGTCCAGCTCCAGAAACAGAGGAGGAAGATCATTCCTACCTGTTCACAACCATTCCTCCCACGTTCGATCAAGCTTCAACTCCTTTTCAGGCAATCCAATCTGAAGCTACAACTCCTTCAACCATTGTGTCAGAAACTCCCTCAACTCTTGATCAACAAGAAGCTGCAAATGTTCTTATAAGAACAGAAATGTCAAGAACAAATGTGATGGCTGATGAAGACACTCTAGCATCACAGCTACTTAAGATCAAAGAGGAGAAAGAAAAAGAGGAAAAAAAGAAGATGCTAGCTGAGAGAGTTGCAAAACAGAGAGCATCAGCTGCATTGGGTGAAAGACCAATTCAAACCTCTTTAAGATTACCTGAACAATCTACTGGTTTGTCTGTTTCAATTCCTACAGGTAGATTTGGGTACATCACAGTGGATGAGAAGAAAAGGAAAATACAGAGGGTTGACCTTGATGCTCCAAAAGAAAGAGGAAAAGGCAAAGCCATTGCTGTGGAGAAATCAAAAACTAAAGAAGAAAGGAGCAAACAGGAAGCCTTTAATTTTCAAGGAATGACTGCTGAAGAAATTGAAATGCTCAGACAAGAGCAAGAAGAAGCAGAGTTATTGAAAAGAATGGCTGCTGAAATAGAAGAAGAAGAAGAAAGGGAAAGAAATAGAAAGATAGCTGAAGCAGATGAGCTTCATGCTAAGCTAAACAAATCTCCTACTCCAGCTGAAAGAGAGAAATTGGCCAGAATTGCAGAAGAAGATGCAGTAAAAGCTCAGGAGATGGCCAATGAACAAATTTTGGACAGATTGGTCAAACAGGGTTTGGTAAAATCTGTGGAAAGATCAGATGAGCTTCTAGCACAGAAGATGCATGAAGAGGAACTTAAACAAGCTAAAGCCAAAGCCAAGCCTGAGAAGAAGAAAGTGTCCAAATTCAAGTTCAAACCTACTCAAATAAAGCTAGCTGAAGATAGAGATAAGTACACTAAGTACCTTAAAAGCAAAGGGTACAGTGGCAGATCCTTAGGTCCAATGAAGCTAACAAACATGCTGGACCTTGTAAAGGAAGAAAGACAAAAGGAAACTGACAGGGAAGCTGCTCTTGCTAAGATTGCTAAGATTCAAGAGAAAAAGAAGAAAGATGCTCTTGAAGCTGCCCTGAAAACTGGAAGGAAAGTGTTCATTCACCCTGAACCTGTTCCTGAAGTAAAGAAGTCTGAGGAGAAGCATAAAAGAGTCAAAAGCAGATCAACAAGAATTCCTCTAGCTAAAAGAAGAAAGATGGATGAAGATGTTGCTACTGCTTCTCAAGAAAGCCCAGAAATTCCATTTATGGATGTCAAACCAGAGCCTGAAGATATGGAACAAGACCCTCCTAGTACTACTCAAGGGGGAGACTATTCTGCATACATCAATCATGTTGAAGGTTTGAAGTATACTCCATTGAATGTGAAACCTCCAGTTATCATAGATTGGAAATATATTGGAGGAGACAACATGACTGAGTATGAAGTGACCAGACAAGATAAATCAAGAAAGATACTTCATGCTTTTTATGATGCAATTAGATTCTTTGACAGAGAAGACCAGGAAAGAATGTATCATATAGGCAAGTCAAAGTACTCTAATCAAAGAGGAGTACCTGGAATTGATCTGGCAATGGACATCTTATGCGGACTATTTGAACCTGGATATGAGAAAAAGAGTTCAGTCTTCAAGAAGGAAGGACCAAGCAATCCGATTCTGAATTGGTTCATCTATGAAAGAAGTGGAACATACTCCATTATCAGAAGACATGGAGCAAAAGAATTCTACTTGGTGGATGTAAAATATCCACATTCTTTGAAGACATTAAATGAGCTTGTTGAATTGAAGCTGAATGGACCTCAAGACTCAAGACTTGCTCATGAACTCATTTGGAAAATCTTATGTCAACGCGTAGAAGAAAAGTCCAAAGGAAAGACTGACTGGAAAAACAAGTAGTTGTAATTAACATACAATACTTACTACTATTGTGTAAATAGTTAGTACGGTTGAAATATAGAACTTGTACTTTTGATATACTATAAAAGTTCAAGGTTAGGGGGAGATTGTTGGGTTATAACTTAGCTAAAAATAGTTTAACGAAGAATAACTCACTTAACAAACAAGAATAGTAATTCAAGTGATTAATACGGAAGATATTATGAGTTACTGCGGAAGACAAGTTACTACGGAAGTTCAACAAGTTACTATGGATACATAAGTTACTACGGTAACATGAAGTTACTACGGACAAAGTCAAAGTCAAGATACGGAGGAAGTCAAGCCAAGACACGGAAGACAAACTTATCTTGCAAGTATCAAATCTAATTAGATAGAGTTATAATTAGATTAGATTTCCTTTTGTTAATTAGAAAGAGTTTCCTTAAATCTAGATAACGATTTATTTAGATAAGGATAGATTTAGAATTCTAGTTTATCTAGAACGAGCCTCAAGGTCTATAAATATAGATCCTTGGAGAATAGAGAAAACACGTTGTATTGATATTATTGATTAATGCAATTGAGGCTTCCAATTCGACAATAATTTGTTTATTCATTATTCATTATTAGTTGTTCGATAACTCGTAATATTGAAGTGTTCATCCGCTGCTGAACTTATTCAATAGATCTCGATCTTAAACGTTAGCAAACATATTAGTTTATCTAGACTAATACGATCCTGACAGATTCCAATGAAGGATTTCGGTCGAGACATTCTTGGAGAGTTACATGTTTGGGCAGTAGATTCTGGAACCGGCGAGGCCGTGATGTTTAAGAAGGATGATGAAGTCAGAGATGGTATGACCGAGATTTTGAGAGTCATTGACGCTACTCAATTGGCTAATCTTACGGATAACGACCTGAAGATATTGAAGAAGAATCACATCGTCTCCATAGCAGGCTGGGAAGATGTTGGTAGAGATTACCAAAGGATTGTTGATGGTTGTTTGAACTTGCAGGTTAATGCACATAGTGATATGTTGATCGGAGAATAGAAGCATCAGTCAAGGGGGAGTTTGTTGGTGCAAGAAATGCAATGACTGGATGTTTATCATGTTTTGGTTACATAGTATTATATTAGCCTGAATATAGATAACTTAGTGGGCTGCTCAGGGACTTGCATGTCCGTGTGGCCCAATAGAGTCCAAGCCCAAACTAGCTGAACATGTTACTCTATAAATAGAGGTGTTCAGGGTAGTTTAGGGTTGTTGGTTTTGAGAGAGAATTCGTGTTTATGCTTTTGGATTGTAACATCGTTTGTGTTAATCAAAGCATTGAGAATTCGGTAATTGTGTTATTTCGTTTATTACTTTCGTTTATAACCTGCGTGTTTATTGATTAGGAGATTCCGCCTCGTAGTTAGTATAGTTTAATCCTGTAGATCGGACCACTGGGACCTACACCCACCAGCCGCATTCCTGCACCTTCACCGCGAGGTCCGGGGACTTTCTGAGGTGGCCCAGTAACAGGGTATTTTCCTCTGTGAAGTCTCCGATGCCGCACACCGACTGTCGGAACAGTCAATGCGAGTCATCGCATCGGCTCAGGCCACAACACGGACTGTGCAGCGTCTCGTTGGCGCGTGCTTGGTCATGGGGACTTTGATCGCGGTTATAGTGGCGAAGATGTTCCTGGAGAAGCGTCGTTAGTTATTTCCTTTATGTATTGTACTGTAAGCTAAGTCGTATTTTTTCATGTACACAAATTAAGCTATTTATCTTATTTCTTTCCATCGTATTGTACTTGTATTGCATCTTTCCTTTTATGAACTATGTACTCGACTCTATTATTATTAATGGAAATTTCTACCTTTATTATCCGTACTTGTCATTGTCGTGTGAATCTTTATATTATTGTTGAACCATTATATTTCTATCTCTTGAATCATTATCGTGAGTGTGCTATTTGTTTTTCCATATTCTCTTGCGTTGTCATTATCATTGTTCATTAAATTAAATTCTTATCACATTCTATACGTGCGTTCTAAATTGGATCTTTCCTGTTGTTGTAGAATCATGGCTCCTAAGCGCTCCAACGCTAGTCTAATAGCCGAGCAAGTTGTTGCTCAGCTGAACGCAGCTATGCCTAACATGATCGCCCCGATCACGGCAGGAATAAACAACAACATCAACAACAACCAGAACCAGAACAATAACCAGAACAACGACCAGAATAAGAATCAGCACCAAAACCCAAACCCTCCTGCTTGCAACTACAAGAGTTTCATGGCTTGTAAGCCAAAGGAGTTTCACGGCACAACTGGTGCCGTAGGACTACTGCAATGGTTCGAAAGTATCGAATCAGTCATGCACATCAGCAGATGTGCTGAAGCCAATAAAGTGGAGTACGTCTCCTGCGTGTTCCACGGCAGAGCCTTATCGTGGTGGAACAGTGTGGTCCGCACCCGAGGGCGTGAAGATGCCTATGCGCTTACTTGGGATCAATTCAAGAACCTTCTGATCGAGGAGTACTGCCCCAAAGGGGAAATCAAGAAGCTGGAGGCAGAGCTTTGGGATCACAAGATGGTCGGAAACGACATCGAAGGGTACACTACCCGGTTCCATGAGCTCGACCAACTAGTCCCAAGGTTAGTGACCCCCGAGAACCGTATTGACCTTTACATCTACGATCTTGTTCCGGAAATCCGAGGCATGGTTATCTCTTCCGAGCCCGAGACACTTCAGAGCGCAATCATCTTAGCTCACAGACTCACCAGCAATCTCCTCACCACTCCTGCATCTTCCAAGAAGGAGTCGGGTGAGAAAAGGAAATCGAAGCAGACCCGTAAAAGAAGTAAAGCCCGAACCACCCGTAATTATGCTATGACTGCTACACCTGCACCTGCACCTACACCCGCACCTGCACCACCTACTGGACCCCAACCTTACACTGGGCCACACCCCAAGTGTGACAAGTGTCGCTACCATCACACGTCACACGTGCCAGAAGGTGGGGCATTTCACCAAGTACTGCCCAAATAAAACAGTTAACCAGGGTCAGAAGCCGGTATGCTACAAGTGTGGTAGTGACAAACATCTCCGAAATACCTGCCCTAAACTCCAGAATGCCCAACCAAACCAAGGCGGGCGAGGTCAAGGACGTGCCTTTCCACTCACGACAGAGGAAGCTTGTCAGGACCCGAACGCGGTTACGGGTACATTTTCTATAAATGACCACTATGCTTTTGTTTTATTCGATTCAGGAGCTGAAAGAAGCTTCGTATCCTTAGAATTTAGACCCCCCATTAACCTAGGATCTAAAGTTCTTAAGGATAGCTTTACTATCGAATATGCTAATGGCCAAGAGTTCGAAGCCAAGGAAATTATTCTAGGATGTTCAATATGCTTATCTATCAAAACTTTCCCCATCGATTTAATTCCTATCAAGCTGAAAAGCTTTGACATTATCGTCGGAATGGACTGGTTATCTCGTTTCCAAGCCGAGATCGTCTGTTTCGACAAACTTATTCGTATTCCTCTCTCGGACAGTGAGACTCTCGTTGTTCAGGGAGACAAACCTGGACGACAACTCCGTATCGTCTCTATCGTCAAAATGTGCAAATACCTTAAAAAGGACTGCGACGCCTTCCTTACGCATGTCGTTGAACGCAAACCCAAAGAAAACCGAGTACAAGACATTCCAGTAGTCAAGGATCATCCAGAGGTCTTTCCAGAGGATTTACCTGGACTACCGCCGCATCGACAAGTGGAATTCCGAATAGACCTCGTTCCTGGCGCAGCACCGGTTGCCAAGACACTGTATCGTCTAGCACCACCCGAAATGCAAGAACTGTCAAAACAGCTGCAGGAACATCTAGATCATGGCCTTAATCGTCCAAGCTCGTCCCCCTAGGGAGCCCCAATCCTCTTTGTCAAAAAGAAAGACGAATCCTTTCGTATGTGTATCGACTATTGCGAGCTGAACAAGCTGACACCGATACCCACTCCCGAGGATCGATGATCTATTCAACCAGTTGCATGGTACAATTTATTTCTCTAAGATCGACCTCCGTTCAGGTTATCATCAGGTTCGTGTCAGTGAAACCGACATTCCTAAAACCGCATTCCGAACTCGATATGGACATTACGAATTCCTCGTTATGCCATTTGGTCTGACCAACGCACCGGCAGTGTTCATGGACCTAATGAACACGGTGTGTAGACCATATCTAGACAAATTCATAATCGTATTCATAGACGACATTCTAATATACTCAAGGAACAAGGAAGATCATGCGAAACACCTAAAGCTCATCTTAGAACTGTACGCCAAATTCTTGAAGTGCGAACTTTGGCTCCGGGAGGTACATTTCCTTGGTCATGTGGTCAACCAAGAAGGAATTCATGTAGACCCGGCAAAGATAGAAGCGATCGGGAAATGGCAAGCCCCAACGACTCCTACGGAAATTCGACAATTCCTAGGATTGGCCGGCTATTATCGGAGGTTCATTGAGAATTTCTCGAAGATCGCTAAGCCGTTAACCAAACTCACTCAGAAAGACATGGATTTTGTTTGGGGTACAAAACAAGAGGAATCCTTCCAGAAACTTAAACACCAGCTATGCCACGCACCGATTTAGTCCCTACCGGAGGGCACGGATAATTTCGTAGTATTTTGAGATGCGTCTCATCAAGGACTTGGGTGTGTCCTTATGCAGAAGGACAAAGTCATCGCATATGCTTCAAGGCAGCTTAAGGTGCACGAACACAACTACACCACACACGACCTAGAACTGGGAGCCGTCGTGTTCGCTTTAAATATCTGGAGACATTACCTGTATGGTACTAAGTGCACAGTTTTCACCGATCATAAAAGCCTTCAGCACATTCTTGATCAGAAAATACTCAACATGAGGCAACAGAGATGGATCGAACTGCTAAGCGACTACGATTGAGAGATCAAATACCACCTGGGTAAGGAAAACGTAGTAGCAGATTCCCTGAGTCGGAAGGAAAGGGTAAGACCATCTCGAGTTAGAGCATTAGGAATACAGATTCAGACAAGCCTTCAGACGCAAATCGCTAGTGCTCAGCGAGAAGTGTTGAAACCCGGGAACCTTAAGGGGGAAACCTTGGACAATCACGAGACGGAATTCGAGCTTAAAACGGACGAGATCAATCATTTTAAGAATCGAGCATGGATTCCAAGGTCTGAGAACCTTCGTAAGCTAATTTTGGACGAGGGCCACCGTTCCCGATATTCTATTCACCCCGGATCCGACAAGTTGTACAAGGATCTTCGGGAATACTATTGGTGGTCGGGCATGAAGAAGGATATCGCCTTGTATGTAGCTAAGTGCCTTACTTGCTCGAAGGTCAAGGCGGAATATCAGAAGCCTTCAGGTCTACTGCAGCAACCGGAGATTCCCATGTGGAAATGGGAACAGATCTCCATGGACTTCATCACCAAGTTGCCCCGTACGGCAAGGGGTAACGACACGATCAGGGTCATCGTGGACCGACTGACGAAATCCGCTCACTTCCTACCAGTACGAGAAAACCACTCAATGGAAAAATTCGCTCAAATCTACATCAACGAGATCGTTTCTCGTCACGGAACACCTCTCTCCATTATCTCCGACAGGGATAGTGGATTCACGTCCCGATTTTGGAACGCTCTTCAGAAATCGCTTGGGACGCGACTAGACCTCAGCACCGCATACCATCCTTAGACCGATGGTCAGAATGAAAGGACGGTCCAAACGCTTGAGGATATGCTGAGAGCGTGGGTATTTGACTTCGGAGGAAGTTGGGACGCTCACCTTCCTTTGGTAGAGTTTTCATATAACAACAGCTACCACGCTAGCATCAAGTGCGCACCGTTCGAGGCCTTATATGGACGTAAGTGTCGGTCGCCGCTTTGTTGGCTAGAAGTCGGCGATCGACAACTCACAAGGCTCGACATCGTCCAGGAAACTATCGAAAAGATTACTACCATCAGGGATAGGCTGAAGATATCCCGTACCCGACAGAAGAGCTACGCCGAAAACCGAAGGAAACCCCTCGAATTCCAAGTTGGCGATAGAGTGCTTCTCAAGATATCGCCATGGAAAGGGGTAGTTCGCTTCGGGAAGCGCGGCAAGCTAAGCCCAAGGTATATCGGACCTTTCGAGGTGATAGAGCGAATTGGCCCAGTAGCGTATCAACTCCAACTTCCGCAGGCTCTTTCGAACGTTCATAATGTTTTCCATGTCTCGCACTTGAAAAAGTGCCTATCTGACGGGTCCAAATCGATAACAAGCTTAATTTCATTGAAGAAACGCTTGAGGTTGTGGACCGCGAGGTGACACAACTCAGGCAAAGTCTTGTTCCTATTGTCAAAATTCGGTGCAATTCCCAACGTGGTCATGAATTCACGTGGGAAATGAGGACCAAATCCGTCAAAGTATCCACATCTATTCAACGACATTTCTTCATGATGGGACGAACTAAATTTCGGGGCGAAATTTCTTTCAACCCGGGGAGAATGTGACAACCGTCAAAATTTCAGGTGAAATTCGTACTCTATATCTTTTAAAATGTCTATCGTTGTCTTCAACTATACTTTTACCGGAAACCCGTCAGTATCGGAATCAAATTCGGAATCAATTTATATAAGTCCTAATACCAAGAAAACACCTAAGGAACTTTCCTAAGTTCATATCGTACAAAAATCAAAAACTTTCCTTTAACGAAAAGGTCTAACGGAACAAAAACGTAAAAAGCAAAAAATAAGAAAAATGTTGAAAACAAGCTAGGATGCCGCACAGGTCAAACCAGGGCGACGTCCTAGCATCGCAGATTCAAAAATAAGGTTTTAAAGCTTATTCTCGTTTTACACAACCCAACCACCCTAAACTCGGGATTTGACTTGCATTACAGTCTTTTTCCATTGTCCCAAGACTAATTATTACCCCTCTTTTAGCTTTCTTTTCATTTTCATTTTTTACAAAACTAAAAACACCTACAAACTTATTTCTCTCCATTCTCTCTCTAACTTTCCTCCAAGAACACCCCAAATCCAGTAACAACACATCCACAAAAATCCACTAAAACCTACATAAAAATCGTTCAAACATCAAAGGAAGCAAGGAGAATCAAGTCATTTCGGTTAAAAAGCATTTCTATCGATTTTGAAACTCAAATCTCTACCAAATCGTCATCCAAGCTTTTCATCCGGTAGAAACCTTTCTTTTTACTATATTTACTTTTTTAAACATTAAATGGATGATCTAAGGCCAAAAAATGGGTTTTTATAAAGTTTTGTACCACTTTTTAAACAGAAAACGGATTTTAACCGAAAAATTACTTAGATCTATGTTTTTATGGATAAAAGTTATTTACAAACTGTGAAAATATTATATAATGAGGTTTTTATAAATTGCATGTCGAGATCCATGACCCAAATGACCTTTTTTGCAAGAAAAACAAAAGTCGGAGAAAAACAGCAGCCAATGCGCCGTCCCTTTTGACCCAGGTCGACGCAGCGGGACACAAAAAGGTTCAGGGTGTCGTCCTAGTGGCCTAGAATGGCGCACTGAGCCGCTGGTTTTCCCGAAAATCGACGTTTGGCGTTAAAAGCTTATATGTACAATCTGATTTTTCGAGACTAACTTTTTGGGACTGAGTTTAGTAAAATACTTATATTGGTGGCACTTTATTGGACTTAAATTACCTAAATGAACTCGTTTAATTATTTTATGTAAAATATATGTTTTGTAAGCGGGAAAGTGTTGTTTATTTTGGACATAAAAATTATGGCGCGGAAGCGCTGCCCAAATTTTGTTAGAAATTATAAGACACTTCAGCGACTAAAATATATTTAACATAATATTAATAACACTAACTTTGGACACTTTTAGACTAAACGTGACGATAACCGATTCGGACAATATTTGGACAATTTAACCTTGACACTTAAGGTTTAACTAAGATTACATCTTATAATATATTATATATATGTTAACTTAATGTAATCATAATATTTAATCAATCTTGGTATTCTTTTAGGCCTTCCGTGATTCCCGGCACATCTCCGACCGTTTCCCGATCTTGTTTATCTTCGCAATTGAGTAACATCCCCTCTATTTTATGTCTTTTAAGTACTCTTTTGGGGGAAACATGAGATCTAAATGTTTGTGAACTATGACTTTTATGAACTATGACTTTTATGAACTATGACTTTTATGAACTATGACTTGAACTATGAAATATTGAACTATTTGACGTTGATCGAACTTATATGCGTAAAACTATTTTAAATTGCCTTATTCGACACTCTTTGACATTTGGACGTTTTTGGACATTATGGTTTCCCCCGATCGGCACTTGACTAAAACTATGATTGATTGTATTATACGACCTCGCCACTGAATCGGCACCTCCGTTAAACCCTTGATGAAAATATAACATGTATGTAAGTGCCTACTATCAGTTTTTAAATCAAATCAAATTTCCTCGTTTTAGACATGACGTTTACACACTATTAGCTATAAGCCGTTAGTAACTATGAGTATCGATACTTAGGAGAGGATCGCTCCGTACTTTAGATGGCAATCTAAGTACATATTACTAGAACAGACAAACTTCGTAGATAGTGCGAGGTTGGGGCTGATCACGATCAGGATTAATCGGTTTAGTGTGAACACTTACAGTTATATTATGCCAAGTGGTTGATACAATGCTTTAATCATATGTTACCCCTGTTTACGCATATACGCATTTACTTTGCGATTACTCCGCATCTAATCTTTTACAAGTTTTTCTCTACTTGTGTATTATCTTCTTAAGGTATATATATTTTAAGCGACTTTTCCGCTCATCTTTCTTTCCAGAAAACTTTCTACTTATATATACTTGTCGGAACTTTTGTCAAGAACCGATAAACTGTAACTCACTCACTATGTTATGTAGTTTGACACTTTATCTCATATTTCAGGAAATCAAGTGTAAGTCATAAAGTGCATAGCTCGGGCTGGTCAGGAATGTTACGTGAAGTTTGAATCGGGAGAAGACTTGTCTATTTTGGGAATTTTATTAAAACAATTTTATTATGTATTGTTGTCGTGAACTTTAATTACTCTTGGTTATGTCTTTTGAACATGTGAACTTTTTAAACCTTATTTTAATGACTTGAACCGTTAAATTTTGTTATGACTCGTGTAATCATTCTCTTGCTATTCGCACCTCGTGTTTCCGCTTTAGCGAGGTGTGACAGTATGCAACCTTCCCAATTTTTTCCAAAATCTTAAATGGTCCAATAAATCTTGGGCTTAACTTTCCTCTCTTCCTAAATCGAATCACCCCTTTCCATGGTGAAACTTTCAACATTACAAAATCACCAACATCAAATTCTATCGGTCTTCGTCTTTTAGCGGCATAACTTTTTGTCGATCTTGAGCTATTTTGAGTCTTTCTTTTATTTGATCTATCATTTCCGTTGTAATTTGCACAATTTCTTTTTCGCCCAATTCTCGTTGACCAATTTCACCCCAACATATAGGTGTTCTACACTTCCTTCCATACAACATAGTATAAGGTGCACAATCTATACTTGCTTGATAGCTATTGTTGTATGAAAATTATACTAATGGCAAATGATCATCCCAATTACCCCCAAAGTCTATTACACATGCACGAAGCAAATCAACTAACGTCTGAATAGTTCTTTCACTTTGCCCGTCCGTTTGAGGGTGATAACCCGTGCTAATATTAAGTTTCACACCTAACTCTTCTTGAAAACCCCTCCAAAAATGAGAAGTAAAGCGAGTATCTCTATCCGATACTATCGAAACCGGAAATCCATGCCTTACTACAATTTCTTTCAAAAACATTTCCGCCATCTTCTCCGAAGAAATAGCTTCCTTGATCGGTAAGAAATGAGCACTCTTAGTTAATCTATCTACAATTACCCAAATGGCGTCATTCTTTCTTCTAGATTTTGGTAATTTCGTCACTAAATCCATTGTGATATTTTCCCATTTCCAAACCGATATTTCTAACGGTTGCATCTTTCCATAGGGCTTTTGGTGCTCTACTTTAACTTGCAAACACGTCAAACATTTTTATACATATTTTACTATATCTCTTTTCATACCCGACCACCAATAGTCTTCTTTAAGATCTCTATACATTTTTGTACTACTGGGATGAAAAGAATATTTTGACTTATGAGCTCCGTCTAATAAAATCTTCTTGCAATCCGACGTATTAGGAATCCAAACTCTTCCAAATCTAGTCTTTAAACCTCGGCTATCATTTGTCAAATTTTGCAGTTGACCCGAAATTCTTTTTCTTTTCCAATTTTCTTCCTTAATTGCTTCTGATTGAGCCACTTTAACCGAGTCAAAGAAACTTGCCTTAATAATTAAAGCTACAGAGTGAAGTTTCATTTCCGGTTGTGAACTCTTTCTACTTAACGCATCCGCAACTACATTTGCTTTCCCGGGATGATAAGGAATGTCGCAATCATAATCTTTCACTAAATCTAGCCATCTACGTTGTCTCATACTAAGATCATTTTGAGTGAAGACATATTGCAAGCTCTTGTGATCCGTATAAATTGTACATCTTTCACCATAAAGGTAATTGTGACAACCGTCCAAAATTCAGGTGATTCTCATTTATTATGTATGTACAAATCTTTGGTCGTACTTTATCGTGATCGTATCATTCTTGTTCGTACTTTATTGCGACTGTAATTGTGTCGGGACCAAAGTCGGAATCAACTTATAAATCCTAACACCAAGAAATTATACTATGAACTTTACTAAGTTCATAACGGGAATTAATATAAAATTCTAGTCCACACTTAACAATAACGGAAAACTTAAAACTTAAAACGACACCAAGCTGGAAAAGCCATCCAGCCGATGGCTGAAAGCTGTTAGCCAGCGGCTGAAGCCCAGCCGGCGGTTGAAAGCCGGCGTCCAGTGGTTGATGACTCATTTTTGCATGCATCTTGATTGGACCAAATGCATTAACCGGGATTTGACCAAGGATTACTGCCATTTAGAGTCCCTAGGGCAGTAATACCTCTTTCCCACTCCTTTCTTTCATTTTCCTTATCACTTTTCAAAAATCAAACACACACACACTTTTATTTTCTCTCTAAACTTCCAAGAACACCAAGCCAAAACAATGAACTTTCACCATCAAAACACCAAATAAAACACAAAAATCATCCACAAAAAGACATACAAATCGTCCATAAAGCAAGGAGTAAAAAAGGGTTAACGTTTTGAAGAAGATTTCCACCATCTTGAAGCTTAAATCTCATCCAACCGTCACCTAGATTTTTCCTTCGGTAAAACCCTTTTATTTTACTGTTATTTCGTAAATAATTACTTGCATGGACGATCTAAGGTCTAAAAAGTTGTTTTCATAAAGATCCATAACGTTTTCTTACTTAAAAACGGGTTGTTCACATAGATCCACCTTTTGATGTAAAAGATCTAAAAGAAACTGTGATTTTAACACTAATATGAATATATTTAACTAATAACCGTTTGCATGTCAAAATCTATCACTGAAATGGCTTAAAAATCGAAAAATATCAAAACGCTAAAACTGGCCAAAGGCCTCCAGCCGCTGTCTGGATCTTGCTGACCATAAAAAATTCGTTTTTGCAACGTAAAAATTAAGAAACGAGAACTAGTAAATTTTCACAGATTATTACAATTTGGGACAGGTTACTGAGTTTGTGAAAAATATTGTTTGGTTAAGTTTTATAATTAAAAACTAATATATTGTTGAAATGTATCGTTTGAAATGATTGTTAAAGCGGGAAAGTGGAATTGTAAAATGGACTAAATTTTTATAGCGCGGAAGCGCTGCCCAAATTTCACCGTAACATAGACCCGAAACTGAGTAACAAAATGATAGGTCTCACTAAGATCCCAAACAGTGGCAAATCAATAACAAATAAGTATTTAGAAGTTAATTGTTATATATCGATTAAGTACTCAGTTTCAGTATATATTATAGCGGAATTATAATATTGAAACAATGAAAATAACACACAGTTATATTTCGATTAAAGGTGTACCGATTACAAACCTCAAACTCACTATTTATACACAAATATAGTGAGTTTGATATGGATCAATCTAAGAATATCTTTTAAACATATCAAAGATATTAACTAACTATACTTCCTTAATTTACGCCTGACTTCTCTCATGAATCTGAGTTAGTCAGACTGAGTCACTCAGACTCATGTCACTCAGACTGAGTCACTCAGACTCATGTCACTCAGACTCAGACTTTGATTAAGAGATTTATTAATCTTGGGATAGATCATTGTTTTTCCCAACAATCTCCCCCTATCTGTTTCAACCAAAGTCTTTTACAAAATATGCAAGAAAATAAACACAATCATAATAATCTTCAATTAAACACTTTTTGTGAACAAAACATGCACCAGTCTGTTTTTACATCTTCTTCTGTAAGGTCCTTCTTTTCTTTTTCACTGGAAGATCAAATGGTAGAGGCTGATCTCTTTCCCTCATCCATCTCGTCCTATCTTTCTTCCATTCCATCAGGGTCTTCATTTCAGCATCAGTCTTATTGAAATGCAGTTGATATTCTCTTATTACTAGCTCCACCCTATCAGCCAGTGTTCCTATTTCTTCAATTCTTTTCAGATTCATGAATAGCCAGCTGATCAGTCTCACTCTGAATGGAAGACATTGAGGAGACTCACATTCCTTGAGTAAAGCAATACAGTGATGAATGGACGTAGTGGTAATGCTGTCTTTAGGTTGAAAGCTTTCTTCTCCCCCACAATCAATGTAACATAGCCCTGTATGCTTCTCAGTCTCAATGTATGTTTTGTCTTGAAATGCAATCTCTTTAGGATCTGGATGCATACTGCTTGATTCCAACCCCAAGGATTTCGTTTGGACTTTTACATTGTGCTTTGTGCAATAGGCTCTGTAGTCTTCATCTGACACTAGATTCAACATATGAGCTGCATTCATGTTGAAGGTAGCCTCTCTTCTTATAGCCAAGCTTTGAGCTTTGTCAGTCAGAAAGTAGCTCAGATTGGCTATTTCCTTCCATTCTTCTGATCCCAAGGTGTGCAGTCTTGTTAGCCCAATTCTGAAAGATCCACCTTTATGTGTACATGTAAGCAAAAGGTCAGTTCCACCATGACTCTTACAATCTAAGTGAGTAATCTTGTGCTTGATCTTTCTCATTGAGAAGTTTGATACAATGTAGTCAACTCTTTCTTCCTCTCTAAGAACCAGCTTGGCCATTTGAGCATCAGCTTCCAATCTCATCTGTTCTTCTTCAATAGCCTTTTCCTCCTCAGCTTGCATCTCAGCTTCAAACTCTTCAGCAGCTTTTTCAGACTGATCATAAGGGTTGAATTCGAATTTTTCTTTGTAGAGCCCCTTTATGTATTCTCTGTATTCCTCAACAGTCATTCCAGCACTGTTGGCGTATCTCTGAAGTTTTGCTAATTTTTCAGCTTCAGCTTCAGTCTGTTTGCTTTTGACTACAGAATCAGTGTCAGTCTGTTCATTATCATCACTTTTATACCCAGCAGCCTTTCTTTCTAGTACATTGATGTCTGACATTACTTCTTCATCCCCAGAGTTCATACTCCAATCAGTCTCATAATGTACTTCAGACTGACCAGTTTTTGTGTTGTGTCTGGTAGTCTTATAGTACCTTTTCTCCTCCTCTTTTCTCTTCCTTTTCAACTGCTGTGTGGGGATCTCAGGTTCATATGTTTCTGCAGCAGCTAGTTTCTCCCCCTGAAGCTGAGAACCCTCTGCAATGGCCTTGCCTTTTCTCATCATACTGACTTCAGATGTCAGTTTGGAGACCATATTCTTCAAATCCTTCATTTCCTCTTCATTTTGATTTCTTAGAGCATGGAACTCAGTCTGCATTGCACTCAGTCTGTCATCAAACTGAGTAGACATATCCTTAAGTGCCTTTAACAGGACAGGAATAGTCAATGCAACCTCAGACTGAGTTGATGTGGTAGCAGTTGTGGATGTAACTGGTGGCACAGCCTCACTCCCTCCCTTATCGTGAACCAGCACAGAGCTGGTGAGCCCATAACCCACAGGTCCCAGGATCGGAACCTGGATCTGATACCAATTGTTAGTCCCGTTTCATTCAAACAAAAGATATAACGATGAATATTACGAAGAACACAAAGAAATCAATGAACTAGATACGTTTTATTCATTGACAAAGAACGGAATTCACTTAGAAAACCGGAAGAATTCACACAGAATTCATGGGTGTTAATAAACCCTAGGAACTCTATAAATAGAGTTCTTGATAAACTTGGAAAATAATATAAGTGCAAATCTCTCTAACAGATAGGAGATATGCATAACAACTTACCTAAAATAAAGCTCCAAGTAACTAAGTCTCATATTTGAGTCTTACTAAGACTCATAATCACTAAGACTCATAATCACTAAGACTCATAATCAGTAAGACTCAGAACACACTTAGTCTTAGAAGTCACCTAGACTCAGATTATGACTCATAATTACTAAGACTCATAATCACTAAGACTCACAACACGCTTAGTCTTAGAAGTCACCTAGACTTAGATTATGACTCATCAGATTTATAAGTTGGGTTTTAATCATTGGTTTTTCCCAACAATCTCCCCCTATCTGATGATGTCAAAATCTTTTCACAAACATACACTAAGTATAAAAACTGACTCAGACTATAAAAGTAGATAATATAAAACGTAAGTCTGAACCAGAAAAATAATTCTTCTTTTCTTCATCCATTCCAATCTGTCCTTCTTCCATGTAATTGATCTTTTCAGTTCTTGATCAGACGGATTATGCAGTTGTAGACACTTTAGAAGACTTCTTTCAATCTTTCTTTTAGCTCCTCCTATTTGATGATGACAAAACAAATAATCTGATTACAAGAAATGTATTGTTTGAGTTGTTTACTTTGTAGCTTGAATCTCCCCCTTAACATCGCAACTCTTTTTCTTGTTAATCTTTTAAACTTTTCTCCCCCGTTTGGTTATCATCCTTCTTCAATAAATAATGTTTGAACACATCTAAAAACTTTATTTTCGGCTTCATAGATGTTAATTACCCTTGAGCTAGCCTTTATTTTGAATTCTGGATTGGTGTGAGACTGAGTTCATGTAAAACTGATTTGCGTGGGGCTGAGTTGCTCGTGGGGCTGAGTTGCTCAATCTGACCTCTGGGACTGACCTACTCAGTCTGAGTTTTAGAGCTAACCCGCTCAGACTGACCTTTGGTGAGACTAACTCACGTCTTACTCTGAGACTGACTTGGTCAGACTGAAAATTTGCAGCAGATTCAACATTGAATATCTCCTAGATGACATACCTGATCAAGCTCAAATTTTAACAAGAGGTATATCTATTTCTCGTTAAATACATATCCAAAAATAAAGAAAATCCAACGGTTAACGAACACACAGTAGTCGTTTTACCACAGCTTCGCATAAGAATCTGCAAACATTCAGCATTCATCTTTGAAATTATATATCTATTTTTCGAAACATCTGATGAGACTGAAACTTTGACAAAACTTATATCTGTACTCCTTGAAGATTTTATCAAAAAATCACGAAGATCTAATGTGTAACGAATAAATGGTGATCATTTTAATATAGTTATACACAATAACAATAAACTTTCTGCAGCAGACTTCAAAAATAAATATCTCTTGATCAGAAGCTCCGATTGAAAATTCCTTCGGTCAGAATGTGAGCCTATGTGTAAATTATCTTCAGTAAAAATTTCAAGAAAATCCGACGGCTAACGAATGAGATATGCCCTTTTTATCACCGCTGCCCAGAATATGAAGAACTTAAACACGGATTTTCAACAATCTTCTTTGAATACGCTATCTTTTATCTTGAATGGATCTTTACAGATCTGGAATAGATCCGACACGCTCTGATACCAGTTGATAGGTCTCACTAAGATCCCAAACAGTGGCAAATCAATAACAAATAAGTATTTAGACGTTAATTGTTATATATCGATTAAGTACTCAGTTTCAGTATATATTATAGCGGAATTATAATATTGAAACAATGAAAATAACACACAGTTATATTTCGATTAAAGGTGTACCGATTACAAACCTCAAACTCACTATTTATACACAAATATAGTGAGTTTGAGATGGATCAATCTAAGAATATCTTTTAAACATATCAAAGATATTAACTAACTATACTTCCTTAATTTACGCCTGACTTCTCTCATGAATCTGAGTTAGTCAGACTGAGTCACTCAGACTCATGTCACTCAGACTGAGTCACTCAGACTCATGTCACTCAGACTCAGACTTTGATTAACAGATTTATTAATCTTGGGATAGATCATTGTTTTTCCCAACACAAAATACTTTTATGACTTAAACATATTGACTTTGGACATCGGCCCTTTTTGGACATAATTGGAGTAATCGGACATTAAACGTAATTGAACATGTCGTAACGCATAAGTTTTCCGTATTGAAATTTTTTTGGACATAATCTAAGTATAAAGAGTTAATACTAAAAATGTTAAAACGGAACTTTAACATAACTTAAATCGTAATATCTATACTTACTCGAGACTTGGGTGTTTAGGTCGTCTTTGATTCCCGACGTGTTCCGCTCCTCTCTTTTACTCGAGACTTATCTTCGCAACCCGTGAGTTACATCCCCTTTACTTATTGTCTTTTTACATAACTTTTTGGGGGAAACATAAGATCTAATTGTCTTTGGAAACTTTTATGAACTTTGGCAACTGTTATGAATTCTTGGAACTTTTATGAACTATTGGTCTATTTTGGAACATTTTGTGAAACTTATATGCGTAAACAGTTTTATTTGCCCCGATTGGCATACATTAAACTTACTGGCTTGCCCCCGTTAATTGGCTAAACTATTAAGATTACTTGTATGCGAAACCAACCTTTGATGAGAATATAACGCGATTCATAAGTGCCTACTATCAGTTTTGAAACAAATTTACTTTAGTGCCCGGTTTTAGTTCATCACACACTATTAGCTTTGTTAAGCCGTTTAGTAATTATGGGTATCGATACTTAGGAAAGAACCGTTCCTTACTTAGATGGCAGTATAAGTACATATTACTATGATCAGAATACTCCTCGTAGATAGTGCGGGGTAAGGGACCTCACGGTTGGATAATCGGTTTAGTGTGTACACTTATGTTATATTATGCCAAGAGATTGATACAAGATTATAATCATTAGTTACTTATTTTACGCATATACACTCTTTTAGCGATTGACTCCACAACTATTATTTTATAAGTATTGTTCTACTTGTTCTGTACAAACTTTTTAGGTATTGTTATGCCTCGTTGCCTCAGAAACATTTTACAAGTATTGTTCTACTTGTACTTAAGCGCTGATCCGCTTCTTTTCATTTATGAAACTCATTTACTTATATATACATCACGGAAACTTTTGTCGAGAAACTTAAAACTGTAACTCACTCACTACTTTATTGTAGTTGACACTTTATCTTATGTTTCAGGAAATTAAGTGTAAGAATGAAGTGCATGGCATGGACGGGTCAGGACGGTTGCGTGAGACTCATATTGGGAAAAGACCTGTTTATTATTTTGGGAATTTATTTGAAGCTTTAATTATGTATTTGTATTGAAACGTTAAACGACTTGGTTGTCTTTTGAATTTGTGAACTCTTTTATTATTAAATCAATGACTTGAAACCGTTATATTTTGTTATAACCCGTGTAATGGTATTCCAGCTCTTCGCACCTCGTGTTTCCGCTATAGCGGGGTGTGACAATAATGCCTCTAAATCTTTAAAGCAAACACAACCGCCGGTAACTCTAAATCTCGTACCTGGTACTTCTTTTCATTTTCTTTTAATTGTCTCGAAGCTTAAGCAATAACTCTTCCATGTTGCATTAAAACACATCCTAACCTGGTATAAGAAGCCTCACTATACACAACCAAATCTTCCGTTCCATCCGGCAAAACTAATACCGGTGCTTCACTTAGTTTCTTCTTTAAAGTCTGAAATGCTTCTTCTTGCTTTTCTTTCCATTCAAACTTCTTATTCTTTCTAGTCAATTCGGTTAAACTTGAATCTATCTTGGAAAAATCTTGAATAAACCTTCGATAATACCCCGCAAGACCAAGAAAACTACAAATTTCCTTCACATTTTTCGGAGAATTCCAGTTGGTAATCGCTTCAATTTTTTGCCGGATCTACCTTTATACCTTCTGCATTCACTACATGACCCAGAAATTGAACTTCTTCTAACCAAAATTCACATTTAGAAAATTTTGCATACAATTTCTCTTGTCTAAGAATCTCCAACAACTGTCGCAAATGATCCGCATGCTCTTCCTTACTCTTTGAATATATTAAAATGTCATCGATAAAAACTATAACAGATTTATCTAACATTGTGATGTGTATTTTATAACATAAAATTATTTAAAGTTTAGAAAATGATTATACCAATGTATATTAACACACAATACAGGCAGTGTACCTGATCGTACGTAAATATAGAATCAGTAAGTCCGGATCGAACTCAGGGAACGTGTATTTATATCCGTTATCCCAAATTATATAATTAAACTAATTAAAGCAATTAAATATGAGGGACGTTTTAGTTCTGAGAGAACATAATGCAGAAAACAAATAACTAAATTAAATAACAATTTAATTAACTAAATGGATTGCGGATGAAAAACTGTTTCGACAAGTCTTTGAGAATTAATCAGATTTAAAAGCAACGATTACTTGGAATTACGTTTCACCTGGATTATGATTAACAAGAATATGTTGATTGATTTAACTGTGATTTCTATGATAACTAGATTTCCCGCTAGAGTTATCTAATCCTACAATTTTAGAGAAAGATCATACGATTATTCGTACATCAAGAGCTATCTTAGATTTATCCACTCTAAATTGTGCTTTAATTTCACTATTATTTACAATTTAATCTGTCGACTACGAATTAACAAAAGTCTCAATTATTCAATCCTGATATAATTGTCATGTTCATTCAATTCATTAAATCACTAATCTCTTAGCCTATCTCAATTAAGTATCAAGCTACAATTATCTAATAAATCATATAATTGCAAATAACTAATAAATCATATAAGAACGCTAGTTATGTTATAGATCTATCAATCACGCTAAGTAGTAGATTTAATAACTTTGAATAAACATGGATCGCGATTAAACGTAAATAATAATGGAAAAATCAATAAGTTCAAACATAAACTTGATTAAACATAAATCCAGGTTCAACAATCCAAGCAATCGCTTAAAGAGTTTAGCTCATGTTGGATTGTTTGCAAATAACATAATAAGTCTTAAAACAAAACATTGTGTTAAGAATTTAATGCATAAACGTCGAATCAACAATTGCTAACTTAGAAATTGGTTAAAAGAGATTAACCAAAAGCTTCCACGTGATCAAAGGCTTCTAGGACTCTTCTGGCAGCTTTCCAGGATGAATGCGGGTTGAAAATAAGGAATAATGTGTGTTTAACCCGAACCCTAGCAGCCCTATTTATAAAATCTGAAAACTCCAATTCAGCCGTCGGCTGGCTCACTTCAGCCGTCGGCTGAAACACACGGGCTAAAATATTGCTTCCGCGGCACGTAACGAACAATTATGCGAAAAACTTAATTCAGCCGCCGGCTAAATATCCTCAGCCGTCGGCTGTTTCTTCAACTTTACGTTTCTTGCTCGTTTGTCTCCGTTTCAAGCCAGTTTCAGCTCCTTTTCGCTCCGTGGCCCAAATATAACTTTAATCTGCAATTCTCACTAAAAATATACCAAATCATAACAAAAGTTGCAGATAATGATGCTTAAATACGATAAATGTGGCTACAAAATATGTATTATTTCAGGCACATCACATTGTCTTACAAACTCTATTCATTAAATCCATAAACGGTGCAGGTGCATTTGTTAAACCAAAAGGCATAACCAAAAATTCATAGTGGCCATACCTGGTACAAAAAGCGTTTTTCGGTACATCTTCTTCTTTTACTTTCAACTGATGGTAACCCGAATCTATCTTTGAAAAGAATTTCGCCCCTTGCAACTAATCTAACAAATCATCTATTCTAGGTAACGGGTACCTGTTCTTGACTGTCACTTTGTTGAGTTCTTGATAATCTATACACATACGCATACTACCGTCTTTCTTTTTCACGAATAAAATCGGTGCATCGCAAGGAGAAGAACTGGGACAGATGGAACCTTTATCTAACAATTCCTGTAATTTACTAATTAATTCTTTCATTTCGGCCGGAGCTAATCTATATGGAGCCTTCGCTACAGGTGCAGCACCGGGAATCAATTCTATTCTAAACTCTACTTCTCTTTCCGGTGGTAAACCCGGAAGATCTTCAGGAAATACATCTACATATTCATTGACCACATCTACTTCTTCCAAATTCTTCGTATCTTTCTTTTTATCTATTACATATGCAAGGTATGCTCGACAACCTCGGGATATATACCTTCGTGCTTTCATCAAAGAACAAACGGAAAATTCTCCACTCTTTTTCTCCCCATAAATAATAACTTCTTTTCCTTCTAAATCAGTGACTTTAATAATCTTGATCTTACATAAAATTATCGCATTATTCTTCTCTAACCAATCCATACCAATTACAACATCAAACTCTCCCATCACCATTGGAATTAAATCTATCGTAAATTTTGTTGACCCTATCTTAATTTGATTATCATGATAAACGTCCGACACAAGAACAATTCTATTATCCGCCACTTCTACTTCTAAGGATATTCTAACATACTAAGGGGCTTAGAAAATTTCTTACAAAACTTACTTGATACAAAAGATCTATTCGCCCCCGAATCAAACAACACATAAGCATGTTTAGAATTTATAATAAAAATACTTGAAACCACATCAGTTGATTCTTTTGCTTCTACGGAAGTGATTTGAAAGGCACGACTTCGGCCTTTAGGTTCTTCGACTTTCTTCCCGCTACTCCCTCCTTCAAGTAACAAAGGAGCTTTTGGTCCCATCAACAACTTCTGATTTTGCGGCAATTTTGGGCATTCATTTTTAAGATGTCCCAGATCTTTACAATAATAACAAATCCTAATCGGATTAGGACATTCACTACTAATGTGGCCCGGCTTTCCACATGTATAACAGCCCGTATGACCAAACTTGCATTCTCCAAAATGATTCTTACCGCATTTTTTACAACCATAGTTGTTCCTCGACGACTCCTTTCTTTCAAATATTCTTCCCGAACTCTTGCCTTTCTTTTCAAATCTTTGTTTTTAAAACGGTTCTTGCACATATTCTAATTTTAAGTTTCCTCTTCTCTTCCTCAACTCTATTTAAGATTTCCATGTCCCTTCTCCTTTCCGCTTCAACCATATCCTCAAAAGTCCGAGGATTATAAGTTGAAACGTGCTCTCTAATGTCTTGATTTAAACAACACATTTAACGGTCCATTTTCATCCTCTCACTCATCACATATGCTGGACAAAAACCCGCTCTATCCATAAATTATTTGTTATTTCATTCACCGTCTTGCTTCCTTGTTGTAAAGCTAAAAACTCACGAGTGATTTTGTTCACTGCCGAAGGTGGACAAAAATACTCCATAAACCGTTTCTTGAAATCCTCCCAAGTCATTTTCACGATCCCATAAGCTGGAAACAATCTTACTATTGACTCCCACCAAATCTTAGCTTGATTGCGAAGTATATTCGCCGCATAAATAACTTTATCTCTATCCACACACTTGCATGTCAGAAACGCACCTTCTACTTCCATAATCCATCGCATGCTAATAATTGGGTCAACTTCCCCAAGAAACAGGGGCAGATTACAACTTGCAAAATCTTTATATGTACACCCCTTCTTGTAATTTTCCGTAAATTCTTCTTGATGGTCAGAATGAACATCTTCACCTTCCGAATCTTCCTTAACTTTTTGCTTTAGTTCTTTTTCCGCAAGCACGCGGTCTATCTTTTCATCGATAACTTCTACAACATCGTCTCTAACCCGCTTGATAATAAACGGTATTGCTCTCTCAAAGGCTTGGCTAATCTCCTTAGCCACTATCGTTTGTATATCTACTTCTTTTTCACCATCATCATGATGACTACTTCCTTCATCCATTTCTACCAACTGAAATTAAATTCAGTTAATAACATATAGAACTATAATCTATACACAATTATAGTTTATACGTCATATACATACTTTCTAACTTTCTTTGTCCCTTGTCCTTAATATACTTCAACCATATCGGATATACATAACATGCTCAAAATTATCGTTGGCCAGACGTTAATTTTAAACATATTAACTCTTGTACACCCAATACTATCACTGTATATTTTAGACTAAGGCATTCTATTATTTCTTAACAATTAATCTTTCTTACTCTTATCTTTTCCGTAAGGCAAGCTTCTTCCCCAATAGTCTTCCCTTTACAAAGCCTCAGCTTGGGTTCAAGTATCAACCGAGATACTCGACTCACACAAGCCAAGGCTCTGATACCAACTTGTAACACTCGGGCTAAAACATACCAATTGTTTTATATATATAATAACTTTTTACAACGTCAACGATGTTACTATTTCTTTACATAACTTAACGGAAATTAAAATCCATTTTAACTTTAACTAAAGGAGCATTCATAATTATCTTGAGCGAAAGCTCATTAAAAAATATTTAGGTTTCAATCAAGGTCCCCATCCCTTCTTCTTGTGCTTGCCTTGCAATTACGAGTTTCTTTTACCTACAAACATAAAATCAACAAAGTACATTAGCGTTGAGCTAGTGAGTATACTTGATCATTGATTAAGAAATCTTCCAAGACTAACTAAAGTCATATATTTTTCTTCTTCCAACTATATAGAGTTGGTTCTTACTTCTTTCCGACTATTAAAGTCAAATACATACCCTCACGGTATATATAAAGTTAATTCTACTTCTTCCCGACTAATGAAAGTCGATTCTACTTCTTTCCGACATATAAATGTCATTTCTACTCATCTCTAACTTAATAATGGTTCAGGATATCATTCCCACACTTAAACTACTTTAGAAATCACTAAAACATGGTCTAGACATCCACTACGACGCAGCCGACAACAACTGCGACGCATTAGAAAAGATTGAAAATAAAGCACCCCACAGAGTGCCAGATGCGGCGCACTTGGATTCAGGTGAGGCGTACTTGGCTTCAAGTGTGGCGCATTTGGTTTCCAGTGGTTGCTGGTTTTCGTTTTGCTGTTTTCCTGCACTTACACGTTAGTTTACGGTACTTCTAGTTTCTATTTCCGCTAACCACTTAATCATATATTGATATAGTATATTAATTAACCCTCAAAGGTGTTAAAACATAATTATAAGCATATAAAATTTTAAAATAAGCTTTGTATACTCACCTTGATGTCAGAAATACGTTCACTGCCCTCTCGTTTCCTTCCCTTTTCCTTTATCCTTCAAATCTAAGTTTATACAACCAACACAACTATGTCTTTCAATAACTCACAAAAACATATTTAAAAACTTCATTGTACATCTTTCTAAATTAAAAATTCTTAATCTTAACTTGTTTGACAACTTCTACCCATCTTGCTACTTTTTGGGTCTTTCGACCCGTTTAGCATTTTAATACACATAAAAGCTTTTCAAACGATTATCTACATTATACTCATTACAAAAACACATTGCATACAAATGTTATTTCTTCTCATTAACTGAATTCTACCCATTTTCCATCCTTTTACGGGTCACACGACCCGTTTGGCACCACAAATGGAAATAATCATAACATAATTTAACCGCATACAAACTTGAGTATTCTACAACATCACTACTCTATCCCAATCATGAAACTAAAACATATGATTCTAACATCAAAATAACATACAACAAAAGCTCAATTTCAACAATTTCTTCAACTTTTATGATTATCCCCAAAATATAGAAAAACTAATTTTAACCCAATAAAGCATTTTTACCTTTCAATTAAACATCTAAATAAGGTCATAACACATAATACAAACTCAAATTCATCAAATAACATCAAGTGTATAAACATACATTCTTTTCTCCAATTAGAACTTAATCTAAGGTTCTTAAGCTCCTAATATTAACTTTAAAGGAAGAATTTCATCACCATAATCTTCAATGGAAATAAATTTTCAAATCCCTTTTGATTTCTCTCAAGAACACACACACATACATTCTAAAATTCTGTCAAGATGACACCTAATCCCCGACCACATACACAAATTCCACAATTACATTTTAGTCCCTCTACTTTAAAAACTTATTTAACTTACTTAATTAACTAACATAGTTAACAATTTAAATCCTTTCTAACCAAAGTTATCTATTATTCTTACCATTCTAGTCCTTTATATTTGAAACTTCTAAAATAAACTAGAATATAAAACATATTTATAATAAACAAGTAAACACTTACGAATTATTCTAAATTCTGGGAACTTGGATGTTACAAAATGGCAATGGTTAGTGTAAGAGCCAACCGATTCTTCAAGAGAACTGGCAGGAATAACTTCAGGAAAGAAAATGGTGATAAGATGGGATTTGATAAGTCAAAAGTCAAATGTTACAACAGTCTAGAAAATGGTCACTTTGCAAGAGAATGCAGGGCACCAAGAAGAAGCAGTCAAAACAATGGCTATCAAAGGAACTATCAACAAACTGAACATAAGCAAATCATTGGATCTGAAATGAAGAATGACAGAGAAGAAGAAAGCTCAAGTGGAACAACATTGATCCCATTCGGAGAATGGGATGAGGTTGTTGAGAAGGACTACAAAAACAAGAGTGTATCTACCTTGATGAGTAAAATCTCTTCCTCTGTCAACATTGATGAGGTAATTTCAAATACTTGCACTCTATCTTGTTTACACACTGTTAAATATATAAGAGAGCATAATTTGAGTTTAATTAAAGAGATTGATATGATAAAGTTTCATCAAAGAGAGTTTTTAAAGAAAGAAAAAGGTTATAAAGACAAAATAGACTCATTGACAAGTGATGTAGATGCATACAAAGGGAAACTGGGAAGGTTGGAAACTCAACATGAAAACTTGTTTGAAAGATTTCAAAAGGTTTTCAATGAATTTAAAGAATCAAAAATTCATGTCGAGAAATTCAACCTTTCATCGAAAACTTTGAGTGGAATCATTGAGCATCAAATGGTGCATAAGGCAAGGGCATGTATTGAATTCAATGCAGTACCTCCTCCTTTCAATGACAATTACTCAAGTAAGCCTGAATTTACATCATCCAAAAGTGGTCTACTTGTTGAAAACTGTTTTGATGACTCATCTGCTTTAAGTGATAATATAAAACTGCATGAAAATTGTTCTTCTGTGCAAAATAAAAATTCTTTGCCTAATAATATTAGTCTAAATAGAGCTTCTAATTGTCTAGAAGGCAGAAATATAAAAGGTCAAGAAGTTAACGATGGTGTCTGTGAAGAAAGAGTTAAAGATTGTAATAATTTAGATTTACTTAAAATTGAAGAGAAATTTGTAGAACAAGTTCACAATTGTAAAAATGAGAGATGTTTCATGTTTTATAATTTGAACATGAATGTTGGATTTGTAGAAGAAATTGTCTTGAATGATGTTGTGTTGAATGATTCTAAATTTGTTTCTGCATGTGTAAATTTTAATCTATCTGAATCTGTTAATGAATATGTGCTTAAAAATAAGAATTTTGAACATAAAAGGGTTAAAATGAACAAATCAAAAAGGAAACTTAAATGTTTGACTTTCAAAAAGAAACATAAATCTGAAGAGTGTTGCCTAAATTATAAGAAGAAAATTGTGTTTGATTGTGTTTCAACATCTGTGGAGTTGAAATTGGGCAAAATTTACTTCCAAAAATACATAGATAAGAAAGTTTCAAAATCAAAGGATGCAACCAATTTGAAGTCACCCAAGTTAAAATACTCCATGTCCAAATTGAAAGAGTTTGATTCTGTTGATAAATTGTTGAATTCGGATACTCTGAAAATAAATTCGGAAAAACAGACTGTCAAAATCAATTCGGATAAAACTCGGATGAGCAAGAGGAATTCGGATATGGATATTATTAGTTCAAATGCTTCAAGTTATGAGTCATAATTTTCAAGTTTTGTCACTAAAATAAAAGTGCATGATTACTTCAAATTTAATAAATTCAAAGGAATTTCATCAAAATTTGGAAAAGTGTGGGTTCCAAAGTCTCATTAAGTTTTGCTTTGTGCAGAGGCAGTTCTCAAACTCATTAGAATCCAACACATGGGTAGTTGATAGTGGATTCTCAAGACACATGACATGAAACATCAAATTATTACATGATTTCAGTTCTTTTAGAGGTGGAGATGTTTCTTTTGGTGGTAATATGGGTGGTTTGATAACAGGAAAAGGAAAGGTATCAAATGGTTCTTTGACTCTTGGACACATTAATTATGTTAAAGAATTAAACTCTAACTTACTTTCAGTGTCTCAGGTATGTGATAATGATTTTTATGCTCTTTTCTCAAAAGATTCCTTTTATATTCTTAAAGATAAATTTGTCATTCCAAAGGAAATGATTGTTACTCAAACACCAATATTTGCAGACCTGTATATTTTAGACATGAACATTGCTCAGTCAAATGAATCATCAAGTTGTTTCATATCTAAAACTACTGAAAAAGAGTTTGATTTATGGCATAGAAGACTTTGTCATGTCAATCTTAAGTGCATGAATAAACTGGTCTCAGACAATCTAGTTTCTGGATTGCCTAAAAAGAGATTTCATTTAAATGACCATTTTAATCCATGCCTTAACATAAATCTAATTTCAAACTAAAGACTCAAACTTCAGTAGATACAGTTCTTCACCTTTTACACATGGATCTGTTTGGTCCAGTAAGTGTAAAAAGTCTTGGCATGAAATCTTATTGCTTAGTTATCACTGATGACTATTTAAAATTTTCATAGGTCTTTTTCTTAGCTCATAAAAGTGAAACATCTGAGCTAATTAAAGACTTTGTCACTCAAATTGAAAATTTTGTGATAAGAAGGTTAATATTATTAGATGTGACAATGGCACAAAATTTAAAAATATCACCCTGAATGACCTTTTGCACTCTCAGAGGAATTTTTAGACAATATAGCTCCCCAAGAACTCCTCAGCAAAATGGAGTTGCAGAGAGGAAAAACAGAACTTTAATTGAGGGAGCTAGGGCCATGTTAAATGAATCATCATTAACTGTCACATTCTGGGCTGAAGCAATAAACACTATGTGCTTTGTCAATAACAGGATTCACATAGTTAAGAGATTTGGAAAAACTTCTTATGAATTGTTTTCTGGTAGAAAACAATTTGTAGGATTTTTCAAAGCTTTTGGTTGTCAATGTTCCATTTTAAACACCAAAGACCAATTAGGAAAATTTGATTCCAAAACAGATGATGGTTACTTCCTTGGATATTCTAGTGTTTCTAAAGCCTATAGAATCTTTAATAGAAGATCTAGAATCATAGAAGAATCAATCAATGTGATATTCAATGAATATACACAAAATGTTAGGAATTCAGGTGCTGAATGGTTGTTTGATTTAGACACATTTGTGAATTCATTTAATAGTGTTTGCCCAGATGTTACAGACCAAGTGCAGGTATCAACAGAGAATGTAGCAAATGTTGAAGACAATAATGACTTTGTTCTAGGAAGACCAACAAATGCAAGTGCAAGTCCATCTAATTTGAATCAAGATCACAACAATGCAATGGATGATATTGTAAATGAAGATCTTGCAGAGAGTCAAACTGATGCAGATATTTCTCGAGAAGAAGACATTCCAGTGAAATCTGAAGATCAAGACAATATTGTTCAAGATCAAGAACTGCAGGCTCATGAAAATCATGATGATATGGGTGCACAATATTCCACTGAAGATATTTCAGATGAACAAGTTAATGATGAACTCAATTCTAGTAATCCACAAGTCACTTCAGAAGCTCAAACTAAGAGATAGAAAGTTTGGATGGATTACAAGAAAATTCAAGTGGTCAAAGAGAAATGGAAGAGAATTCGAGGAACATTCACAACATTTCGGAAGAAGGAAATGTAATTATTTGTGATGAAGCACAACTCAATGTTGATGGACATATGCAAACTCTACCTACTGAACCAAGCCATGAACAACCCAGTGAAGTAACTTCTTATCCTTCACTTTTGGATAATTTTGTCCCTAATCATACAAACCTTTCTACGAAAATTACTGAGGGAATTAACTCCTTTTTAAAGGTTCACAAGACTCATCCTCTAAGTAATATTATAGGAAATTTGCATGATGGGGTCAAAACTAGAAGTAGCTCTAGTTTAATAAATATTTGCTTGTTCACTTGATTTTCGTCTCAGCTAGAAACTAAGAATGTTGATATTGCATTAACAATAAATAGTTGGGTAGAATCCATGCAAGAGGAACTGTTGCAATTTAAAGTTCAGGGAAGTAGGTACATTGGTAGAAAGACGTGTAGGAGAAAATGTGTTTGGTGTTAAATGGATCTTTAAAGTTAGGAAATATGATAAGGGAATAATAGTGAGGAATAAGGCAAGACTAGTTGTAAAAGGATATACTCAGGAAGAGGGTATTGATTATGATGATGTTTTTGCTCCAGTTGCTAGGATAGAGGCTATAAGGTTATTTCCGGCATTTGTTGCTTTTACGAACTTCAAGGTATATCAAATGGATGTAAAATCAGCATTTTTGTATGGAGTTCTTGAATAAACGGTTTATGTTAGTCAGCCTCCTGGGTTTCTTGATCCTCAATTTCCCTGATCATGTGGTCAAACTGGACAAGGCTTTGTATGGATTACATCAAGCTCCTAGAGCATGGTATGAGACATTGTCCAAGTATTTGATTGAAAATGGTTATTTAAGAGGAACCATAGATAAAAACTTATTCATCAAATCAGTTGGCCATGAATCCATTTTTGTTCAAATCTATGTTGATGACATCATTTTTGGATCAACTTGTGAAGAGCTATGTAAGGACTTTGAGTCTGTGATGAAATCTAAATTTCAAATGAGCTCAATGGGTGAAATGTCCTTTTTATTAGGACTTCAAGTTCAACAATTAGAACATGGAATTTTTATTAATTAGGAAAAGTATGTCAAGGATATATTAGCCATATTTTGGTTTTCTGATTGTAAATCTGCTTCCACTCCTGTTGACACTAGGGCTAAGTTACATCCAGATTTAGATGGACAAAGTGTTGACCAACATTTATATAGGTCTATGATAGGTTCCTTAATGTATCTTACTGCTAGTAGAGCTGATATTATGTTTTGAGTGTGTCTTTGTGCTAGGTTTCAGGCTGCCCCTAAGGTATCTCACTTAGTTGTTGTCAAGAGAATCTTTATATATCATAAGGGACAACCTTCATTAGGCCTTTGGTATCCTAAGAATTCTACTTTTGACTTCTATGCCTATACTGATAGTAACTATGGTGGCTGCAACTTAAATAGAAAATCTACCACATGAGGTTGCCAGTTCTTAGGAAATAGGCTTATATCATGGCAATGCAAAAAGCAGACATCTGTTTCTCAGTCTTCTGTTGAAGCTGAATATATTGTTGCTGGTTCTTGCATATCTCAAGTGTTATGGATTCAGAATCAGATGCTAGACTGTGGCCTTAATTTTATGAACACACCTATACACATAGACAACACAGCTGCCATGTTTATTACTAAGAACCCAGACCAACATTCTAAAACTAAGCATATTGAGATTAGACATCACTTTATAAGAGACTGCTTTGAAAAACATTTGATTCACTTAGTGAAGATTCATACAGACCTCCAACTAGCAGACCTTTTCACAAATGCATTTGATGTAACAAGATTCAACTTTCTTATTCAAGCTATTGGTCTTATAAATCTTGATTGAGTGTTTCTCAAAAATATTTTTGTACATATCTTTTTGAATTTTACTTTCTTTTATTTCAAAATACAAAAAGAGGTAAAAGAAAATTGATCTCATTGAATCTATTTTGCTTATTAGGATAGTATTTTTCAAATTCGGAATATTCTTTTACAATTCGGATTATTTTTCTTTCCTTTTGGTTCATTTTCAGAAAAACTACAAAAATATGTCAGTCAAATTTGTATAGATAAAATCCAAAAATATGTTCTTTCATATTTGTACAGTTTAAGCTCAAAAAGATTTCATTTCAATTCTATTTGCAAGGTTATGAATTTGTTTTCAGAAAATTGAAAAATCAAAAACAGTATAAAACTTGAAAAAGTTTCACAAAAACAAAATTCTCTTAGAAAAGAATCTTAAACATAAATTCCAAAGTTATTTAACATAGTTCAATATTTAAAGAATTTATTAAAACCAAATGTTTTTACAAATGCACATATTTCTGTATTTTGAAAACCTTAACAACCTGCTTTATTCATTGCATAAGATCACTAAAACTAATAACTTTCAAATAGGAATTCAGTGATTGTCAAGAAGAAAAGGAAAAGAATGTCATATTTTCAGCAAATATGAGCATATATATCTATTTATTCTAAAACTATGAAGTATTTAAAATTGACTTTTTAATAATTTATTGACTTTGAGATCCTTGATGCTAACTTGATAAACAACAGAGACAGGTGAATAAGTCCAAAGTTTTAACAAACTAGTCTTTTGCCCTCTAAGATCCTTAATGCTTACTTGATAAACGCCAAAGACAGGGGAAAGAGTTGAAAAATTGTACTAAGTCAAATTTGAAAACATAAATTATGCATTTAATCAAAAATACCTTGAGAGAAGAAGCAGTTTATATGGTTGAGAAATCATACTCCGGGAACTCTCAATAAAGGTTGAAGATTAGTCATGAGTTCAGTCAAAATTCTTTGAGTAAAATATGTCACAAAACTAGTGTGTTTTCAAGTAAATATGATATAAATGAAATATTTTAGTAAAATATCATTTTAATTTATTTCTTCTTGTCAAGAATTGGAAAGTTTGATTGTGCATTAGGTCCTTTTTTAAACTATTAAAACTTGCAGTGAATGAATTTTTGACACATGATGAACTCTAATAGAAATACATGTTTCAGCATTTTATAAAACATTTCTTTTCTTTTGAAAATTTGCTCTTATGAACTAATTTATGAAATTTTGGAATATAAGTTTCTGATTTTGATATTGAAATTTTGCTTTAGAAACTACTTCTAGACTAACTTTTGTTTTAAAGTAAATTTAAAGTTTGAATTTAAATAAGTCTGAGAAAATTATTAACTCTATTTTTCAAAATTCGGAGTAAAATTTCAATTCGGAATATTATTTCCATTTCTGAGTTATTTTTTTTATTTTTACAATTCGGGATGGTTGACGTTGTTGACTGTTTGTTAAAATTTGGAGTATTAATTTCAGTTCGGAGTCTTTTCAGTCGGAAGTATTATTTTAGGATCGGGGAACTTTTGGTGGAAAATTAAATATATTATTTTTCTAATTCATTAGTTTATTCATTTAAATTTAAATACTTTTTTAATCAAAAATAGCAGTTCTCTAAGTCGATTCTAAATCTCTAATCCCAATATAGTTTATAATTATTTATTCCTTTGAGAGTTTAAGCTTTAGCACTTTCGTTTCGTTCTCCTAGAGCATTTTTCAAGAATTTTTGCTTGATCTCTTTGCTTTTTCACTCTTTTCACTTGGTTTCAGTTTTCTTTAAGGTATATATTTATGCTTTCTTATGAATTTTTAATGTGGTTTTTCCCTGACTATTCATCATTTCTAACCATAATTTTGTGGAACAGATGGCATTAAGATACAAATCCAAGCACAATGTAGCTGCTTTTCTAGACATGACCCATTCAGAGGTTGATGATCAATGGAAGCAAGTCTTTGGTTTTCTAATCAAATCGAACTTGCGTGAGGCAATGTCATAAAATCCTGTTATGTACAACGACTTATTACAAGAATTCTGGGAAAAAGCAAGGTTTGAGGTCATTGAAGGGGTAAGAACTATTACATCATTTGTTCAAAGAGAAAGGGTAATAGTTACTGAGGATTTGATTCGAAGGGTGCTAAGTTTGAATGATGCTGAAGCGATTGATAAATTGAGTATAGAGGAAATAAGAACGGTTTGCAGACATATTGGGTATGAAGGTGACTTCCCTGATAACATGGTGAAAAAGGTAAGAGTGTTCTTCAACTGGAGATATTTGATCCATGTTTTGTTGTGTTGTATATCTGGGAGGTCTGGAGGATTTGACGAGCTAAATCAAACATTAGCTTCTGATATTTGTTTGTCTTATTACTCATAGAAGATTTAACTTCTCTAGTTTTACTATGGACAACATGCAGAAAATGCTTGAAGGCACAACAACAAAATTCTTGCTATACCCTAGATTTATTCAAATGATTCTTCACTCAGAAGTACATGGATTGATGCTTGAAGGACCAATTCTCAAAGATGAGAACATGAACTGGAAAATCATGGAAAACATGAAGAAGGCTTTTACAAAGGCAAGGGTAGTATTTTCTGGAAATTTTACGCCTTTATTTCCATACATGATTGAGCAAGCTAGAGTAGCTATCAATGACTTCATTGAGTTTCAAAGGGAGGTAGCTGGAAATGTGATACAAGAAGAACAACAAGGTGCTCATGTTCAAAACGAACAAGCTGAACCAGAACTACAAGTTCTAGAAGAACAGTTGCACATGGAGGTTGAACGTCCTGTATCTCCTCATATTCCTACTTCATCTACTTCATCAAGACCATCTGTGCAGCAAGAGTCCAGGAATATACATCAAGTATATAAAAGGACTAAGCGTCAAGGTAGGAACTTGAAGAAAATTGCAGAGCTCACCAAGCAAACAGAGGAGCTGGAGCTGCTGGTCAAGAAACAGACTTCCTTGATTAATCAATTAAGGTGGAAACAGGCTATGAATGGGGTCATTATGGAAATCTTGAGGGATAAGTCGGGAGTATCAAACCATATGGATGATGCATCCAAAATAGGGGGAGATATAGATTTGGATGTTGAAAATTTGGAGAGAATGGATGTTGATGGTTTGAATGTTGAAAATATTAGAATGGATGTTGATGGTACAGAACTGAATGAAGAAAGAGAGGTTACAGTAAGGTGGAGGGAAAGTACAAGTATCAATGAAAGTGTAAGCATTGACCTCTCAATTGTAGGTAAGATCTTCAAAAGTGTAGAAAAGGAAGTAACCAGCAGGAAGGGAAAAGAGAAGGTTGTGGAAGAAATAACAAAGTCTGGGGAAAAAGAGGCCAGTCTTAGTGAAAATAAAGAGAGTTCAGAGGAAAGAATAAGAAGTTCGGAGTACGTGGAGATAAGTTCAGATGAAGAAAATGCAGTGGACCAAGAGGAGGAGGTGTTAGAAGTTGAAACAGAAGCTGAAAGAGAAAGAAAGACTGAAGCTAGAAAAGGTCGATAATACTAGTATGATCAGAAGTGGAAGAAGAGTAAAAAGTCTAGCTGTAAAATCATCATCTTTGGTACATTCCAAAGTTACGAAGCTTGAGAAGAAATTGCTGGATTTAAAACAGAGTCTTCCAGAAAAACTATACAAGAACCACTTGATGTGTTACTTAGTCTCTGTTGGAAGCATGAATACAAAGTCTGTCGGTCAAATACAAATGGAAACTCTTGAACGACATTGGATGGAGATAAAAACAAAATTGATGATAAGAGATTATACAGAGAAAAGAGAAAGGATGGTTCAGGAAATTTTAAAGAGTAAACCAAGTGAAGCTGCTCCTGAAGAACCACGTGCTAAAGAATCATCTGCTCATAAAGCTGATCAATCTCTACAAACTGATAGAGTAACTTTGAAGCATGGTTTTCTGAATCTTCTCAGAGAAAAGAATTCATCCAATCTCAATCATCTTAACCAGGAGACTCTCCCAAACTTTCAGAATTTCATTCATCCTCTCTGTCTAAAGATTATCATACTGATGATCCTGCAACAACAGCAGCAATAGAAGAAAGTTCTCAGTGGATGGAGGAGACTACTGATGATGGGGGAGATCTTTATAAGTTTGGCTTCCTTGTTGATACTGATTCTCACTGTCAAGAAGAAGGCAGCAACTCTGAATCAAGGATCAAAGAGGTATCTCAGGAAAGATCAAAGGCAGAAAGAGAAGAGTTAATGAAAATAAAAAAGGGTGTTCTCCCACAAATTGTAGGATGGAAATTTAACCATGATACCGGAGCTATTGTGATCAAAAGAAAGGGTGTTCGTGGTATAATGATCAAATCCTACAGAACAGTTGATTGAATAAGAGAGATTTCAGTGGAGGATGCTGTGCAACTAAGCAAATTGAAAATGATCAATCATGGTGACTATCCTCATGGGTATGAATTCGAGAACTTCATCAAATACTGTGCAAAAACTGGGTTTGCAAACTTTAGCAAGAAGTTCAATGCTAAGAGGAAAAAGTGTACTATTCATATAGCACCATTGAAGAAGATAAAAATGATCAATCAAAGAGCTAAGATCCTGAGATGGTGGACAGACTACTCCACAAATGAATGGGTTCTTAACAAGGAAGATGGAGAAGAACAAAGACTTTATGAGATGGCAGACATAAGGTAGCTCACAAATGAAGACATCATCACATTGTCTAAACTACCTTTAGAAGGAATGGAACAAGATGACACAGAAGGTAGGATGGCTTTGGAATGTGTGGTTATAGAGATGAACAAAATAAGAAATGGACGCAGAGATGGAAGATGATCTGTGGTGAACTTAAAGATGGGAATGGAGTTGACATAGCAAGACAAGGATTTTGGAAGCATCCTCTAAGGGGGAGGATGTTGGAGCAAACAAGTCAAATGGTGAAGCTTCCAAAATAACCAAGTCATAGTTTAGAGTAGTTTTAGTATCAATTCGGACTCTCCGAATTGTTTAATAAAGTGTAAGGTTTAGGAAGGTTTCAGTTAGGGGGAACTACTTCTTCACCGAATTAGTTCAAGTTGTACCGAACTGATCCAATTAAACTATAAGTTTATGTCTACTCCGAAATGTTTTTTAATAAACATAAGGATGGCATTTATGTAATTGTTAGATAGCTTAGGTCTCTAAATAGAAGCTAGCAATCATGTAAGATGCAATGCTTTTGAACAGAATTATTGGTGTAACCGAATTTTCCGCCCATTTACAATTTTCATTCTACTTGTTCATTCATCGTTGATTACTATCTCTAAATCATTATGTCAGTTACTTCTATTTCCGCTAGTGGTAACTAAGATCATTCACTAGTTGATAGCTGTGAGGATTTACGAGACTTGACATTGTACTAAAATTCAAGCAAAAGTGAGAAAAGAAAATAGAAAAGAAGAAAAGAACTCCCCCTTGTCGACCAAAAAGTCGTACCACGTTCAAAATATTTCGTCCACTTAGTTGGTTTGCATATCAAATACCTACTAAAAAAAAGTAGAAAATAACAAAAAATAAAAGAAAAGAAAACAAACCGCGGGTTGCCTCCCCAAAGCGCTTCTTTAGTAAGGAGTCTTAAAGTTCGACTCTCCAACATACTTAAGTGTGGTTATGTAAAGATCGAGGTTTTGCCTCTCCTTTTTCCTCCGTAAAAGCTCCAACTCTTCATACATCTTCTCTTCACTTATGCCATCAAAATAATCAACTCTTCATACATCTCCTCTTCACTTATGCCATCAAAATAATGATCAAACATCAATCCTTCATTGCCAACATCAAACGCTTCATTGCGTTTTATCCATGCATTGTGCCATTCCTTTGTCTTTTTAAGCAGAACAACTTTTCTTCCTTGTCCAATGATGATTAAACGCTTCATTGCGTTTAACCGCCACTTATGCTCTTATTAGGCTCTTTTCTGCATGTTTCACACTTTTGTCTCTTTTCTGCGTTGGATTCCCTAAAACGTCATAAAACAAGTGAAATAGATCAATTTCGCTTAATTTATATGTCGCAAAGTCAAGTATGATACATAAATACGTCTTAAAATGTGTGCTATTTGGACGATATCATGTACACATAGATACTAAACCACTTGTGTAATAAAGTCTCTTCACTATCTCCGTTCTTCGACTTTTGATAAGTATTCACTAAACGTATGACATTTTCAGCAAAAGCTTTACTTCATGTTTACAAATCGGGACCTTCAGTGGATGATGTTATATTATCATATTTGAAGTTGTTTACATGTGTAATTAGTATTGTGTATAATATAGGGTGAAATTTGTTTTTAGGGTACTTAGATTAAAGTGGGGAATGAGAAAGCGTATGTTAAGGGAATGCTAAAGATTGAAATTCCTTTTGATATTAATGTTATTTGGTTGGGGACTTGAGGTATTGTTTTGAATACATACTTAAAAACTACTTCATTGGTATTAAAATAAAGAGTAAATTACGCCGTTAGTCCCTATGGTTGTACCAATATCACTAGTTTGAGGGTTTTTTCTATATAACAGCAGACGTCCCCATTGTTGTAATTCTATTACGCCGGTGATCCAAAATACTAACGTCCGTTTATTTTTAACGATTTTATCAGCACATGACTTGCACACGAGGGTATTTTTGCCATTTTACACTTTTAATTCCTTCACTTATAATTATTTATTATTAGTATAATAAAGAATTATTTTAATAAAATAAACTATAACTATTTACAAAGTTCAAAACCAATCAAGAAACAACCTTACTATATCTCTTGTCTCTCTCACATATACCATCCGCCACCTCCTCCAAATCTGGTCACCGCAACAATTTTCCGACCGACATCACCGGCTCCAACCACCGTAGTCATAAAAAATGCTTTAAAAATCTTATGTAAACTTGAGATATACAAAGGCATTGTACTTTACATACTAAAACCCACAGGAAAAAGTTCAAAACCTGGTACATCTCGCTGGTCACAAAGTTCAAAACCATCTCCACAACACCCATTCGCACCCACCGTACAATCATAAGCCATTGAACTGGTATATCTCGTTGCCGTAAAAATAGATACGGGTCACCGAAAAACCTTCTTGTACTTTACATACTAAAACCCACCAAAACATTTCTGAAAATCATCATAAGGATTGTAGGAGTAAGACTAAATCACTAAGATCTTTATAGTATAAATTCGTTTTCAATTGCTTATTTTCGAAATGGTGGAAGTGGTATGGATTGGGTGAAGTATTAGATGTCAATTTGGGTTTCTAAAATATTGTTGCAATTATCTTTAAAGGTGTGGGTTAGTTTGTTGTTAATATGATGAATTTGGTTAGCAAAAAATTAATGAGTTTGTTATAAGTTTGTTTGATTTAGATGGTGAATCTTGTTAAAAAGAAATGGAAAATGGGGAAGAAAGGTGTTGGTGGTTGGTAAATGTGAGAGGGAGAGAAAGGAATAAATGATGTGAGAGAGTTCCAATAGTGAGTGAGTGGGAAGGAATTAAAAGTGAAAAAGTTAAAAGTGTAATTTAAAGGTGAAATGGCAAAATACCCTCGTGTGCAAGTCATGTGCTGAAAAAATCGTTAAAAATAAACGGACGTTAGAATTTTGGATCACCGGCGTAACAGAATTACAACAATTGGGACGTTTGGTGTAACTATTTAAAAAAAAGCCTCAAATTAGTGATATTGGTACACCCACAGAGACCAACGGTGTAATTTACTCTAAAATAAATATATTGTTTTGATTTTCTAAAATATTATTTTTTTCAATTTTTATGTTAAATATTTAAATACATTTAAACTCAATTCATTCACATAATTTGCATCAGATATTATATAACACAAAAAAACATAATTAATATCAAAATTAAAAATAAAAAATCAAAAAATTAAAACAAGATATTTATTTAGGACGTAAGGAGTAATATATAGTCGTTTTAAAAATATTTATAAATATACGGTGTATAGTCATTCAGAATAATTTATAGATTCACAAATAAGTAAATTTAATAAAAACAATATCTCTACTACATTATAATGCATTTGATGTTTTGAGAGTTTAAGAGTTTAAGTTTAAGAGTTTGACTTTTAAGATTTTTAACAATCTATGCACACAATACAACAATCTATGCATACAATACAACGATCTATGCACGCAATACAAGACACACACAACACAAACACACCACACACACACACACAAAATACAACTCTCTCTCTCTCTCTCTCTCTCTCTCTCTCTCTCTCTCTCTCTCTCTCTCTCTAAAACACACACACATACACACAACACACACTCAACACACATAACACACTCAAAACTCTCTCTCAAACTCTCACACTCAAAACTGCCGAAACTCACACACACAAAACTCTCACACATAACACACTCAAAACTCTCTCTCAAACTCTCCCACTCAAAACTCTATCTCAAACTCTCACACATAACACACAACACACATAACTCAAAAATGCCGGAACCCTAGCCGCCGCTGCCGGAACCCTAGCCGCCGTTAAACCCCCTCTTTGAGAGTTTGGATATTGAGCCGTCGGTCCCTTTCTTTAGGTGGATCACTCTTAAACTCTTAATCGTTCTCTCTTTTCTTTCTTTCGGACAAATGATTAACCTTGATCTCTTTTCTTTCTTTCGGATCTTTCTCTCTTTTCATGGCGGAGCTGTTGCTGCATATGGTTGTTTCTGGATCTGTTTGTGGCTCGGTTTGTGGCTCTTGGATTTGTCTACCGTTGTATTGATCTTGAGGTTTGTACAAGTTTTTGCCTCTGGTATTAATTTATCAGTGGGAAAGTTTAGGTAATTGGTAACTAATAAGAAAATCATTCTCGACTTGTACAATAATAAGTTGCAATTTTGTATATGAAATAACTTGAAGTATTAATATTGAGGTATGGGTGTTTCAAGTCCTTGATGATTCATATTTCCATTATATGGGTATAGGTGCACTTGAGAAAATGTTAAAAGTTCATTTACATCATTGAGATCGAACCCTAATTAGTTGTATATCTTTTATGCACCATCGCAAGAATGTTTATTAATAATATGACTAAAGTTCCCTAATTCAAATATAATAATCTTGTTAAATAACAGTTAAAGAGAAAAGTATTGAATAAATACAAGAAAATAGTCGCGTAAAATACCAATATATGAAAGCCAGGAAAAACACAATGAGTTTTATTGTTGAACCAACTCAAAACATATGGTTGTATACATGAATAAAGCAAAGACTCAAATCCATGAAGCATGAAGTGGTGTCTCACACAAACAATGGAGGAATGGCATAACATTCTCTTAAACACAAACATCACATATGCGGGAATCACTAATGATTTCTGCATCATGCTTAGCATATATGCACAAATCCAACATCCAAATGAAAATACAACCTTTTTCATCCTAATTATCCCACTTTCTCACAAATGGGACCTTTTGAGTTAAAACTTATTTACTCTAATGCATCCCGCCTCCAGAAACCTTTGCAAGTACGACGTCAGGAGGTGGTGAAGGAAGCATGGTGAATGCGAATATACCACTTATTGCAGCCGCAACAGCGCCTACAACAAAAGCTGGAAGGTTGCCACCCCCGAACAATTCGTCCCATGGTCCACTTAGTACCGATACAAACATCTGTTGATACAAAATAAGTTAATCAATATATTTCAAAATGAGATGTAAAGTAAAATGCTCAATCAAACCAGATTTCTTAGACCCGTGACCCCCAACCCCCATATTTAACATTCGATTGTTGCACCTTCCATAATAAATAGAAATTTTGTCATTGAGGAATGGTGACAAGTTTAAGGGACCCAAATTCATTCTTATGAGCCCATCCACCACCCCCTTACCATACCACATGTGAATTTATTACTTCATATCTTTTGGTTTTAGTCAATGATGAGAAAGCAATATAGCATGTTACACTTGATGGCAAAAACTTGTCTCTTTAAAATTTCTTTTTCATATAAAAATTATTTTTGGATTGTGGTATTTAAGTCATAGATGAGTCCAATGCTAGTTGACTACTAAGTCTCAAGAGTAGTTATGTCGTCATGCCATATACCAAGAAACATTGGGGTCCATTTCTTGTCAAATGGTATTAAATTCCAAAATACCCACAAAACCTTGCAAGTGACAATTTGGACTATTTTTCAACAAAACTTTAAAACCATTTTATTAATACTCTTAAAATATCATAAATAAAGATTCCTTTTATTCTTGGAATAATGTTATTCTGGTAGTAATATGAGATAGAGTAGAATATATACCTGAGGAATGACGATTGCAAGATTCAAAACACCAAGTGATAGACCTGTGAGAATATATTTATAAAAGGGTTAATTAAAGGAAATTCGAAAAAGAAACTTTTATAGTTTGTAGATGAGATAATATTTACCTTGTCCGGCTCCAGAATCGTTAGAAAATATCGAGGCTAGAGCACAGGGGACACTGAAAGTCACCTAAATGGTACCAAAAAAGAGTTAATGTTAAAAAGATTGTTACTAGTTAAAATGCATTAAAACCAAACTCTTAGATTAAAGATAAGTACTTATTCAAATGTTTGGTGTAATATTCATATGTCAAATAGTATTAGAATATATATAATACATAAATATACAGATAAAGATACACTTATGGTATTAGTATTAATACATGTTATTTGTAATCTATTAATTATTAAAAAGCAAAATAATTACAGACATTAGTATTGCTTAAAGTCTAAAAGTACTCGCCAACTTAATGATTGCATAAAGACACAAAGCATAAAAATTTAAACACTTTTTAATCGGGTTTCGATTCCCAAAATATTAATCTTTGTAATTATATTAAACCGGCCCTTTACAAAGAATATATTCCGTTAATAAGTAATTATTCATATCCAATCCCTTTAATCATTTTCAATCCTTTGAAAGTATTCCATCGACAATAATAGATGATAATTAAGAAACTAATATTCGGGTTATTCTATAACTCTCATTCTTTGTCATTTCAAGTACGTAAATTTGAATCATATTACATATAAAAGTGGTACTAACTTATATTCAAAAGAACAAAAAAAAAAGTATACTATTAACAAATACAAATTTTATTTTAAAATATTACACTAATTAATTTAGTAGTAATAAATTTAAAAGGTAATTGAGCTGTTTTTGGTCCAATGAAGCTATTATTACGTGCTTGTAACTTTTAGGTACTACTATTAGGTTTGTTTAAAAATAATATTAAACTAATAATTATACATAAGAATTTTTTTAATTCACAAGACTATAAACCAAAATCACGGGCAATAAATTCAACATATATTTTATTTAATTAATGAATTGTAAAGAACATATTTATTAAATAAAATTTTCATTTCATAAAATATATATATATATATATATATATATATATATATATATATATATATATATATATATATATATATATATATATATATATAATTAATATATTTGACTTTTTGATTAAATAAAATTTAGTAACTAGTTTTGCAGGTTTTATCTGAATTATGGACAAGTGTTTGAAAAAAGAAAAAAATAAGGTAAAATTACTCACTGCGAGTGGTGCACCGAGGACTGCGAAAATGGACAAAGCTCCGGCCTTAACACCTTCGCTAGGCGGGTTTGCGGTGACGGTACCGTCAGCCAAGGTGGTGTATTCCCTTTGAGACTCAGCCATTTTTGTAACCAAAACGGTCATGGCTAAACAAATAGCTAGAAGGAAGTTAACACCACCCCACAACCTCTTGACACCACCTAGCCATCGAGCCAAATGCTCGATGCAAAGAGATGCAAGACCGGACACGACTGAGTTAAGCATCAACCCCAAGGCTCCTGCTCGAACACCGCGGTTGTATAAGCTTCCTTCACCAACTTTGCCTCCATACACTTCTTTACCCATCCAGTCGGTATCGAAAAGCAAAAATGGGAACCATGCAACCCAGTTTAAGCATGTTACTAGTAACAAGATCCACATCGGACGAGACAATTCTTTCAACGCAGCTGCCATTTCGCCAAAGAAAACTAATTGTTTCTTCCCCGACTTAGTCTCCTCTACGGCTTCTGGTACAAAAGGCTCTTCGGATACGGTTGAAAGAGCTAGGACGGTTATGCTTACTAATAATGCTATTGAGATGAAAAAACATGTTTTTAGATTTGCACAATATACGTCACAAGCGTCCGTTTTTGTAAACGGGACGACTTTGTACAGATGGGTGTAGGAACCGGCAGCATACCCAAGCACGTTTCCTACTCCCATAAAGAAAGCAAACATAGCGTTTCCAGTTCGAATTCTACTAGAATTCGAACCAGCTAAATCAGCTAACAAGGCCCTGCACGGGCCTTGTAGCGTATTATTAGCCACATCAAGGATCCAAAATCCCACAACAAAGATCCCAATAGCGCGGGGCTTTGTTGCGGCACCTAGTTTGTCACCGGTGGATACACCAATGTCAGCAGCGTAACCAATAAGGAATACCGCGATAGCGACAAGAAAGGCGCCACCAGCAATGAAAGGACGTCTGCGACCGAAGCGAGAGGTGCATCGGTCACTATAGTAACCAACAACGGGTTGAACGATCATACCAGAGATAGGACCACAAAGCCAAATGAAAGAGGACCAGGTATGAGTAACACCAATGAGTTGAACGTAAGGGGTGAGTAAAGAGAGCTGGAGAGCCCACCCAAACTGGACACCAGCAGCGATTGCAGCCACCATGATGATATGCCAAATAGGCCTTTCAGGTGCCTCGTGATGTTGCATTTGAAAGGGTGCCCGAGCTGGTTGCTTATCATTTTTCATGGCGGATTCCATGGTGGATCAAAGGATAGGAAAAGAAAGGAAATTGAAATTGAAATTGAAATTCAATGTGAATGAATAAATAGGGAAATATGGGATGGTATTTATAAGGTTTTTGGCGGCTAGGAGTGTGATGACGTGGATGGTTCTCAGTAACACTTTAGGTTTCGGATAAATGTTATCAATCAATTTACTACTATTACTCTACTCCACTACTACTAAACAGGCATTTAATTAGGATAATAACTGTTTTTCTTTCTCTCTTTCATGCTAATTTATTATTCTTCTTTTCACCTCCAAAAAAAATAAAATATAATTATACAAAAACTAATCTATATTATACTTCGTTTATAAAGAAAATGGCTTTGCTACTTTTACAGCTTTAAATTAATTAACTCTTAACCATCTATTTTGATCACTTATATTTTTATTTTTGTTAATTATTAAGAAAAATCACTATTAAATTACGTTAAATATAATTTAATTCATATTTAGTTACACTTTAATGAAAAGAAACTAATAGTAATAAGTTTCCATAATTAATCATTTACAAAAAAAATAAAATTAATAAAATAGCTACATATTTATTGATTAACTGTTGATTTTAGATGTTGTTTTTTTTCTTTTTTTTTTAAATTACAAAATTAAGTAAAATAGCAAAGTCTTAATTTTGATTATTTGTTAATTTTAGTTTGTAAATTTTTCTTTTTTATTAGTTACCTTATCAAATAAAGTAGTTACCTTTTTATTTTAGTTAATTGATAATATAAGTTTTAATTTTTATTTTGGGGTTACGGTTATAAATAAAATAGCTGTATATTTGTTGTTTCTTTTAAATATATAGCGTATATTTGTATAAAGTGTACAATTCTTTTTTGAATTACTACAATTGATTTTGTAAATAATTGATATAACTTACGTTACTTTCAAAGATATGCATTTAAATTAACCCAAGAGTTATACATTATTGCTATATGTCTATATAATTATACTTGTATATGATGTTTGGTAGTGCTTTTGTTTTTTGGATTTTGATATTTATCGTCCTGTAATAACAGCAAATTTAAATAATAAGCATTTAATGAATTTGAATATTACAATATCTATAACGAATTATAACTCAATTTCCATTTATAAGTAATAGATTCGATACTGATATGAAATTTGAGTTATGATTCATTATAAATAAGTTGATATTTAAGTTTATTAAATATTTATTATTTATTTTTAGTTATTTTATTTATCGTCTCGAAGGGTTTTTCTTGTTTTCCTTTTTTTAGTTTGTCATGACCTTAAATTATATACCGTTATAAGATGTAATTTATGTAAACAACTGCAATGTCAGACATAAAAAAACTCTTTCTTAAATAAAGTTGAGTTATTAGTATTTAAATGAAAGAAAGAAAATTACAATGTTGTAAAAATAAATAATTGTAAGATATTTTGAATGATTTAACAAAATGGAAACAAGCAGAAAGTAAAAGATACTTTTGCGTTTGTATTTGATTAAAAGATCGATATAATGACATCACTACTGAGAACTTGGATGGTAATGCATACGACTTAAATTTCACTATTGAGAGAATTAGGATGGTCTCACAAAGTATTCTGGTCGGTGCCGTAAGAAAATTTAGTAGTGAGACTTTGATTTCACTTGCTATTACACATTACATTGAATTTCCTTTCTCAAAAAATTATTAATAGATTTTCGTCTAAACAAATTAAAAAAATATTAGTATAAAATCCACGGAATGCAGACAAAAATTTATATTTCACCAAATTACATTAATTATATGAATTATGCTAAGATGATACATAAGAAAACATAATGGTAACGATTTGTATTCATGTCTTTTATTATGATTAATATGTTGAGTGTAATAGTTTATGATTCGGCCTAACGGACATCAAACTCATTATCCCCCTAAAATACCCATATTTATGGTGATGCGGTAAACTCATTTGATTGTGTTGAAACATAGGACAATGATTCTTGTTTGACCGTTCGAACTATAAAATGTTTTTATTTATGTTGTGTTTAATAGTTTTGTGTTTAAAGTGTAATCTGTAACATAAAACATATTTTTCCCGTTTAAACTCGAATTTCTCATTAACAATGAGTGTTAATATACAACCGAAAGGTCATATTATATTGCTTTTAATCGTTTCTAATTATGGTGTTTCGGTTTTAAAAATAATTTTAACAGTTTTTGATTCGACCTTCGACCCATAAAAACATTTGCCTAATAAAAGCTTTAAGCCATTCCCTTCACGCTATAAAAACAATTATTCGGCAACGTTTTTCAGATCCGGTTTTTTTAGGCACAACAAAAGTTATTATATATGACTCTTAATAGAAAGAAAATAAAATTCACAATTTATATCGATGACATTGAGATGTATGAAATTATTTGTATTAATTTATTTTTAAAGTTTTAATCATTAAATTTTATTTAAGTTTAGTTGATGACAAATAATGAAAATTAAAAAACGAAAAGTGAGTTGACAAATTCAATGTTTAGATGAAAAGTGAGTAGATAAATTGAATATAAATTACCTAAATATAGAAACACAAATCAACTTTTGAAGAAGTTACTTATTTTTATATTTTTTTAAACATATAATTTAATATTACTAAATTATATATGATAGTACGCAAATTACATCTGGTTGTATCGTAAATCCTATGTAATTTTATTATACACATAATTTAATATTCAAACACTCGTATCAATAATACACATAAATTAAACTTTAAATGTGAATTTTAAAACACTACATTATTATTTGAGATGTAAACTATATAGACTCCAAAAAAATTAAATTTTCACGACCTTTTTTTTTCATTTTTGTTTTTGGACAGATATTGACATTTGAAAGGTAAAATCACATGTGATATGAAGACTAAATATGAATTTCGAAACTTACATGTGTTATATGATGTTTATTCAACTAGAATCGAAACAAATAATACAAAAATTAAATGTCAAACTACTATAATCAAATGTGTTTTAATTGTGATTATATAATAATAAATGTTTTAAAACCTATAAAAAAAACTATAAAGAAAACGGTAAAAAATATATCGAGTGGGTCGCTTTCGAAAAATAAAAAACTAATGATAGTTGTAATTGCTTAATTTATTTATATAATATATTAACGATTTTGAAATAATTAATTTTTAAACAAAATTAAATTAGATTAAGTTTATAAAATAGAATTTTTTAGTTGGTTTTTAAGTCTTAAATTTTTAGTGATATTTCATTATCTCGACAATGTAAATATCATGAATTAAAGAATTTGGTGTACATATTAAAACCCATGTTTTAATCAAATCCTAACTTTTTAAATCAAATTACTAAAAGCTAGTTTATGTTATATAAGTGTATCATTTTAAGGGTTAATACACTTGAGGGTCACTCTACTATTCCAGATAATCCGATTGGGTGATTGAACAAAAAAAAAAATATAACACTTTCATTCTACTATCAAAAAACTTTAAAACCACCACTTTCTATTTGAAAACGGATTAAGTTCATCACGTGGGTCCAAGATGACCGGCTAAGAGCAGGTCGCCTTCACACAAACACCAATTACATCCAGTTTGTTAGTACACATCATATCCATGTCATTTTCTTTTTTTTCTGTTAAATCCATATAGACAAAGTGAAACCCCACCATCTTTATCCCCTTCATAAACATTTTATCCCCTTTCATAAACAAACACATGATTGTACAAAATCAAAGTCAAAACCCCATAAAAATCATCATTACCAAAAACACACACACTGGCCGCCGGTGAATTGGGTTACCCTGACAGAGAATCTGGAGACGACCCGTTATTAGTCTGGCAAAATCCACCAAGATCAAAATCACCCAACAAATCGGTCAAATTAAAATCAGCTCCCAAACAGTCAAAATTAGAAAAGTCAAAGGCATCATCTTGGGAAGGAGATCCTGTATTCTCATCAGAAGTCAACGTCTCTGAATTAACAACCTTGGTTGTTTCGGAACCATCAAAGTCAAGCCTTCCTTTAACATGATCCTGCTTACTAAACCTCTTATTTGGTGATGAAACGCAATGCTTTCTTTCAATAGAATAGTAGGAGACTTGTTTCATAGGACTGACTTGAATTGTTTCAGATGTAATAACAGTACGATTAGTTGACGTAAACTGAGGAGTTTTGTTGTTACTTGAAGGTGGAAGAGGAGTAGAAGGTTTATCAACTGGAGAAGGTGAAGGCGTTTGAGGAGCCGGATTAAACAAACACTTAGCAACAGTCGAGGCTTGAAGTGGTGTTGGTTTAGTAGATGGAGGTGGTGTGATATGTAACCTGCTGGTGGTGTGTTGAGTAATTGAGTTAGGTAAAACAGTTTTAGTCGCTTTTAGCGATGGTTGAGCACGAGTTTTCTTTAAAGGAGGACCGGAATCCTTGGAATTCCTTGTCGTCTCCAGATTGCCAACAAGAGATTGTTTCCTTGTACCAAAGATTTTGTCAATTTTTTCTTTTCCGACCAAATATTCCGGCAACCTGCAATCTTCGGCAATCCCCCACCACCACCGCCACCTCCCCCTTCACCGTCCGCATCTCCGACAACCTGCAATCTCCGGCAATCCTTCAATCGTCGTTGTCGAAACCCACCACCACCGCCACCTCCCCCTTCACCGTCCGCATCTCCGGCAACCTGCAATCTTCTACAATCCTCTCAGTCACCGGCGTCGTTGTCTCCAGCTTCACCCTATTCTCTGGTTAATTTATGCAATTTTATGTTTGATTTAAACTTTCTTTATTGGATTTATTATAGTTTTGGCTGTTTTGGCTGATTTGGCTTTTGGGTTTCTGTTTATAAACAAAGATGAGTCATTGCCACGTAGATTATAAACAAAGATGAGTCATTGCCACGTAGATTATTTAGCCACCTCATCCGGTAAAACTCACTAGTAACCTGCTATACCCCATAAAATGATGGTTTTAAACTTTATTTGATAGTAGAATGAAAGGGTTATATTTTTTTTTGTTCAATCACCCAATCGGATTATCTGGAATAGTAGAGTGACCCTCAAGTGCATTAACCATACTTTTAATTATAGTTGTTTTACTTTTATTTATTATTTTCTTTGAAATTTTTTCCGTCTTTAAATATATTTATCATATATTCTTCATCTCAGTCTTCTTTTTTATAATGAAATCTAGATTTATAGATCTATAAATTCATCAGATTCATTTTTATTCTTCGGACTTGATCAACTGTCTCCGTCGGTGCTTTGTCCGTTGCGTTAAAATTTGACGGTTTCCTTGACTTGATCTTGAATTTGTGTTTGCATGTTTTATGAGTTAAATTTTTAGATCTAGTTATTTGAGGTTTGAAGTTCAATATAGTTGTTAGTATCTAAATTCTTGAAATTATAGGAATTTGTAGGTTATGAATGGTTAAAGCTTCAAGATGGTTAAAGCTTCAAGACAATATAGCATGAAGAAGAAAATGTGGCCGATATATATATCTAAAGGTAAAAAAATAATTAAAAAGGTGAAAAATACAATAAAAGTATTGAAAAAAGAGAAAATAAAATATTTGTATATTTGGTCATTTCAATTAGTTCAATTAGCATTTATCGGAAGAAACTAATTGGAAATTGACGGAGGGACAAAAAAGGGGAAAATAACAAATCAAGAAGAAGAAAAATATAGGGAGAAAAAAAAGTTAAAAGTCAAAATCGACGAATTAAAGAAATTACAATTTTATAAAATTATATAAAACGATAAATTATTGTGCGTCCGTTGCGGCGGATATTAGAAACGTAGATTAACAAACATTTAAAAAAAAATACAAAACTTCTAACAATTTAAATTCATAAAAGTAGTAGAAAAGATAGCCGAACCCAATTCTCTAGAAAAAACGGGATGCACTTTAACAACACTTTTTCCTCTTTAATTGTAACTTTGCTAAAAGTTTTATATAATTAATTAATTGTATACAACAAAACTTAAATGAAAATTTGATACATTATTTAATATCACTTATTTATATGTATATATATTATATGTTTTGGAAAAGGAAATGAAAACAATTATGTAACTTAATATTTTATTTAACAGTTTAAAAAATTAGTGATAAAATCAGAAATTCAACAAAAAAATAAGGGAAATAAAAATAGATTTTAAAAAATTAATTAAAAGAAAAAAATACAAAGACCGTTTTGAAATATTTTAAAATTGAAGGCCATAGACCATTTGGTTATTTTTAAAAAATTAAATTAATTATTTTTGCAAAAGTGTTTGGGTTGGGAGTGGATCCCTTACTCACGGGGCTGAGGGGCACATGTAGCACAGTGCAAAGTATGTTGGACCGGACCGGACCGGCCCGAGACTGTTATGGCATAAAATCCCAGACCGAGAACCGAACCGATTGGGACCGGGTCGGGCCGGGTATGACCGGTTCGGGCCGGGTAAAAACCGTCGGGCGGGCCGGATTTTGGTTTTTTTTTTTTTTTTTTTTTTTTTTGATATTAATTTTTATATCACGGCACATCTTTTATTGTTCCAACATCATTGTGCTTTGTTCAATATGCTTGGATAGTAATATTATTGATCATAATATTGATAAGTAAATATTAAAGTAAATATTCCATCTAGGTTAGTAGATAACTGAGCTTAAGTGTTCCACATATATACTCGCTAGAAAAATGTAAAGTAATTACTCAGCAGATGTCCTATCCTAGAATTCTCTTGGTTTCTTTTGTTTGGAAAAATAAAGAAACTCTTTAAGTTTGATATCAACTTGTTTCATGAACATCAACATACATAAACTAATTAGTGTCCAAAGTAACATGTAGTTGAGACACTAACTACAATGGTCATAGTTTAACATATTAAAATTACTTGCATATGTATAACATTAACTTGATTGGGAATATTTATTTGTTAAAAAGATGCATGAAGAAATTATTTTTTATATTAAAAAGATGCATGAAGAAATTAGCTTGTTAGAAACAACAAATCCACATGGTGCTTCAAATCATTAGCTTCCACTCATGCACTGTAACATACTCTCCATGAGATCAATACGAACTACGATCCTTCATCATCTGTCAATGCAATCAAGCATCTTGTTATGCTACTGATCAAATGAGTAGTTTAAAACTCTTAATTTGAAAAACATATTAATAGAACGATTTATGCAAATTAATTTCCAGTTTGTATCGGTTGAAAAACATATAAGTCGAATGTTAATAGTAAAAAAGCATTGATCATACTTTCATGTTTAATGTATGATTAAATATATATAAGTTGAAATTGAGTTCTCTTTTATTAAATACAATTTCTTTAACATTTTCCCCAACAACTCCTTGTAGTAGAGTGGTAAGATAGAAACTTATGAACAAGATATCATGGGTTCAAGTCCTAAGAGTGTCAAATTTAAAACTTTTTGAGTTAATTAAAAAAAAAAAAAAAAAAAAACTGTTTATCGGGTATACCCGATAACCGAACCGAAATATGTCGGGCCGGGCTGGGCCGGTTTTCCGGGTTTGAAACGGGCCGGCCCGTTTCTGCTCAGGCCTAGGCGCATGCTTTACCACTCAACTAGCAACATTAATCTCTAGATTAAATTTGCTAGATTCCTATGGAATTGGGCCCTGGGCCGGGTTATTTCGGTTTTCTGGGCCTGGTGTTGGGCTTCTTTTTTTTCCGTTTTTTGGGTTTTACTGTGGCCTGCTTTTGGTTTCCTTACTCTGACTCCCTGACGCGTGTTTTTCTTTCCGACCCCCTAACGCGTGTTTTTCTACGTGTCGTTTTTGTGTGTTGTTTTTCTGCAACCTACTCGCCTTCTTCGATTTCCATCCGATGTTTATTTCTCCGCCACCCGAATCGCCTGCCGGTCGACGTTTTACGTCGTCCAGCCGCCGCTGTAACTGTAAACCCTAATTTTACTATTTACTGTCTCTTTTTTTATGTGGTTAGTGTTAGTTTATAGATTTGTATAGGGTTTTGGTGGTGGGTGTTTGGTGGTGTTATTGGGCAACCCGGTATGAACCCTAATTTTACTGTTTAGTCTCGCTTTTTTTATGTGGTAAATGTTAGTTTAGCGGGGCAGTAGTAGTTATAGATTTTTAATCTAGAGAGCTGTATAGGGTTTTGGTGGTGGGGGTTTGATGGTGTTATTGGGCAACCCGGTAACCTGGTGTTGCAGCCATGGCGGTGGTCCGTATTTTGGCGGGGCAATCCTGTTTGTTGGTGTTGCAGTTATGGTGCTGTCTGGTACTTTTAGTTATGTTCGGAACTGTTCTCTAGATTAAATTTGGTTGGATAAACTGATGCCGAGTACAAGATAACTGGTTTGAGTGACAAGCCCTGCAATCAGTAGTTGTATGTCTTTTTTCCTCTCCGTTTGTAACATTTTTATTGTTTGCGTTTCCTTTTTACAGTAATTTTGTATTACTTAGTGTATTTTCGCAGACTTTGAAACCTAATGATTATGATATTTGCTGGAGATATTTGGGGTTGAAAATCAGGCCGTATCTTGGCGAGGCAACCAGGTTACCTGGTGTTGCAGCCATAGCGGTGGGCTGTATCTTGGCGGGGCAACCCAGTCGGTTGGTGTTGCAGCTATAGCGGTGCCTGGTCGTACGAATTACTCTATTCATGTATTTACAGGTATAAACCTTTTTGTATCTCTTTTAGTTGCTTTATGTATTAGGTTGGTGTTTTACAAATGATATGTTTGACATGCAGTGATGATAGATTTTTTTGCGTTTACATTTCTCGAGCATATGTATAAACTGCTGGAGATATTTGGGGTTGAAAATCAGGCCGTATCTAGGCGGGGCAACCCAGTTACCTGGTGTTGCAGCCATGGCGGTGGACCGTATCTTGGCGGGGCAACCCGGTATGTTGGTGTTGCAGCTGTCCCGGTGTCTGGTCGTATGAATTACTTTGTTTATGTATCCGTAGGTCTGAGCCTTTTTGTTATCATACTATACTCTAGATTAAATTTGGTTGATTCCTATGGAATCGTGCACTGGGTCGGGTTATTTCGGTTTTCTGGGCCTAGTGCTAGGCTTCTTCTTTTCCGTTTTTTGGGTTTTACTCTGGGCTGCTTATCGTTTCCTTCCTACAGGTGCTCGATGCGTGTTTTTTTACGTGTCCTTTACTTACAAAGGAGGTGTTTAACAAGCGATGATGATAGCTTTTTATGCGTTACATATAAACTGCTGACGATATTTGGGGTTGAAAATCAACGCATATTTTGGCGTGGTAACCCGGTTACCTGGTGTTGCAGCCATGGCGGTGGGCCGTATCTTGGCGGGGCAACCCGGTACACTGGTGTTGCAGCTATAGCGATGTCTGGTCGTATGAATTAGTCCCTTTATGTATCTGCAGGTCTGAGCCTTTTTGTTTTCTTTTTGACCTCTATTGTGTGTAACAGATTAATTTTTTTTTATTCTTAAAAAATGAGCCTTCGCCCGGATTATTTCGATTATATGGGCTATGTTATTTCGGTTATTGGGTTTTTACTTTGGGCTGATTTTTGGCCTGTTTGTGTTTCGTTTTGTTTCATCCGAATTGCTAATTTTTTGCCTGTTTCTGTTTCGGTTATTTCTTCCGAATTGCTGATGTGTCTCACACCTGTACTCTACGTGTTGAAGCACCACAAGCGGTTTAACAGGCTGTGAGGATATGCTTTTCTGCATTTATATTTTTTGAGATAATATGCAAATTAGTAGAAGTATTTAGGGTTGAAAATCGAGCCGTATTTTGGCGGGGCAACCTGGTATGTTGGTGTTGTAGCCATGACGGTCTCTGGTGCTCCTAATTACTCCTTCCTTATATTTGCAAATCTGAGCCTTTTAATTGTATTTTCGAGCTTTATTATTTGTATTGATGTTTTTGTTTCATTTAATTTACGCGTAAGTTTAGAATTTTATGTGTGGGTTGGATTCTTGCTGGGATCAGTTCACGTATCGTATCCAAGGTAACTTTAGGTTTCGTAAATACGTTATTTTTTGTGCGATGATTGATTTTTATGGTTATTTGTTTTATGACAGTGTAGCATCTGCGTCTGGTTCGTACAACTATTCCGCCCAGGTACCCTTTTCTAAACTCTACTCTTCATTTAATACAGGCAAATACGAACTCCTAAAAAATAACACGATTATTTGGAAATAAAACATCAAAACGGAGAACACAAAACAAACCAAAATTAAACAACTGAAAAAGATGAATTTTGAGCTAAAACTGGAGATTAGGGCTTCTGAAAAGAGGTTTTTGGATTTGAATGTTAGGGTTTTGAGTATGGAAAATTTAGGTAAGGAGTTGACGAGCCAGTAGGAAAAAAAAATCGCTTCCGCGTCTTTTGTTGCTGGCTCACGAACTCTTTATCCAAATTTTCCAAACTCAAAACCCTAACATTCAAATCCAAAACCTCTTTTCAGAAGGCCTAACATCCAGTCCTAGCTCGCGATTTATCTTTCTCAGTTCTTCAGTTCTTGGTTTGTTTTTTCTTCTTCGTTTTCATGTTTCGTTCTTAGATAATTGTGTTCTTTTTTACGGGTTTCTTCGCTTCTAAAACCATTTGGTTTACTGGGGGGAAATGAAAATTCCCAAAGTAAAACTCACTGCTGACATGTTAATGAATTTACTTGAGCTTCGTTGGAACGAGCATTAGTAGCCACCGAAACCTGAGGACGGAAGACAGCAGGTCAAACATTTGGGTGAAAAGTCTTTTCAGCCATCTGTTCGACCTCCGGTATTCCGTTCTCCAGCTTCGATGGATGCTTATCTTCTTTCCAACTACACCCCAGTAATTTCGTTTATATGTACGGATTGAGTTTAACTTTGGAAATTTCCATTTCCCCTAGCACTTCAAATGGTTTCGAACAGCGTGAATCGCTTTCAATTGCCCGATGTTTTTTATGATCTCTTTTTAATGGAATGTAACTAATATTGTTTTGTTTTTTTGCCGGTATCCAAGGTGACAAACAAAAGTCAAAACCGTTTCAATTACTCGGGAGCGACGGTGTTCAAGAAAGGACGATCAACAACGATGGAAGTTGGAGGGTAGAATCATGGGGGTCAAACATGTGGATGAAATGGTCTTTTATTTATATGTCGGACCCCCATGCTCCCACTTTCCAACTTCGACTACTGTCGACTCTCCTTCCAAGTACCAAAACGACAAGCCATAAGCAACAGTGTTATTAATTTACGTTCAAATTGGTATATATATATATATATATATATATATATATATATATATATATATATATATATATATATATATATATATATATATATATATATATAGAGTTGGTTTCATTTAAGAACCATGTAAATATTTAGGAACCATTAGGAACCAATATTCACCAGTGTATATATATGATATTCACCAGTGTATATTTAATATGATATTCACAATTGTATATACATATAATATTCATCAGTGTATATACATATAATATTCACCAGTATATATATATATATATATATATATATATACATATGCTTTATATACACTGGTGAATATCATATATATACACTGGTGAATATTGGTTCCTAATGGTTCCTAAATATTTAGTGGTTCCTAAATGAACCCACCTATATATATATATATATATATATATATATATATATATATATATATATATATATATATATATATATATATATATATATATATATATATATATATATATATATATATATATATATATATATATATATATAGAGAGACAGAGAGAGAGAGGTTGGTTCTTGTAAAACAAACCTTAAGGTAAGATAAGTAAAAAAAAAATTAAAAAATAATTTATAACGTTAGATATTTTGGATTCTCGTTCATTTTAACCATATCTCAAACTTTAAAAACGAAGTTTTGTTGTACATCATAAAATGGGTAGTTTTATCGTTGTGCATCAAATTTGAATATTTACTGCACAAAAACAAAGAATTTGATACACAGTCCCTAAAGGATATTATTTTGATGCATATCAAAACTTGTTTTTTTAAAGTTTGTTATAATTGAATAAATAAACATAATACAAAATTACACATATAATAAATTATTTTTTCATATTTTTTTACTTATTTTACTTTAAGTTTTGGTTTATAAGAACCTCTCCATATATATATATATATATATATATATATATATATATATATATATATATATATATATATATATATATATATATATATATATGTATATATATATATATATATATATATATATATATATATATATATATATATATATATATATATATATATATATATATATATATTTATATATATATATCGCTGACACTGTTTATGAAACAATGACAATTTCTAAATTATGTATGTGGAAAATTAGAAAAGAGGTAGAAAGGTCAACTAGTCTCTAACATATGTAATATGTATTAACATGTAATCGCTAACTTAGTTTGTTTATTTAATCACTAGTTAATATTGTATAAATGCCAGAACAAATATGATAATCTGTTTGTTAAACCAGTATCCAAAACCCACAAACTAAATATCAATGATGAAAGGTTATTGTACCAAAATAATGCGAATTTGATTCTCATGAATAAAGCCTTCTAGATTTGCGAATATTGAGTATGGAGGTGACGTTATATTCGTTGAAAGGTACAAACCTTTTCCAATCCTTTTTTAGGCATTCATGTAAAACCAAGGGGATAGTTAGGGACAATGATCCTGTACATTTTTTGATTTACAACAACATAAGACAATGTTTGAAAAAAAAAGAGAATAAATAATAAAATTTATATTTGTTTTAACCAGACTTTTAACCCTAAATCTTAAACTCTAATAATATTATGTTTTAACACATAATTATTTATTACGTGTATCGATCTATTTCTATTTAGTTTCAATTAATCCACTTCAGTTTGTAACTTATACACTTATATGTTAAATTATGATCTTTACTATTAAATATTAAACTGTAAAATTCAATAGAAGCTGAACTGCCACTAAATATAACACAAAACTTTAGTAACTTATAATGATATTAGTTCACAAAAGATGTTTTTTAATAGAATTATAAATAAAAAATATATTAACATATATTTATATAAACGTTGAATTCAATTCTATATTTCACATAATCTTACTTTCATTCTTTTACGTTTGTTTTTTTAAAAACTCCAATATTTTGTGTTGCTAGACGTTAAGTTGTATGTCGTTGCATAATACAGATACGCTGCTAGTATATAATGATAGAAACCGAGTTTCATAACAAAATTTTGGTATGTTTATGAGTTATAACCAATTGTTTTTCCTAAAATGTATTAGGAAAATCATAAGACTATATATTCAACTACATTTTGTAAAGTGTACAAACTCAAATATGGTAACATTTTTAATGTGTTACTATTATGCCTATGTGTAAATGTCGCTTTGAAATTATAGTTTCCGTATATGTTGAAACTATAGTATCATATAAAGATAATTATCAGTAATGGCATTAGGGAGCAAACGTGTAGAACGAGTTTTTAAATGCTCTTGCGTCCTGGTGGCTAAAAACACTCATATTTTTATAGGTAATAGTAATTTTAAAAGTCTTAGAAGATGTTAAAAAGAATAACAGAAACGAAAATGGAAAAAAGAAAATACAAAGTTCTATTCCATAGAAAATTGTGTATCAATATAACATATAAACATATAGCGATTAGGTAGAAAAATTTATATTAACTTTACAAACATATTGTATCTACTAACATAAGAAAAGTTAAATCCCAACATTAACCCTTAATCAAAATGAAGACGTAACTAGTTACATTATTTAACATCGTAACACACAAAAAAAAAATTAAATGTAAAATTATAAAATAATTTAAACGAATTCGTAGTTACTATATTAAATAGAGTAATAAAAAGGAAAAACCAAAATATATATAAAAAAAATAAATTAAAAACGTAGCTACGTTTTTTAACTAGATTATTGTCCCGCGATAGCATGAATAAAGATAAAAATTGATCATAAATTTTTTTTTTTTATGTAGATATTAAGTTATTATGAGAACACAATTTTACACGTATAATAACATATATATTTTTACGTTTACACATGTTTATAATTATAATAACATATACACCTTTACGTTTATACACATGTTTTGATACTTTGTATAGGAGATTTAAGAATAACAATAAAGTAAATCATAATTCAAATTGAACGATTTATAAGTAAATTAAAGTTATGTTTTTTATTTATTTAAGTGTAAATGGAATGAAATACAAAATGCAATTAGGTATTGTCAGAGGTGTAAAGTGAAAATAATCTTTGATGACATCATCAATACGATCTAACGGTTGAAATCAAGTAAGTTAATCTATCTAAAGAACCTTATTTCGCCATGCCGCATTTAAAGCTCATATTTTATTATGTATTAAAAATAGCCTAATCCAACCACCTCCAAATTCAAGAAACATAACCCAAAAATAAAAAGTTAAAAGCGATGAACCATGTTTAGATACGGTACGACGGACAAACTTATTAACCTGACATTACTTGTTCATATGCCTATATTATATATTTTAGTAAAAGAAAATTATGAATGTAAATATAGTATTCAATATCATAATCCAAAACGATTAAACCTAAAGTTCGAAAGAAAAAAAATATAATCCAACAAAAAACCTAAAATAAAACAAAACATAACTAAATCCGCACCTAATTTATTTAATACAGTAAACCAAAGTAAATGTTATAACCAAAAATTAACATACGTATTATGTAATAAAAAACAATATGATAAAATACATAAAATAAAATGTTTTTTATTAAGTAGGCCGTCTAACTGCTGGAAGTTGCAAGCCAAGTAGACATATTATTCTAATTAAGCACATTATTCATCTAATAGTGTTTTTCCTTACAAAACGTCACTATTACATCCTTCAAAATGTTAAGTCACATTATTCTAGACATATTATTTATCTAAAAGTGTTTTCCCTCACAAAACTTCACTATCACACCCTACAAAATGTTAAGTTCGTAATAGGATTATCTTGTATGATTATTCATTTCACCCAAATAAATTACACTACTTTTGTTATATATTATATGTATCGATTTATATTGTTCCAACGTGTAAAATAAGTCTGGAATTATTTAATCGTTAAACTGGGGCTTGATCCGAAATTTGAGTTTCAACTTATGAATAGATTTGGAACATATTTATATGAATAAAAACCACGTCTAATAAAGTAGATGGTATTTGCTTATAAATGCCAAAAGACATTAAAGTACATATAAAATTATATATTTCTATTAGTATAAAATGTATTTACGTCATTTTTGTTTATTGTAAGTCCAAATATTTCTATAAATTATTTTAATAAGCTTATTGTTTTGTTGCTTATACAAGTTTATATATTTAATAGACCTGTATAAAAAAGGATTAAAACTAATGAAGGAACTCATAAACAACGATAAATTTACCTAAGCTCTGCATACATCCTTTAATCCTCACAAATCGTTTATTAAAACTTCGGATTGGTATTTGTACTATGTTAAAACCATATTCATTTAATGTAAACCTAGCAAATAGCTTATGTATTTTGCTTAATTCTCACAAATCGTTTATTACAACTTCTGATTGGTATTTGTACTATTTGAAAACCATATCCATTTAATGTAAACCTAGCAAACAACTTATGTATTTTGCTTCTAAGGAGGGGGTTAGTCCACGTGTTGTGGCGCGTGCCTCTTCGAAGTGAAACGTAAAAAAACAAAAAAAACATAACCCACTCGAAATGTAAACAAAGTGTTGGAGTTAGAACTGATGTGATGGATGAAGCAACAAATCTACATCCGAGGTGTTATTTTGGTGCAAAGTATTTAAGTCGGATTAATAATGTTCATCATCTGACTTAAATCTTGGAAAGTCAACGTAAAGACATTTAACTCGGAAGAACAAGGCTCAACATCAGAGTTAACTGAAGTTCATCCGATTTGAAGTTAAATGAAGACTTAAGTTAGTTAGTTCATCCGAAGTATCCTTAAATGAGTACAAGAATGCTTAATATAATAGAATAGTTGATATTTCCATTGCCTATAAATAGTGAGAGAGTGTAACATATTGAGTGCGCTTGAATAGTCAAATTTACATGTAACAAACTTTTAGACCATTTTAGGCTTTGAATGAAAACCTTTCTTTTGTATTCACTTGTTTGATTCATTGTTTCAATTCAACAATTAATTTACTAATTCGTGATTCCGCAACCAATTAGTAATTCTAATCACCTAAATATAGAGTTACGATCATTTCAAGACCTGTCAAGTGGTATCAGAGCTGGTAAATCAAATTCAATTTGATCCAGCTCAATATTCCAGTGATAGTGAGCTATTTATGAGGTGTTTAGTAGAATTGTTGAGGATTAGACTATAAGATCAACAGTTTGTGCAAAGTTAGTTTGAATTTTGGCTACAAAAGTAGTTATTAAGTAATTTTGTTGAAAATTTGTAGTTTGAGTATTTCATTAATCAAGAGTGAGTTATTGAAGTGTTCAGTTTTTAATTGATTCAAATTTGAAGAAGTTTTGGATCAGTTCTAGAGTAATCAACATTTTCGAATTGAAATCAAGTCATCCGAGTTATAATTGTTGCATCCGATTTAAATTTTGTTTCATCTATTCATATTTTCTAATAGTGACATGGCTGCTCCAATTGTGAATTACGACAACGAGAATGGATCAGGTGGACGACCTCCTAAGTTTCTTCCATGAGTTGAATTCATGATATGGAAGCTACGTTTCAAAGCTTTTATATACTATAGCGAGGTATAACTCTAGAATTCAATTGTTAATGGGCCTCATCGTCTTATGGTACAAGAAACTGGTGGTACACAAATGGTCGATGTTGCACCTGAGAGGTATATTGAAGATGATAACAAGTTGATCGATAGATATTTTCGTGCATTAGGAGTTGTGATTCTAGCTTTACCTACAAAGATCTATAACAACTTTAAGGATTGTACTTCAAGTAAGGAATTGATGGATGCTATGGAGCTACGTTAAGAAGGAAGTTTGGAACTGAAGGAGAGCAAGAAGGATATGCTGAAGAAGCTCTATGAGTCATGTGAGTATGTGAGAGGTGAAACCTTGTATGAGCAAGTGAGTAGGTATACTTTGTTGATTGGTGATCTAAAAAGTGCAGGAGTGGTGATGAAGGATGGTAATATTTGTAAAAAACTGTTGAGTTCTCTACATACCAAATGGTCAGTTCAAGTAACGATTATCAAACGAACTGCTAATCTTAATACTATGACTTTGGTTGAGTTGATAGGGATTTTACAGTCTTATGAAGTGGATATATAGTTAGATGAAAAGAAGCAAGCACACAATGGTTATGGACGTGCTCTGAAAGCTAAAGTTCTCATGAATACAACTTATTATCCAAGTCAAGCTCAGTCTCACAACAATTGCTATTCTGGAAACTTTCATTCTCCAAATCAGGCATCCGTTGGTTATAATGGTAATAGTTATGGAGGATTTACTGGTCAAAATGGTGAACCAAGTGCATAATAGTCTTCTAATTGGAACTCAAGTATGAATGGGTTGAATGTGAATTGATTAAGGGACAAAGATGTGCTTTATAGAGCTTTTGTGGCAAGGTATGAAGCTTTTGTAGCTGGGAGTTTGACACAAGCTGAATTGGCTAGAAAAGATCTTGAGAAGATACATCTTGATGACTTGGAAGAAATTGATTTGAAATGGAAAATTGCAATGGTCAGTGTGAGAGCAAACAGATTTTTTAAGAGGATGGGAGAAACAACTTTAGAAAGGATAATGGAGATAAAGTTGGGTTTGATAAGACTATGGTGAAGTGTTTCAACTGTGATAAGGTTGGACACTTTGCTAGAGAATGCAGAGCACCTAGGAGGATGAAAAATAATTATCAAATGAACAAATATCAAGTCAAAGATGATGCAAAGAAGTTGACTGTTGCAGACGTTAAAGTGGGAAATGATTATTCAAGCTCAAGTGGATAGAAACATGCTTTCATTACATTTGGTGAATGAGATGGTGTTCAAGAACAAGAATGTTCAAGCTTTAATGAGTAATATTGATTCTGTAGAAGCTTATGAGGTACTTTCTAAATCTTGTTCATTTGAATGTTTGAATACTGATAAGTATTATCAGCGGAAAACTAAATAAAAGATAGAGTTTTGATCGAACTAGACCTATAATTCAATCAACGATGACAATCAAGCAAGACCTATTACTTGATTAGTCAATTCAATCCTAGATAATGCGATCTAAAATTAAATTATGATAACACAATCAAGACCTATTGATTTGTTATCGAATCAAAACTAGATAACTCGATCTAATAATGAAACAATTGATAATTGAAGCATCAATATCAAAGAAAAAGGTTTAAACCTTCACAAAGTTCTTTCATAATCTGATTACAATGAATAATAACAATTACTTATAGAGGAAACCAAAGTAAACCCTAAATATGCAAAAAGGAAACTGAAAATTCGGTTTTGGGCCGAAATCAATTACTGCATCGTAGTAAATTACTGGTGTGTCGCAGCGGGGTTGATTCGAGAATCTTCCTAGCTGAAAATGTCTTCACTGCGGCACAATGAAGGTTCAGAAACTTCCAATCTTGTTTATCGATCATCCAAATGCGCAGCGGTGAACCCAATAGCCAAATCTTGAGCCATTAACACCTCTCATTTGCCAAACAAACCTCCCAAGTTAACATGCTAGTCCAACGACTTGTAACTTCCAAGACTTCATTAATTACCAATCAAAAACATCAAATCTTTTCCATCCAAAACCGAATCAAATACTCTTAGATATTGATATCGCATATTTATACGTTTATTTCTATGCGATATTTGGTCTTTTTTCATATTAAACATGATGGATAGGATAAGTTTTTGCATTTAATCGTGTAGAAAAGTTGTTTTGTCTATTTTATAGGTTTTTATGATTGGGAAGTGGAAATGGTGGCAGAAATGAGTTTAAAAGACGAAGAATGGTGAAATATGACAAGGAGAACGACGCAATACCACCTCTACCGTTTTGATCATAACTTCTTCATACGATATCCTATTTAGGTGATTCAAATTGGAAAATAAAGAAGAAAGAGAGATCTACATTTTATAAATTTTGAATAGTGGGAAATTTTGCACCCACTGCACCGTCCTAACCATCACAACGACGCACTGCGCTGTTTTCAGCAAAATTGGAGTTCGACTCAAACACGAATTCTATCGATTTTTGCCTATAAATACCAACCCAAATCATCCAGAATATCATTCATTCGGTTCTTATCAATATTTGGAGCTGGAGATCTCGGTTTGGAAGCTTGGAGAGCAAGGAAAAGAGTTAGAGTCGGAGTACGATTACAATTCGATCACGACACGTTTTGCAACTTTCCTAGTTTGTTTCTTACTCTTTTATTCCAGATTTTTAGTATGTTTTTTCTACCTTTATTTGCTGTTTTGAACTTTAATATGAGTAGCTAAACACTTTTGAATGCTCGTTTGAATAATGGATCTTGTTTGACGGTTTTGTTTCGTTTTTGAATGTTTAGGTGTTTATGTTTAATCGTAGATCCTTATTTGTTTAAGTTTTAATATATTATCATAAAGTTGTTTATACACAAATTAATTAATCAACATTCTAGGTATTCGAGAGGAATCTAGATAGGTTAAATAAATTGTATGAAATAATCAATCGGTCTATAATTGGTTTAAAATTGTTAGGATTCGAGAGGACCTAGTAATAACAACTTAGGTAATTAAACGTGAACGAGTAAGTCTAATTAATAAGATTCGAGAGGACTTAGTAATTAGAAAAGTTATTCGAGAGGAAACTTTATAAGATTAAATCATAGAACACCGGCTTGTTAATTAATGCTTAATTGTTGATAATTATAACTGTATTCGAGAGGAACATTATAGTTTGAAATAGTTAAAGTTAGTAAGGTATTCGAGAGGAATTTTACTATACATTAGAAGTTAGAAATACATTCAATTAGGTAAACTTAACTAGATTTCAAGTGAAGTATCAAACGAGTGTTTTTCTCCATTATTTGATAACAAACAATTACTTTTTCTAAATCGATTTTTATAATCATTCTTAGTTTTAATTAGTTAATTCATCGTGACAACACAAAAACCCCAAAACAAACTTAGTATTATTAATTCGTTATTTAAAAACTATTCAGTCCATGCGAACGAACCTTTACTTACTTAAAGCTATATTATATACGAATAGGTCCACTGCCTATAAGTGTGTAATTAAGTCTAAAAGTAGGCCGAGTTTATTAAACTAGATTTTACACATCAGATATGTTGGAGAACACAATCAAATTTTCTCAAAGAGATTGATTTGGTCAAGTTTCATCGAAGAGAATTTTTGAAAACTGAAAAGGTTTATAACGAAAAATATATTTACTTTTGAAAGATATTGATGTTTATAAGGGTAAATTGCGTATATTAGAAACTCAACATGAAACTTTGTTTGATAGATTCAAAAAGGTGACTCATGAGTCTGAAAATGCAAAAATTCATGTAGATAAGTTTAATTTGTCTTCAAAAACTTTGAATGGAATTATTGAGAGTCAAATTGTTTGTAAAGCAAAAGCTGGTATTGGTTCTAAAGCAGTACCACCATCGTTTAATGACAATTATTCAATCAAACCTGAATCTACATATTTTGAAAGTAGTTTGCCTGTTTCTAATAAGTATGATGATGTTTCTGTGTTGACTCCTTGTGTAGATTTGAAAGTGAAGCATAATGAACAATATTTAACTATTGAGAATAAAGAATGTGTCTTAAGTGATTATGCTAGTTATAATGATAAAATAAATTGTGTAGCAGGTCAAAATGTAGAGAAATATGAGTTTAGAGTGAATGCTGAGGATGTTAAAGAAGTTTAGATGGATGTTAGAAGTTTTAAGGATGTAGTTCCTGAGAGTTTAAGTGCTTGTACTTCTATCTTAGACAATAAAAAATTGAAATTGTGTAATAATTTGGATGTGTTAGAGATTGAGAAAGAATTTGTGGATTGAATTTATAATTGTATGCATGCAAAATGTTACTCATTTCATAATATAAATGTTATTGTTCTTAGTAGAATGAGTTAATTTTGAATGAGATAGATCATGAGAAGTCAGTTGGAAATATGTTGTTCAATCTAAAACTTCTAAATCTAAAAGAAAACAAAAATGTTCATTGTGCAAAAAGAGACATAAAGATGTTGAATGTTAGTTCAAACAAAAGTCTGAAGTTAGGCATGAATCTCGTAGTTTATGTTAAACTTCAATTTGGAAAAATTAATTTTGATAAATGTATGCTTAAATATGAGAAATCTAAATGTATGAATGTGATTAAATTTTGTAGAATAACTCCTGAAATGTTACATGGTCAAAATATGAAAAATTTGATAAATCCATTATCAGATTGAAATCTTTACAACCTACATCAGAAGATTTTAAGTCGGATGTTACAAACTTCAAATCTGTGACAACCGCGAATTTCCAAGGTGTAATTCTCGTCATTATTCTCTTTATCGTTTTATTTTCGTTATTCATTTTGACCCTATTGATTTTTTTTTGAGTATTTTGCGTTGTATCGCGTATTTATATTTTATATACATTTCATATTCGTATATTTTACTTTTGTCGGGTTAGTTTATTATTTCGGTTTCCGCGTAGGAAACTATTTAGCCCTAAGGGCCTAGTAGAAATAAGTATGCTCATAAGTTAGTTAGGGATTTTTATGCCTTAAATTATACGATTAAAATTTACGTTTATATAATTTTCAAAGTTAGTCCTCTAACTTAAATTCTATTACAAAGTTAGTCCTTTAACTAGACTTAGCGGAAAAACCTTTACAAAATCAGTCCTTTTAACTGGAAGTTGACTTCTGAAAGTTAAAGGGACTGCTACGCACCCTCTCTTTGGTGCGGCGCAGTCACTGCCAGATATGGCCAAAAAGCTAGTCGTTTTCACCCACTCTTGGACCACTCACACCCCATACCGAGTCCCTGCCCTTTTCTTGGCATTTTGCCCTCAATTTTTGGATCTCAACTAGGTCCCCTTTGACCCTCTCATTCTTTCACACAAAACACACACACACACATACTCATTTCTCTCTCAAACTCCTCTCTACAAACTACCTATTCCAGTAATTTCCAGCCACAAAACACCTTTTTTTTGTCAAGATTTTCATCACCAAGACAAGGCTTTATCTTGTGATTCATTCTCCTCTTCGTTTGCTTCATTTTAGTGAGTTTCTCAAACTTTTATTTATAAATTTCCTTTATTATTCACAAACTTTCGGATATTTTTGGTTAGAGAACATAAACATATAATAATGTGAAAGAAACACTAAATTATAACGAGTTTTATATAAAAGTTAACTATTATTGTTATTTAAAACTACGATATGTATAAATGTTATTTTACAACCTTAAATGCCTAAAATATACAAGAAAATAACTAAGAGATACATTCTGGACATAAGACATTAAGTTCTATCGAAACCCTTGGCTAATTTACTAGAAAAACCAAACTTTGTTGCTGTTTCGTAGGCTGGTGCGCCGCAACAAGACCTTGTTGCGCCGCACCGTGCTCAACGAAACAACAAAATGCTTGTTTGTTTCGCTACCATTATACCGAAACATCCCGTAACACTCTAACGCAACAAGTAGCGTAACAACCTTCCAGTAGCGCAACAACAAGATACCGTAACACCCTAGTATCGAAACAAGTCACTTAACAAATTATAGCGTAACGAACATCTTAACTAAGCATCCATTGCGTATGGTCGAGCTTGCTAGAACGCCGGTGTCTTACCCAGAGCCGAGCAGAAAAGGAAAACAAGTGATGGAGGAACTTGATCCAGTCACACAACTTCGATACCATCTTGATGTAATTGAACAACAGCAACAACAGATTGAAAGGCCAACACAGTCTCCAAGTATTTCACCATCAATAACAGAGTCTGAATCAGAATTGCCACCACCAAAGAAAAATCAAAAGAAGTTGCGGGTGAAGCGGAAGTTGGAAACGATAGTTGAAAAGCCTGAATCCGAGGAACCAACTAAGGAAACTCATGCTGAAAAACCTTCCTTGGATCAAAGCTCAGATGATGCGGTAAAATAGGTTTTGAGAACACTACCAAGAGAATTAATTGAACAAAATCTTCTAGAGCTGATTTTTTACAACGAACCGCATTTAGTTCGGGATGTTATAGTTTTGGATGCTCTTGCTCTAGATAGAGACTATCAGCCCACAAGCATGGAGGAAATCTTTGATAATGAGCAAAAGGAACTAGAGAATTCCATTGCCAAATACAAAGCATTGAAATCAAATTGCTGGGCTCAAGCGAAAACTGGTAAACGTCGACATTCAGATGATGATCCCGATGATCATCCGAATGAGGGGGGAAATGAGCGCTGTTCAAAGAAAAGCAAAGCAACTTTGGGTTCAAGTGAAAGAGTGATAGATGTTGAAGATACTGGGGAAAATTAAAGGGGTAGGAAAAGAAGAATAAAGGAAAGAGTGGCAAAAAGAAGAAAAATCAAGACATTGAAGATTTATATCATAAAGCAATGGTGCTTGAACAGGTTGATAAACTCAATCCTTTATTCAGAAGTGTGGTGTGTGCTTGTTTACGTGAACTAAGGAACTGGAAAGAACAAGATGTCTGGAAACTAAGAAAATATTCATTTGAAAACAGACTCAAGCAGAACGATGTAAGAGATCTCCACGAAGAAGATGTTCGACAAGACACTATGAAGCTGCAACAAGAGCATAGAGAACTATACAGATATGCTTTATCAAACGATTTTGGGGTTCTAAAATATAATGAAATCGACATCGAAGAACAAAAAAAGATTCACAAAAGAATTAATAAACCATTTATGGAAGATCAAGATCAAGTTCAAGATTTCTTTGTCAAAACTCCGAGAAAGATTGAAGAAGCAAGACTTCATGGTTTCAACACTTATGAAAAGGAACTTTGGAGCAAATTCAAACACTTTATCCATGAGAAACATAAAGGAGCTGACAAAGTATACTCAATCCATGAACTCTCAGATGTGCGAAATGTAGAATCAAAGTTTCATAACGGGATTGAGTATGCTACATTCAGAGTAGCTTGAAGCAATGGAAAGGTGTTCAATTTCACAGAAGCTGATTTCATCCATCTAAATCCGAATGATATTGTCACACCCCGCTAAAGCGGAAACACGAGGTGCAAAGAGCAAGAGAATCATTACACGAGTTATAACAAAGTTTAACGGTTCAAGTCATTAAATTAAAGTTGAAAAGTTCACATGTTCAAAGACATAACCAAGAGTAAATAGTATTTACGACAACAATACATAATAAGATGTTTTCATAAAATTCCCGAAATAAAATAGGTCTTCTCCCGAATTAAACTTCACATAATAATCCTGACCCGCCCGAGCAATGCACTTCATGACTTATACTTGGTTTCCTGAAACACGAGATAAAGTGTCAAACTACATAACGTAGTGAGTGAGTTACAGTTTATAAGTTCTTGACAAAAGTTCCGACAAGTACATAAAAGTAGAAAGTTTTCTTAAAAAGAAAGGTGAGCGGAAAAGTCGCTTAAAATATATATACTTTTAAAGTAGATCATAGACAAATAGATCATTATTTGGAAAGTCAAGTTGCGGAGTAATCGCAAAGTAAGTATGTATATGCGTAAATAAAGGTAACATATGATTAAGAATTGTATCAACCACTTGGCATAATATAACGTAAGTGTTTACCCTAAACCGATTAACTGATCGTGATCAGCCCCAACCTCGCACTATCTACGAAGTTTGTCTGTTCTAGTAATATGTACTTAGATTGCCATCTAAATTAAGGAGCGATCCTGTCCTAAGTATCTATACCCATAATTACCAATGGCTTAAAGCTAATAGTGTAGAGATTGTCTGAAAACGGGGCACTTATGCAATTTTGTCAAACTGATAGTAGGCACTTACGGAGCATTTATATTCTCATCAAGGGTTGGAAGATATACAATCTATCATAGTTTAAGTCAAGTGTCGAACGGGGGCAAGCCATAATGTCAAATATCAAATGTCAATGGGTGCCACATAAGGCGATTTAAAGTAGTTTTACGCATATAAGTTCGATCAATGTCAAATGTCAATGGGTGCCACATAAGGCGATTTAAAATAGTTCAATAAAGTCGTTGTTCATGAAAGACATAGTTCATAAAAGACATAGTTATTAAAATACATAGTTCATAAATATTTTGATCTCATGTTTCCCCCAAAATAGTACTTAAAAGAAATAAAATAGAGGGGAATGTAACTCACGAATTGCGAAGATAAAGCAGATCGGGAAACGGTCGGAAACATGTCGGAAATCACATAATGCCTAAAGGAGTACCAAGATTGATTAAGTGTTATGATTACATTAAGTTAATATATATAATATATAATAAGATGAAATCTTGGTTAAACTTTAAGTGTCAAGGTTAAATTTTCCAAAATATAGTCTGAAACGGTTATCGTTATGTTTTAGTCCAAAAGTCCAAAGTTACATTTTAGTTATTATGATAAACATATTTTGGTCACTGAAGTGTCTTATATTTTCTAACAAAATTTGGGCAGCAAGTTCATTTGAGTGTATTAAGTCCAATAAAATGTCATGAATATATGTATTTTCCAATCTCAGACCCAAAATATAAGTCTCGTCAAAACAGAATGTTCACATAAGCTTTTAACGTCAAAACGACGATTTTCGGGAAAAACAACAGCTGGTGTGCGTCGTCCTGGGCTACTGGGACGGCGCACAAGCTGCTATTTTTTTTTTCCCGTTTTCGATTTTCTTGCAAAAACGGGTATTTAAGCCATAGATCTTTACATGCAATGGTTAGAAACTTCATTATATGTCATTTTAACAGTTTGAAAATAACTTTTGTTCACAAAATCGTAGATCTAAGTATTATTTGGTTAAAAATCGTTTTTGTATAGAAAGTGTCATAAAACTTTATAAAAACTTGTTTTTATGTCTTAGATCTTCTATGCAATTGATAAAAACAATAAATATAGTTAAGAGTAAGATTTCTACCGGATGAAACTTCTTGGATGACGGTTTGGAAGGGTTTTGAGCTTCAAAAATGGTAAAAATGCTTCTTAACCGAAATGCTTTGATTCTCCTTGCTTCCTTTGTTTGTTTGAATGATTTTTAATGGTGATTTAGTGGATTTTAATGGCTGTAAATGGCTGTGTTTGTGGTGTTCTTGAGGGAGAAATGAAGAGAAAAGTTTGTGTGTGTGTGTTTTTATGTTTATAAAAATGAAAATGAAAAGAAAATGGTAAAGAGAGTAATAATAGGTCTTTGGGACTGATAAAATACAGTAATGAGGGGTCAAATCCGAGTTAAGAGTTGTTGGATTTTTGTATAAAACGAGGTGAGCTTTAAAAGCCAATTTGTTTTTGAATCTGCACGTTCAGGACGTCGCACAAGGTGACATGTGCGGCGTCCTGACCCCATTTCAGTATTTTTCTGATTTTTCGTTTTAACGTTTTTGTTCCGTTAGACCTTTTCGTTAACTGAAAGTTTTTATTATTGTACGTTATGAACTTAGGAAAGTTCCTTAGGTGTTTTCCTGGTATTAGGACTTACATAAATTGATTTTGAATTTGATTCCGACACTGACGCGTTTCCGGTAAAAGTACAGTTAAAGACAACGACATACATATTAAAAGATGTAGAATACGAATTTCACCTGAAATTTTTGACGGTTGTCACATTCTCCTCGGGTTGAAAGAAATTTCGTCCCGAAATTTAGTTCGTCTCATCATGAAGAAGTGTTCTCGAATAGATGTGGATACTTCTGACGGATTTGGTCCTCACGTTCCCACGTGAATTCATGACCACGTCGGGAATTCCACCGAACTTTGACAATAGGAACACGACTTTGCCTGGGTTGTTTGACCTCGCGGTCCACATCCTCAAGTGGTTCTTCAATGAAGTTGAGTTTGTTATCGATCTAGACCTCGTCGAGTGGAATGACGATGGTCTCATCAAATTGGAACTTTTTCAAATGCGAGACATGGAATACATTATGAACGTTCGGAAGAGTCTGAGGGAGTTGGAGACGATATGCAACTGGGCCGATTCGCTCTATCACTTCGAATGGGCCGGTGTACCTTGGGCTTAGCTTGCCGCTCTTCCCGAAGCGGATTACCCCCTTCCATGGCGATATCTTGAGGAGCACTCTATCGCCAACTTGGAACTCGAGGGGTTTCCTCCGGTTGTCGGTGTAGCTCTTCTGTCGGGTACGGGATGTGTTCAGTCTTTCATGGATGGTGGTGATTTGGTCGATGGTCTCCTGGATGATGTCGAGCATCGTAAGTTGTCGATCGCCAGCTTCTAGCCAACAAAGCGGTGACCGACACTTGTGTCCATATAAGGCCTCGAACGGTGCACACTTGATGCTGGCATGGTAGTTGTTATAGGAAAACTCGACCAAAGGGAGGTGAGCGTCCCAACTTCCTCCGAAGTCAACTACGCACGCTCTCAACATGTCTTCAAGCATTTGGATCGTCCTTTCACTCTGACCATCGGTCTGAGGATGATAAGCGGTGCTAAGGTCTAGTCGCGTCCCGAGCGATTTTTGAAGTGCATTCCAAAAGCGGGACGTGAATCGACTATCCCTGTCGGAGTTAATGGAGAGAGGTGTTATGTGACGAGAGACGATCTCGTTGATGTAGATTTGAGCGAATTTCTCCATCGAGTGGTTTTCTCGTACCGGTAGGAAATGAGCGGATTTCGTCAAACGGTCCACGATGACCATCGTGTCGTTACCCCTTGCCGTACGGGGAAACTTTGTGACGAAGTCCATGGAGATTTGTTCCCACTTCCACATGGGAGTCTCCGGTTGCTGTAGTGGTCCTGACGGCTTCTAATATTCCGCCTTGAATTTCGAGCAAGTAAGGCACTTAGTTACATATAAGGCGATATCCTTCTTCATGCCCGGCCACCAATAATATTCTCGGAGATCCTTATACAACTTGTCGGATCCCGGATAAATTGAGTATCGGGATCGGTGACCCTCGTCCAGAATGAGTTTACGAAGATCTTCGGATTTCGGAATCCATGCTCAGCCCTTGAAGTAGTGGATTCCGTAGGATTTGAGTTCGAATTCCTTCTCGTGGTTGTGCAGGGTTTCGTCCTTAATGTTCTCGGGTTTCAATGCTTCTCGCTGAGCCCCGGCGATTTGCATTTGAAGATTTTTCTGAATCTGAATACCCAATGCTCTAACTCGAGATGGTTTTACCCTTTTCCTTCCGACTCAGGGCATCCGCTACTACGTTTGCTTTACGCGGGTGGTATTTGATCTCACAATCGTAGTCGCTGAGTAGTTCTATCCATCTCCGTTGCCTCATGTTGAGCATTTTCTGATCAAGAATGTGCTGAAGGCTTTTATGGTCCGTAAAAACCGTACACTTAGTACCGTACAAGTAGTGCCTCCAGATTTTTAAAACGAACACGACGGCTCCTAGCTCGAAGTCATGTGTCGTGTAATTCTGCTCGTGCACCTTAAGCTGCCTTGAAGCGTATGCGATGAGTTTGTCCTTCTACATTAGGACACACCCAAGTCCTTGATGAGACGCATCGCAAAATACTACAAAATTATTCGTGCCCTCCGGTAGGGACATGATTGGTGCATGACATAGTTGGTGTTTTAGCTTCTGGAAGTATTCGTCCTGTTCTTTTCCCCAAATGAAGTCCTTATCCTTCTGAGTGAGCTCGGTAAGAGGCTTAGCGATCTTCGAGAAATTCTCGATAAACCTTCGATAGTAGCCAGCCAACCCTAGGAATTGACGGATTTTCGTAGGAGTCGTCGGGGCTTTCCATTTCTCGATCGCTTCGATCTTAGCTGGGTATACATGAAACCCTTCTTGGTTGACCGCATGACCAAGGAAATGTACTTCCCGAAGCCAAAATTCATACATCGAGAATTTGGCGTACAGTTTCTGATCTCTGAGGAGTTATAAGAATGTCTTCTATGAATACGATCACGAATTTGTCTAGATATGATCTGCACACTCTGTTCATTAGGTCCATGAACACTGCTGGTGCGTTGGTTAGACCAAATGGCATGACAAGGAAGTCGTAATGTCCGTATCCAGTTCGGAATGCGGTTTTTGGAATGTCAGTTTCACTGACACGGACCTGGTGATAACCCGAGCGGAGGTCAATTTTAGAGAAATAGGTTGCACCCTGCAACTGGTCGAACAGATCCTCGATCCTCGGGAGTGGGTATCGGTTCTTGACGGTCAGCTTGTTCAGTTCACGATAATCGATGCACATACGAAAGGCTTTCTTTTTGACAAAGAGGATTGGGGCTCCCCAGGGGGACGAGCTTGGACGAATAAGACCATGATCTGGAAGTTCCTGCAGCTGTTTTGACAGTTCTTTCATTTCGGGTGGTGCTAGACGATACGGTGTCTTGGCAACCGGTGCTGCACCAGGAACGAGGTCTATTCGGAATTCCACTTGTCGATGAAGCGGTAGCCCAGGTAAATCCTCTGGAAAGACTTCTGGGTGATCCTTGACTACTGGAATGTCTTAGACTCGGTTTTCTTTGGGTTTGCGTTCAACGACATGCGCAAGGAATGCGACGCAGTCCTTTTTGAGGTATTTGCGCATTTTGAGGATGGAGATGATACGGAGTTGCTGTCCAGGTTTGTCTCCCTGAACAACAAGAGTCTCACCGTCTGAGAGAGGAATGCGGATGAGTTTGTCGAAATAGACGATCTCGGCTCGGAACCGAGATAGCCAGTCCATTCCAACGATAACGTCAAAGCTTTTCAGCTCGATAGGGATTAAATCGATGGGGAAGGTTTTGTCAGATAGGCATATTGAACATCCTAAGATTATATCCTTGGCTTCGAACTCTTGGCCGTTTGCATATTCGATAGTAAAGCTATCCTTAAGAATTTTAGATCCTAGGTTAATGAGGGGTCTAAATTCTAAGGACACAAAACTTCTCTCAGTTCCTGAATCGAATTATACTGAGGCATACTGGTCATTGGTAGAAAACGTACTCGTAACCGCGTTCGGGTCCTCACGAGCTTCCGCTGCTGTGAGTGCAAAGGCACGTCCTCGACCACGTCCGCCTTGGTTTGGTTGGTCATGCTGGAGTCTAGGGCAGGTATTCCAGAGATGTTGGTCACTACCACATTCGTAGCACATCGGCTTCTGAACCTGGTTGACGGTTTTCACCGTGCAATACTTAGTAAAATGCCCCACCTTCTTGCAAGTGTGACATATCGGGATGTTCCCAGTATGATGGTAATGACACTTGTCGCACTTGGGGTGTGGCCCCGTGTCACACCCCGCTATAGCGGAAACACGGAATGTGAGAGCTGGAATATCATTACACGGTTATAAGCAAATTAAACGATTCAAGTCATTTCATTTAAAATAAAACAGTTCATAATTCGAAAACAACCAAGCAGTTCAATAGTTTAATCCAAGTACAAAAATACAAGTTTCCAAAATATATTCCCAAAAAAAAGGGTCTTTCCCAAGCTTCGCCTCACGTGACCAAACCGACCCTTCCTTGCCATGCATCTCGACACTTACACTAATTTCCTGAAACATAAGATAAAGTGTCAACTACATTGAGTAGTGAGTGAGTTGCAGTTTTGAGTTTCTCGATATAAGTTTCCAAATATATATATATATATATATATATATATATATATATATATATATATATATATATATATATATATCATAAGTAAAAGGAACAGAACGACGCTGGAACGTATATATATACATTAAAGAGTTTCGTACACACGTAAGTAAAAATAGAACTCGTAATAATAAAAGTTGAAGCGGAATCCATCGCTAAAATAAAGTATATGCGTAGGTAATATATGCTTAACTAAATTAGTAACTTGTAACAATCACTTGGCATAATATAAGGTAAGTCTACACTAAACCGATTGTCTGGTCAGATCTAGCCCCAAAATATTTCATTGAGTTTCCACCTGAATCTAGTAATATGTACTTGGGTCGCTAACCCTGAGCAAGGAGTGGCCTCTCCTAAGTATCGATACCCATAATACTAACGGCTATTGCTAATAGTGTGTAAAGTTTCGAACCAAAAACGGGGCAACTGAGTTCTGTTTCTAAAAATAGTAATAAGCACTTACGGTTTATATTTTCATCAAGGATTGGTGTCCTACAAGTAGCCTAAATTTAGTTAGCCAATTAAGGGGCATTAACACATAATACGCATAATAGTTTCAAAGTTTCACAAGTTTCCATAGTTTCCAAGTTTCACAAGTTTCCAAGAGTTTCCAAAGTTCCCAATATTTCCAAAAGTTTCAAAGTTTCATACGAGTTTCACATAGTTTCAAAGGTTTCAAGGTTTCATATGAGTTTCACATAGTTTCAAAGGTTTCAAAGTTTCATACGAGTTTCACATAGTTCCAAAGGTTTCAAAGTTTCATAAACATACAATCTTATGTTTCCCCCAATTAAGTAATTTAAAAGTAAAACACAGTGGGGTTGTAACTCACGGTTTGCGAAGAAAAGATACGAACAAGCACAGATGGAGCGGAACACGTCGGGAATCAAAGATAACCTAAAACACCGGAATGTTGTATAAGTTTTATTAGTATGATTCGAGTTATGTTAAAGTTCCATTCCAACATTTTAAATCCCAATTTCTTATACTTTAGATTCTGTCCCAAAAGATTACTACGGAAAAGTTATATGATTAAACGTGTTCGTGTACGTTTTAAAGTTCGATAAGTCCATTTAAGTCCAAAAAGAGTCAACGTCCGAGATCAATATGTTTAAGTTATAAAAAGGTTAAGTTATCGAGTTTGAATATATTTTACGGTGAAATTTGGGCAGCGCTTTCGCGCTATAAAATTAAGTCCATTTTTCAAAACACTTTCCCGCTTTAAACGAACAATTTAAAAAATACAAACGATAATACAATGTTTTAAGTTCTCAAACTTTCCCAAACAATTTCTTTATTAAAAACAGTAAGCTTTTCAAAATGTACAATCCGTGGTAACTTATTTAAGCTTATTTTTACGTTTAATGTTCTCAAAACGAGACTTTTTACGAACAGCAGGATCCAGACAGCGGCTGGAGATACTCAGCCGCCGGTTGGACCTTAGTGTTAGATTCGTTATTTTTCGATTTTTAATTCTTTTTAGTGTTAGATTCGAACATGCAAACTGTTATTTATCAAATATATGTATTTTTAAGCAAAAGTCACAGTTTCTTTCGGATTTATGAGTTAAAATCGTAGATCTATTAGAAAAACTTGTTTTTAAACAAGAAAACGTTTTTAAATTTTTATAAAACCATTTTCCAACTTTTAGATCATCCATGCAAGTTAAGATTCATAAAATAACAGTGAGTTTAAAGAGTTTTACCGAGAGAATGATTTAGATGACGGTTGGATGTGTTTCTAGCTTCAAAAGTGTGTGAATCTTCTTCAAAAACCCGATTTTAAGCTTCCTCCTTGTTACCCTTTTGATTTAGGACGATTTGTATAAGTTTGATGGATGATTTTTGGTGTTTTTCTTGCTGTTTAGATTGTGAAATTTTTTGATTCACTTTGGGAGTTTAGAGAGAAAAGTTTTTGAGAGAGAGAAGTGTGTGTGTTTATGTTTTGAAAATGATAATTGTAAATGAAAAGAGAGTGTAAAGGGGGGAGTATTCTTCCCTAGGGACTCACAAAACTGGTGAGAGGGGTCCAATCCCCGAGCTAGACTCTGCCCCAATAACTTTTCATGCAAAATGAGTCATTGATTCGCTGGTCAGCGGCTTTCAGTCGCTGGCTGGGCTTCAACCGCTGGCTGAGCTTCAGCCGCCGGCCGGAAGGTTTTTACCCAGCTTGGGCTTAGATTGTCGCGTTTCCCGAAGCGAACTACCCCTTTCCATGGCAATACTTTTAGAAGCACCTGATCGCCAACCTGAACTCGAGGGGTTTCCTTCGGTTATCGGCGTTGCTCTTCTGCGAAGTACGGGACGTCTTCAGTCGCTCTCTGATAGTGGTGATCTTGTAGATGGTTTCCTGAACGATGTCGAGCCTTGTGAGTTTTCGATCACCGGCTTCTAGCCAGCAAAGCGGCGACCGGCACTTACGTCCATATAAGGCCTCGAACGGAGCACACTTATTGCTAGCGTGATAACTGTTGTTGTATGAAAACTCGACCAACGGAAGGTGAGTATCCCAAATTCCTCCGAAGTCCACTACGCATGCCCTAAGAATATATTCAAGTGTTTGGACTGTCCTTTCGCTTTGACCGTCGGTCTGAGGGTGGTAAGCGGTGCTAAGGTCTAGTCGCGTCCCGAGAGATTTCTGAAGCGCGCTCCAAAAGCGGGACGTGAATCGACTATCCCTGTCAGAGATGATGGAGAGAGGTGTTCCGTGGCGAGAGATGATCTCGTTGATATAGATTTGCGCGAATATCTCCATTGAGTGAGTTTCTCGTACCGGTAAGAAATGAGCAGACTTCGTCAATCGTTCCACAATTACCCAAATGGTGTCGTTACCTTTTGCCGTCCTGGGCAGCTTTGTAATGAAATCCATGGAGATTTGTTCCCACTTACACATAGGAATCTCCGGTTGCTGCAGCAGCCCTGAGGGCTTCTGATATTCCGCCTTGACCTTGGAGAAAGTAAGGCACTTGGCCACGTACAAGGCGATATCCTTCTTCATGCCCGGCCACCAATAATACTCCCGAAGGTCCTTGTACAGCTTATCAGATCCAGGGTGGATGGAGTATCGGGAACGGGGCCCTCATCCAAGATTAGCTTGCGAAGATCTTCAGATTTCGGTATCCAGGCTCGGCCCTTGAAATAATGAATTCCGTCGGATTTGAGTTCGAACTCCTTCTCATGATTGTGCAATGTTTCTCCCTTTAAGTTCTCGGGTTTCAACGCTTCTCGCTGAGCCGCGGCG
>CAJVGC010000001.1:34946333-34971111 GCA_910822075.1 Senecio squalidus | reverse complement strand
TCTAAAAAGGGAAACAAGAAACAAACTAAAACCTAAACGTGTCGTGACCGACGTTGAACGAAAACGAAACTCCTTGCTTGAAACCTTGCTTCTAAACTCGAACTCCAGCTCTAGACTAAATTAATGATGATTGAATATATTTTCTGGCTGGAAAAACTCGGTATTTATAGGCAAAATTCGTGTAGAAAACGTATTCGAATACGACTCGAAAACTGCTGAAAACAGCTTACTGCGGCGTTGTGAGGGCTAGGACGTCGCTGTTATTGTGATTTATAGTAACTGCGTCTTTCTAACATGTTATGCGTCGTTGTCACTGAATTTCTTGGTGACTGCGGCGTTCTATGCCTCTTTGCGCCGTCCTGCTCCTTGTTTTCACCATTTCTTCACATTTAAACTCATTTCTTCCACCATTTCCACTTCCCGAACATGCAAACCTGTAAATTGGACAAAAACACTTTTCCACACAATTAAATGTAAAAATCCTATCCTCTTCACCGTTTTTACTATGAAATGTGACCAAATATCGCATATAAATAGTTATATAAATATGCGATATCAATGATATGTGTTTGGAGAAATCAGATGCTAAGTTTGCCATGGAATTAGTTGAGGAAGACAAACTCATTCAGCAATAACAAGTCAAAGCCAAAGCTAAGCCTGAGAAGAAGAAAGTATCTAAATCCACAGAGGCCAAGCTAGCTGAAGATAGGCAGAAATACACCACCTATCTCAAGAATAAAGGCTTCAGTGGTAGGTCTCTAGGCCCTATGAAATTGGCTAACATTTTGGATCTTGTGAAAGAGGAAAAGAAGAATGAAGCCAAAAGGAAAGCTGCACTTGCAAGAATACAAGAAAAGAAGAAGCAAGAAGCAGAGAAAGTCCTAAAAGCTGCCATTGCCACTGGCAGGAAGATCATACATGAGCAAGAGTCAGTTATTACTGCTCCTGCTACGGATGAACCTGTTGAGAAGCACAAAAGAAAGAAGCTAGCATCCAAGAGGGTACATGGTCTAGCTAAGAAACAGAGAGTAGAAACCTCTACTGCTCCAAGTGCATCTCAAGAAAGTCCAAATCCTGCTGTAGAAGAACAAGCTCTTATAAATTTTGAAGCAGATTATTCTTCATACATCAATAATGAAGAAGGACTAAGGTTTACCCCCATAGCAGTGAAGCCTCCTATGATCATCGACTAGAAGTTTATTGGTGGACAATTGGGAACTGAATATGAAGTTACTAGACAAGATAAAACAAAGAAAGTACTTCTAGCTTTCCATTGGGCAATAAGAGACTTTGACAGAGATGACTTGGAGAGAATGTACAAAATTGGCAAAGTTAAATATTCTCATGAAAGAGGAACATGCTCAGGTACTGATCTTGCTATGGATGTTTTATGCGGTTTGTTCGAACCAGAATATGTGAAGAGAAGTTCAGTATTCAAGAAGGGAGGTCCAACGAATCCAATAGTCAAATGGTTTGTGTAAGAAAGAAGTGGCGTCTACTCACTAGTTAGAAAGGAGGGAGCCATGGAATTTTACTTGGTGGATATAAAGTATCCACATAATTTGAAGACATTGGATGAGATGATAGAAGTCAAGCTTAATGGACTCCATGATTCAAGAATAGCTCATGAACTTATTTGGAGAATTCTGGTACAACGCATAGAAGAGAAGACAAAGGAAAAGATTCTGATTGGCAAAACAGAAAGATGTAATTAACTTTAATAGTTAAACATGTTTTGTAAATGAAAGTAGTTAATACGGTTGGAGCATGAAACTTGTACTTTTGATTAATCATAAGTTCAAGGTCAGGGGGAGATTGTTGGGTTATAACTTAGACAAAATAGTTTAACTCCTAAACAATACACTTAACAATGAGAAAAGTAACTTAAACGATTAATGCGGAAGACATTAAAGAAGTTACTACGGATAACAAGTTAGTGTGGCTGTCCAATCAAGTTACTACTGCTCATAGAGTTTCTACGGAAGATAACAAGTTGATGCGGTCATATCAAGTTAATACGGAAGACCAACTTGCCGTGCAAGAATAATCTAAGTTATAGAGTTATAATTAGATTATGTTTATGTTTCATTTTTTAATTAGATATAGTTTTCTTATTCTAGATAATGATAGTTTTAGATAAGGATAGATGATGTTTCCTAGTTTATCTAGGTCGGCCTCAAAGTCTATAAATAGATAGATCCTCGTATTGATAGAAACACGTTGTATTGATATTCTGAGTTAATACAATTGACGCTTATAATTCGACAATAATATTTCTTCATTCTTATTCATATAATATTGTTCGACAACTCATAAATATTGAAGTGCTCATCCGCTGCTGAACTTCTTCAATAGATCAAGATCGTAACGAAGGAAGAATATTAGATTACATTAGCTAATCCGATCCGACAAAAACTTATATATATTTCCAAGCATCAATGAAGTGAGGTTTAGTGTTCATTTGTCTTATTCACAACTCTATTCAAGGGCTCGTCGAGCTTACTAACAGAATATTCAACATTTACTCGCGACTCTTTGACGCATAGGTTAATGGCTCGTCAAACTCATTTTCAAATTTTTTTGTAAAAACAAGAACGTTTTTAAAAAAGTTACAAATAAAAAATCTTTTAACATCATAACTAGATGATAAGCATAAGCATAACTCTTTTTCTATATATTAATAAACCATTGAGTACTTTTATTTTGGGTATAAAAATATGCAGATAGTGCACATGGTCAAGGTGGCTACTCAAGTAAATAGACTAATTAATTAGGTTGTGGGAAGTGTCTTTCAAAAGCGTGTGCACGTTTTGGCCAAGAGAAATCACTCCATACCTTTTTGACTAATAAACAATCATAAATAAGGATTATAATCTATCTATAAATCATTACGATTTTGGCTCCCTCTTTTCCTTCTAGGGCCACTTAAGAAACCACGTATAAATGATGTGTCATTTTAATATGTCGCCTCTTTAACGGGGTTTAATTGGTCAATTAAGCGTTACACATCACCTAGTGCTTCAATTTAACTTTCTAAGACTGGTCTAGTGATTAATCATGGAGGTAAACTGTTTTATATAAAACATACTTGCTAAATAGTATGTAGTTTATAATCTAGTGGTATAAGTTATCTACTAATTAAAAAGTTACGGATATATATTTTGAAAGAAAAAAAAACAAGAACAAATATATGAACTATATACGCCTTTTTAAACATATACATTACACATAATTCTAAATCATACTTCATTCATACCAGAAATATTGTTCATATTTCTATTTATTCTAAGATTATCGTCATGTTTCTAAATTTAAATGGTTAAAATGTACTAACTTTTTATTTTACTCTTAAATATTTTCAATTTTTTAAACTCTAAAGATAACTGACATTTTTAATGTGTGACGATAATGAGTAATCTAATGAAACAATACTTTATTAATTGCATCTATCTTATTTAGACCGTTTTTTGTTTCAGAAACTCTTTTTGGGACGAAGTGATTATTCAAAGATTATAAAGTAAATATATATACAAAAGATTAAATAAGTTTCATAAAGTTAAATACTTAGGCCCTGTTAGTAAATCTGCGTTAACTCAATCTTCGCTTTAAGCCGCCCATAGATTGAATGATCTGGAATGACGATAGTTGGAAATGTCCTCTAATACTCGATTTCAACTCAATTTGAGTGAAAAATAACATTTTTCTAAGTACGTATATCAATGAAGTAATGAACCTCCATGTAATGACCTAATTTTACAAAGCATATAAAATGGTACCAAAAGTAACTTAAAACGAAAAATGGACGTTAAACTTATGCAAAATCAAACAAGAATCATATACAATGTTAACATCATAAATCAAAAAGTACCAATAAACCAAAAAAGATCTAAAGTACTAAAGCTTGAGAAAATCTAAGGCAAATGTGCTAAGTCCACTTCAACTCTACACTCTTCACTCGTTCCTAAAGCCTACTTCATCACCGGTCATAAAAGAAAGACGAAAAAGGAATATGACTGAGCCAAAGCCTACTGAGCGGATATAAAAAAGAGGTCAATAGAGTATGACATGCATAAACCTTAATGGATAGGCCACTCTCTTAGGTATATTTTAAGAAACCGTTTAACTGACTTATGTATTACAAATTTTAAAATACTTTTATGTTGGGATATAGAATTTTAGCTAAAACTGCAAGTCTTCATGTATGTGAAGATTTTGTTAGTCTTTACATCGAAATAAGAATGTTCAACATCCAAAGTAACATTTGCTTAGTCAACAAAAGTCAACTATGAAAAACTTACTCAGGAAGAAGATTGTCAACATCCTAAGTGAAGATAGAGCTTCAAAAGTAATTCAAGTAGTAGACTGTTGGGTATTGAAGCTGAAAATATTCTAAGTGTAGTTTTGTCTATGTTTTTAATTTGGAAGAAGAAATGTTAAGTTACGAATTAAAACCCTGTTGCTACACTCATGTAAAAGTTGAAGATTTTAGTTCGTATGCTTAAGCAGTTCTTCCGAGTTAAAGTGAACATCATTAGAATTAAATCAAGATGAAGAATGATTTGAGCTTAACATCAGAAGTGTTTTTAAATAGATACAATGATGTTAGTTTTGTAATTATGTTTTCTTAGAAGTCTATAAATAGTAGGAGAGATGACATTTATATGTGCGTTTATGAGATATTTTGTAAAACTCTCCCGCCATTTAAGGCTTTGAATGATAATAAATTTAGTCAAATCATGTGTTGTTCATACTTGTTAATCAATGATTCAGTGCTAGTACTTGTTTACAACCTACTAGTAGTTAATTAATAACTTAGTGTATTGATCGATAGGGTTAAATATCCTTTCACTTGGTATCAGAGTTGGATTTCAATTCAATTTGAATTTCAGTTCATTTTGATCAAAATAGAGTCTTCGTGAGCCGATTTTAAAGTGATTAACAGAATCGTTAAGGTTTAGAAGTTAAGTTCAACGGTTTAGTTTTGAATTTTGGCCGTAAAAGTGGTTATTCAATTTGAACTGTAAGATTTTACAATTAAGTATTTATTTTAGCAGTTAAGTGTCGAATGATATTCTGGTGATAATTTGAAAATTACAAGTGAATTGAAGCATTTTTGAAGAAATCATCATATACAAAGCAACGGTGAGTCCTATTACAAACTATGTCAATGAAACTGGATCTGGTAGAAGACCTCCAAACTTACTACCAGGAGCTGATTTCATTTGTGGACATTTAGATTCAAGGTGTTATCTATTATAGTGAAGTGCAGTTATGGAATTCCATCACAAATGGTTCTTACAAGCCAGTAATGTAAGAGGAACTCAAATGATATCACTCGCTCCAGAGAGATACTCAGAGCTAGACAACAAGCTAATTAATCAAGATTTTAGAGCATTAGGAGCAATTATCCTTACACTTCTAACTGGAAATTTAAAATAACTTTAAAGACTATACATCAGCAAAGGAATTGATGGATACTATGGAACTCAGGTTTGAAGGTAGCTTAGAGTAGAAAGATACTAAGACGAACATGCTTAAGAAACTATATGAAATGTTTGAATGCATCAGCGGTGAAAGCTTGTTTAAACAGATCAATAAATTTTCATTGACAGTGAGTGATTTAAAGAGCTTGGAAGTGATTTTGAAAGACAGTGATGTGTGTAAGAAGTTGTTGAGCTCATTTCCAAACAAGTGGAGTGTTTAAGTTATGATCATTAAACGAACTGGAAACATGATACTATGAATCTTGAAGAGCTAATTGGATTTTGCAATCATATGAGGTTAGTATGAATATTTTCCTTTCACCTAAGCCGACTGTGCAACCTTCATTTCGTTTTTTTTTTGAATTTCAGTAGTGATCATCATCATCATTCATCCGATCATCAACCATTTTGTGTAGGTAATTGTGGTTTTATTTTTACTCTTCTATTTCCTAGCCGATCACCATCTCTTTGATAATCTTGTTTTGATTTTTAGTGTAGTAGTCATCTACTCAATCATTTTTCAACAGGGATTCATCTAGGTATTATTTCTATCGAGTTTTTTCATCGTTTTCTTCCTAGCCGATTTATATCTACTTATATATACATTCTCATGTGTTGTTTTGTTTAGCCGTTTTCTTCCTAGCCGATCCTTCATTCAATCTTTATACATATTTAGATGTCCTAATCTTGTGTTGTTGTTTGATCTTGGTTATGGTTGGTCCATGGTCAGTTTTTGGAGCAGCCTTTGTAATCTTTTTGTGGCTTTGATCATTCTAAATCGTCAGTAGAAGTCTCGGGATCAAAGCATATGAAAAGCTTTGTCAAATCAAGGGTATAAACCCTAATTTTGATTTACCTCTTAATCTTTCGTTGTATTATCTTATTCGTGTTTTTGGAGTTTATATTTGTGACAACCGTCACTCTCTCCGTCCTTAGTTAGTCTAGTGCCTGTAGATCATTGCCGTAAATTACTGAAAATTTTAAAAAATAATTTCATTAAGTTGTTTAGAAGCTCATCTGTCAGGGATTACCTACTTGTGCACCTAAAGCTTAACACAGTATCACACACGTAACATAACTTATAGCATTTAACAACAGTATAAAGTAATTTTTAAAATTTTCAGTAATTTACGGCAATGATCTACAGGCACTAGACTAACTAAGGACGGAGAGAGTGACGGTTGTCACAGTATACCCCACTTAGAAGAATTTCGTCCCGAAATTCAAGTAGAAAATACCGTCACGAAACAGATCATCGAAAGATACAGGCTCATAATCAAAAGTAAGTATCAGTATACGTTTCAAGTAATATCAGATTTTATAAGAATGTACTAATATCGGTATTCGGATTCTGGTGCTTCTCTGCAGCTCTCGGCATGTAGGCTCCGACACGAGCCCGAGTGTTTGGACCACTCTGATTTCCCTGGTTTCCTGAAGCGCTCTGGGGTGGATTAGCGTGATCACCACTTCCCTGGTTGTGAGGACAATCTCGAAGAAAATGACCGGTACTTCCGCAACCAAAATTGGAATTAAGCCTCAATGCATTCACTGGTACGACAGCAACAGACCTGGAATGGCAAATCCTTGGCCAAGTGGCCTCTCCTTCGGCATAGCGAACAACTGAATATCGGGTGCTCCTCATAGTGATGATTACACTTCTGACATCGAGGAAGTGTACGAGTATACCCAGATTTCGACTGCTGCTAAATTGACTTGAATCTCATTTAACTTCCTTGGACTTTCCCTGCTCCTCGTCACTTCGATCTTTCCTATTCCCGTCCGACATTTCACCGTCTCGAACCACATCATCGGTGATAGCTCCAGTCCACCGAATAACACTCTGAATGGTAAAAGGTTCAATACTCCTCAACGAACGACAAACTTCAGGATGCAAACCATAGATGAAACGCTCCATACGTCGCGAATTCGGAACTACCATCTGAGGACAGAGTCGTGTAAGCTCATTAAAACGATCCGAGTAGGCGGCCAAATAAGCATACGGTAATATAAACGAAATCGTGAATTTTAAGAAATGGATATGATCATAACTCAACCATAAGAACTTTAGGTATGTTTTTACTACGACTACAAACATGGTCATGTAAACATATATAGAAAACCTTAAAACAAGATAAAAACGGAATAATACACCCTTGATCAGCTCTTGATTAGTTAAAATTGTTTCACTCAATTAAATGGTTCGTTAGTTTCACTAAACGTCTTCCTAAAAACTCAAACTATATATATATATATATATATATATATATATATATATATATATATATATATATATATATATATATATATATATATATATATATATATATATATATATATATATATATATACTACTAATTCGGACAAATTCTTTCACCTAATATATAACAGCCTTATCTAATTCATAACTTAACCAAATTAAGAAATTCCGGATTCCTCAATGAGGCCCTTTGAGTCTATTTTCTGAATATATAAGATTCACAGTTGAATTCTTTTTCCAACCCGAGATATGACAGTTTTCGTAATAGGGGTACTTGCTGAGTTTTATTCATTTTATTCTAAATCTAGCGTTTGGTTCCTTATTCTCGAGTTCTATGTTTCGGATAATTTAAGACTCCTAAACAAACATTATACGAGATTAATTCTTGATATTAAAAACGTACTCATGTGTATCTACTTACTATTCTAGGAAGCTCATCACTTAGTCGGGACTAGCTTGTGACCTACCACCCTTAGACACACTTTCGTACTACACAAGTAGTGACTTTTACGTGCTTTCCAGGTGAGTTCATTGCCCCTATTTTCTACTACTTTACGTGTTTTATACTAATCGGGGGGGAAGTAAAACTCAACTTACTATTTTAAGAAAACGGATACTATTTTCAAACTTACCATAAATAGATATTTCTATTTATGGAAACTTACTATATTTGGAAACCTTCTATTTCGGGAAATTTACTACTTTCGATAAACTTACTATAAATAGAACTTCCTATTTATAGAAACTTGTGCACAAGTAGGTAATCCCTGACAGATGAGCTTCTAAACAACTTAATGAAATTATTTTCCGGGTCTAGATTATAACCATATTGGTAAGCTGCTTACCCCAGTTAACTTATAGAAAACTTCATTCATAAGTTAAACTAACTTACGAAAACATTTATTAAACTTCGAGTTCGTCTACAATTCGTCTTCGTCTCGGGTATTTCTTTTATTCCACTTTTGGGCTATGTAAACAAACAATATATCTAGTCCTCTTGGGCTAGATTATGACCTTATGGTCTTAGGCAATTGGGGCCTTTTTGCCGTCACATATAACTCCAAGTAATATGGAGTATATCAAATTCATGCATGCCATTTTCTTATCACAAACCCTATTTCTTCTTTCTTTATTTTTGGTGCCGTCCCCTCCCATCTCAGCCTTCATTCTTCATTTATGGAGCAAGGTGATCAGCCATAGTCACCTTCAACTTTCAGCCACCGTTTCCTCTTTCAAAGTGCAGCTAGGTAAGACGTCGATTTCCGTTGTGTTTTCTTTTGTAAGGGCAGCCAAAAGCATGTTCTCTAACCAGGTTGTTTTGTTTCGCGTTCTTGATTATGGGCAGCCTAGAGGTCGGTTTCCAGCAGCTATTCGTGTCTCTTCGTGGTTCCAAGCAGCCATAATCGCTCAAGGGCCGAACCCTTCTAATTAAAACGTTGCAATTTGTAGTGGTATAATCCTATATCTCCTTTATCTTTCGGTGTTCCGTTTAGTCATCTTAATAGTAGTTATGTATATAATAAATATGATTAATATCTTGTTTAACCTGAATATAAATTTCATAGTCTAGACTTACAAGCTTCGTTTACAAAATATCGCGGGAAATCCTAAATCCTATTAAAGTTGCTGAACCGAAATCTGATCTGTTTTGTATGACTGATATCTCTCAAACGGTTTAATATTTTTACCTGTGGTCTAAATATTAATTGTAGGCCTCGGTTAGTTTTCATAAATATAAGGCTCGTCGTCTAATTATCTGTAGAACGCTCAGAAACTGTAAATTAGTAGACGTAGGTATAATCTGAATTTTTGTAACGATTTATTTAGGTTTTAACATTTGAATATATGTAACGAGTTAGTAAATCTAAATGTTATTGTTAATCTTTTTATGTTAAGTTTAAGTCAGATCTAAAGCATCACCATAAGAGTCTAGATCACTTGGGTATTCATTCGGTAATTATAAACTCGTTGTGAACTTAAGATATATAAGTAACGTTTTGGACATATTAGTTGACCTGTTTTGTTTCGACCTTAACTTACTCATAATAAACTCAAATCTATCAAATCCAGAGTCTGTGACGTAGCCCTCTGAGTCTAGTTTTCGGATATGTATGATATGTCTTTTAACTCTTCGTCAAACTCCCTGAAACTGAATTTTAGTAACTGTTGGTCCAGCTGAATTCTTATAACAACTTGTAGGTTTAGAAACGTGTTTTGGTGTAACAATATAGAAAACCTTAAAACAAGATAAAAACGGAATAATACACCCTTGATCAGGTCTTGATTAGTTAAAATTGTTTCACTCAATTAAATGGTTCGTTAGTTTCACTAAACGTCTTCCTAAAAACTCAATATATATATATATATATATATATATATATATATATATATATATATATATATATATATATATATATATATATATGTATATATATATATATATATATATATATATATATATATATATATATATATATATATATATATATATATATATATATATATATATATATATATATACTACTAATTCGGACAAATTCTTTCACCTAATATATAACGGCCTTATCTAATTCATAACTTAACCAAATTAAGAAATTCTGGATTCCTCAATGAGGCCCTTTGAGTCTATTTTCTGAATATATAAGATTCACAGTTCAATTCTTTTTCCAACCCGAGATATGACAGTTTTCGTAATAGGGGTACTTGCTGAGTTTTATTCATTTTATTCTAAATCTAGCGTTTGGTTCCTTATTCTCGAGTTCTATGTTTCGGATAATTTAAGACTCCTAAACAAACATTATACGAGATTAATTCTTGATATTAAAAACGTACTCATGTGTATCTACTTACTATTCTAGGAAGCTCATCACTTAGTCGGGACTAGCTTGTGACCTACCACCCTTAGACACACTTTCGTACTACACAAGTAGTGACTTTTACGTGCTTTCCAGGTGAGTTCATTGCCCCTATTTTCTACTACTTTACGTGTTTTATACTAATCGGGGGGGGGGGGGGGGGGGGGAGTAAAACCCAACTTACTATTTTAAGAAAACGGATACTATTTTCAAACTTACCATAGATAGATATTTCTATTTATGGAAACTTACTATATTTGGAAACCTTCTATTTCGGGAAATTTACTACTTTCGATAAACTTACTATAAATAGAACTTCCTATTTATAGAAACTTACTACGAGATTACTATTGTGGGATTACGGTTACTTCAAACGTGCTCATTAGTAGATATGTTCTACTAATGGAGTCTTCTAAACGTGCTCACTAGTAGATGGGTTCTACTAGTGGAGTCTTCTAAACGTGCTCGTTAGTAGAGATGATCTACTAACGGAGTCTTCTAAACGTGCACATTAGTACTAATGGTGTCTTCGTACGGTAGCGTGGCTACTACTACGGATACTTGTGGGTTTGCGATTACATTTCTTACTTGCATGCATATGATTACCTGTTTTCTAGTACTTACATTTACTACTGCTGATTTGAGATACAAATGCGTATTAATTACCATTTTTAGAAACTTACTTTCAAATGTTTACTAAACTATTTTATTACAAACTCGATGAACTCGCTCAACCTTTGTGTTGACTTTTTAGTTTTACTTTCAGGTAATGATCAGGCATAGGATCTAGCTGGACTGGGCTCCTAGAGACTTAGAGTTATTCTTGCATTGTGGCTTGTTTACGATATATTTACTTAGTTATATTTCGGGCTTGCATGCCTAAGTATTTTATTTTCATTTTCGGATTTATTTTGGATATTGTTTCATTGTAGTGATTGACGTAATTGTGTATCAAGGGATTTTACCTTCTACATGGCGACGTCATGACATACGAATTTTATTTATTTCATATAGATTATTTCTTTATTTACTAATGTGTTATGACGATCGCCAATCAGTTGCACCATGCGTTCCGTCACTGACGGGGTGTGACAATATTTCTGAATATCAAATCAATCATAAACTGAATTAACATCACAAAATTATGTACCTATGAGTTTCATATTTAAAATCCTCACACCCTAATCTAAATATTTATATTAAAAGTTATTTTTTAAACGGTTCTTGTAGGTTAAAAGACTTGATTTGGTTAACCACGAGAGAATCTTAAACATAATCTAAAACTAGTTATTATTACTTCTAATCCGGTCCTAAAACATGTTAAAAAGTGTTAAACTTAATTATTCGATCACCGGACATTTAAAAACTGTTTTATAACTTAAACTATAAAAGTTAACGTTTTAGACAGATTATATAACTTGTTTTGTAACGGACTTAACTTGGTAATAAATTACTCAAAATGATCGAGCCCTAGGTCTATCTTGTATCCCTCGGAGTCTAGTTTTCAAAAATGTAAGGTTTGTGGTCTAGTTCATTTTCAAACTCTCTAAAACCGATTAGTAGTAAGCGGGGGTCTAAAATGTGCTTTGGTATTGGTTTTCTATATCCGAATTTGAGCTCACTTGTTGCGTGATTTAAAATTTTAAAAATGGAGATTTAAAAACATGAAGTTCTTATTTATATATTAAAGGTCTGATCTGGAGTTGTTGAGGATTTTACGTGATCGTTTGATATTTAAAAACATTAATACGAGTCATGATGTCAAAGCTACCGTTCGTAATCAGATTCATTGTTCTGTATTCGTAAGGTCATAAGTTACTCTCATGTCTATATTTTTAATAGACATCGAAACTAAAGTTATAGCCCTCTGAGTTCTTTTCCGTCCATAAAAGATTCGTCGTCTAACTCCTCTTAGAAATCGATTTACAACAGTTTTAATGAACATATGTACATGCTGAGCTTTCAACCTTCGTGTCTAAATATATCGGTTAATATCACGTTTGTAAGATAATTGAAATGATCAGTCAGACACTCAAAAACGTATATATTATGGATCTAAAATTTGGAAACTAAATTCTTACGAACCTTTACTTACACTCGTTTCATTCACTAGCCGGGATCTAGCTTGTGACCTACCTTTTCATACACACATTTAAGACTGTACTCGACGTGAGTTCATTGCCCCATTTTCTACTGTTTTACATACTTTAAACAAATCGGGCCAAAGTAAAGCTCGACCATACTATTTTGAGAAAACGAATACTATTTTTTAAACTTGCCATAAATAGATACTTCTATTAATGGAAACCTTCTACTTTCGGAAACTTACTATAGTTCGAAACTTACCATAAATAGACATTTCTATTTATGGAACTTACTACATTTGGATATCATAAAACGTGTAACAAAACCTAATGCATATTTTTCAAAACTACTATAAGATACTGGTTGTGGTGATTACTTGATTTAACGTGCTCATTAGTAGACTTTTCCTATTAATGGAGTCTTCTTGCGGTAGCGTAAATACCTACATACATTAGTTTCTTAAACGTGCTCATTAGTATATTTTCCTACTAATGGAGTCTTCTTGCGGTAGCGTGGCTACCTACATACATTACTTTCTTAAAAGTGCTCATTAGTATACTTTCTTACTAATGGAGTCTTCTAACATGCTCATTAGTATATTTTCTGCTAATGGAGTCTACTTACGATAGTGTGGCTATTATAGATGATTGTGAATGATTGTGGATGTTTTTCTTTACTAGTTACATTCATTAGTTACACGTATTTTATACACTACCGTTGAGATGAGATTTTAGATTTACTTACTTATATTTTCTTACTACTCAATGAACTCGCTCAACTATATGTTGACTTTTTGAGCTTTATTTTCAGGTAGTGAATAGGAATAGGCAATACTGAGCTCGGACCTTAGAATACTTCTAGAGTGCATTGCATTAGTCTTCTACCGCATTTTCATTATGATACTTGAATTTTTATTTCGGGCTTGCATGCCTAAGTTTCCTTTATTTTTACGTTGCTATCATACTTTATATCGTTTGTTTGGTTTTATTGTAATGTTTGACGTACTCACAAGACAATGATGTTTTCCTGTTAATTGGCAATGTCACAACATTTTCGTTATTTATTGCATGTAGTATTTCTCTATTCTTATACGATCACACCCTGCGTTTTCGTCGCAGGCAGGGCGTCACACTTCACAAAATCCTACATCAAACACTGTTTTAAACAATGAAAATCAGCATCAATTATAGTCTTCATTTTGTGCTGGTAATGTTCATAATCATGGCATGGTTTCTGGAAATTATCATGGAAATGGAAGTGGTAATAATCTGTTTCAAGGTGTTAACTAAAGTTCTCTCAATTCACCAAGTCAAACTACTGGTATGAACTCTAGAGTTGATTCTAAGAAGATGCATGCTGATGAAAGTGGAGTATTATATAAAGCTTTTGTTGCTAGTTATGAAGCTTTTGTTGTTGGTAGTTTGACTCAGTCTGAATTTGCTAGAGAGGATCTTGTACAACTACATCCTGATGATCTTCAATAAATGGACATAAAATGACAAATGACAATGATCACTTTGAGAGCTAATAATTTTTTCAAAATAACTGGAAATACCAATTTTAGGAGGGAAAACATAGATAAAGTGGGATTTGATAAGAGCAAAGTTAACTGCTACAAGTGTGATGATTTGGGACATTTTGCAAGAGAATGTAGAGCACCACGAAGAGATACTTCAAACTTTCAGAAGAACACGTATCAAAGCAACTTTGAAGAGCAGAAAGTGCTTAATTCAAGTGGAAAGATAGAAAGTGTTGGTTTTGATCAGTCTAGAGAGAGAAACTAATTATAGAGAGAGAAAGTAGATTTAACATTAAGCACTAGTAGTTCCATTAATCACACCCTACACTTCTATTCTTAACAAAGACTTCCTAAGTATAAATATTATGCCACTAAGAACAAATACAATTACAATGTTATGAATATTCTATTCCTAACAATTCCCCCTTATTTATAGTTGTTCAAAATATGAAGTCTTTGTCTTGAAGCATCTTTATTGTTGTTATCTTGAACGCGTAGATGCTTGATTTGACCTTCAACCGCAACTTTGGATTTCATCAGAGTAGCTCCTTGTAATCTTTGATACTTTTGTATCTAAAGATAAGTTGCTTGAAGAATCATTTTCTTTTCTCTTGAAATCTTGACCTTGATGTTGCATTGAATATGTCATTGATGAAGTATTCTCGAAGGTCTTTCTTTTTGAAGAAGTCTTAAGAACCTAATAATCCAAAAACTCTTTTTGGTGAACCTTTAATGATAGTCTTAACGATCTACTCCTTTGTCTTCGTGATCGTCAAGTTCAACTTTAGATTTCATCAGAGTAGCGTTTAAATCTTTGTATCGCGGAAAGCACACTTTGAAAGTTGACTTGAAGAATCTTTCATTTCAAACGAATGTTGAATGTAGATGTTTAGTCTTTGATTTCTTGATTCTGATGTAGTCATAAAAATCGTTTCCTATGATCATTTGAACCATAAAGTGGAACGCTCCCCCTTAATAAAGTATTTCACTTTATCGTTCAACTTCTAGAAGATTGATTGGATTTATTTGTTTGAAACTTCTTTTAATTGAGTAATCGTTCCAAATTCCTTGACGTTTTGATTTTTTTCATTTAGCTCCCCCTCAACTCATAGTTTTAATCAACTATCCGAAAGTTGATGTATTCCTTCGTTGTAGTTTGATGATGAACATTCTTCTTTACTTCACATTCTTCCCATTGGTACACCATTTACACACTTTTTCCCTTTGGTACACGTTCTTCCCCCTCATGATGATTATGACTCGTTGTAATCATGATGTAAACGTGTACCCAAATAGTATCCTCCAATAGTATCCATGGGCGTGAAGATGGGTAAGTAACTACCAGATCACTTAGATTGCTCGTTAACACAACAATCAAAATCACAAAAGAAGTTGATTGTGTGACCTACGTTCAATGTTGGAAAAGCATTGGTAGGATTTCCATTCGAGTTGGTACCACTACAAATGTTCCGAGCAATATCACAAAGACATTCTTTTTAAAAATCCGTTCGTGTCCTAGAAAATGTTTAACAATTTGGCGCTAGACTCAATAGTGCATGAAATGAAAGCGAGAAATGGAGTTGGTTTTCTCTTGTTTTAATATCAACCTTCTACGAGTGAGAATATGATAGAAATGCGCTACTTCTCTGTGTATATTGAAACAAATTCTTGTGAAGAATTTGAGTGGCGATGAGGTATATGTGCATTGCATCACTGGGTCCATGATATCTTTTTCAATATCGAAAATCAACACATGAAGTTCGATAGAAACTTGGTTACCCAGCGATTTAATCTGTGAAGAAACGGTCTCTAATTCTTTTAACCGTATCACACACTCCTCACTCAACCTCTCATAATTTTCAACTCCACCCTCATTTTGGCATTTTGAAAAACTATACTTTTGTTGATTTTGCACCTCTTACCTCCAATCCTAGACCTAAAGAACCCTCACATTCGAAATTGATTCCTTGGGTAAGTCCCTCCGGCTCTGGTTGGACTATAGGACTAAGAAATATTTTTGAAAATCGCTCAAGGTGCATCAACATTTTGCCAAATTTTTAAAAAACATTTCCAAGGTAACTTGAAAGTTTGCAATATTTTCGAAAAGACGCTCCCCTCAACATATGCATGATAAAAAATTTTTGATTATGGGAAGTCCTTTTCGAAAATACATTTGATGTATTCGTTGAAGCTCATTTGAAAGATTTAGGACGTAGTTCGAAAAATGAGTTTATGAAATCCCTCTCAAATATAGATTCTCCATGTTCGATCAAGTAAGTGTTTTGAGAAACTAGTTGAAAATAGAAAAACCGTTACTAAATCCTCTCTAAAAGATGAAATAATTCTAGTCGAGATTCAAAATCCGCTATTAAATCATCTTTTTCGATTGAATCTAGTTCCAGTCGAGTTAAATCATATTTTATAGTTTAGAATTTTGAAAAGATTTGTCATTTCGAAAACACTTGTTAATTACGAAAATGCTATCAAAGACAAAGATAATACTGTGAATATGTTAGTTCTAGTCGAGATTGAAAATCCGCTATTATTCACATTCATCATATTAAACTTGTATTGAGATAATTAAATTCGTAATTTTCCGGTTTTTAGAACGGGTTTCAATTTGAAATAATTGAAAGCCTAAACAAACTCAAAATATCATATACAATAATAATACCCAAAAGTGATAGTTCTAGTCGAGATTTAAAAATCCGCTACTAAACACTTCCAAATGTTATGTCTCTCAAGTGATAAACTAAGTTTGTAATTTTTTTTAGAAAAGAATTGCATCCTCTTTTTCTTCAATTTCTTTTGATGATCTAATGAAAGCCATTGTAACATTTTCTTTTCCCAAAGATTTTGTGTCGTAAAGACCGGGAGCATGATACATAGCTTTCTTTAGATGTTTTTGATTATCGTAACCCAAACCTTCTTGTGGATTGAAAAATCGAGACTCTTTTGGTTTGTTTGGATAAATGAGTTGATTCGTTTGTTCTCTCAAACCATTTTGCTTTAAAGTTTCAACTTCAATGCTTCTGATTTTAAAGATTTAATTTCCGTTTTATAATCTTCAATTTGTTTTCTTAAAAGCATAAAATTATCATTAGCACTAAGTCTTTCATTGTTTAACTCATTCCTTAACGCGGTGATTAAATCCATTCTTTCATTCATTCTTTTCATCATTTCATTCATTCGTTCTTTTTTAAGATTCCCGAGTTCCAATTAAACACTTTGAATGTATTTCCTCTCATCAAACGTTATGGTTTTTGAAGTGTATTGATTAACTCCAATTTTTCATTAAGTTCATTTGTAAGATTTTGAAGTCGAATCACACTCTGATCATATTTTCCCTTCCAAGAAGTTGCTAACTCTTTAAACTCTTTGAGTTTGGAATTGGTAAGGTTTAAAGCTTGAAGTTGAGATGTCAAAACTTGAATTTCATTTGAAAGTTTAGAATTCTCATTTAAAAGATTAGCCTTTTCGTTTGAAAACCTTAAAACCAATTCGGTGTTACCTTGCAACTTATTTTCCAACTCAAAGATCTTATTATCAAGGTTAGACCGAGATAAAGATTGTACCTCTGCGACGTTGTCCTGACATGATGATGATAAGTTGGAATGTGATATCGTCGATAAGTATTCTCGCGCACGTGTAGCAGCATTTCGCATTCTAACATAACTGTCCCAATTAGAAGGATTCACTCGAGTTTCCGTTTCATCACACTACTTCTCTAGTTCCTCTAGTTTTGTCTAAGCTTGATCCGGAAGACAATAAAATGTAAGCCCGTCATCTTTGTCGATTGTGAGATCCACAATATTTCTTGTAAAATCTTTCTTTATAATGAAAATTTAGTGGCGAGAATCCCTTAAAAGTTTGAAGAAAATTTCTCAATGTTGAAAATTTGAAGAAAAAACCGGATAATCTTCACCCGTGGTATCTCACGCTTTTACAATCTTTTTTTTCGAAACTTGTTGAACCAACCGAATACAATAACGCCGTTGTATTCGCTTTTCAATTTTGATTCCGGAAACATAAACCTTGTATTTTTACGATGCTTGAATGTCGTCAAAGTTCGCCGCGTAAGCTTAACCTGTATCCGAAAACTGCCCGAAAAAATAAAATTCGCTCTCTTTAAAAAAGTTCTTATTTTTTGATTTCGTCTCTAACGTGAAAACGTGAAATCAAGAACCTTCAGATTTTTTTTTTATATTTTTTTTGCTAAAGTCTTGAAGCTTCGTTTTCAACTGATCGTGATCTTTTGTACTCGTTGTAAACACCCCTTCCTGTTCGAATCACTCCTATTCGTGTATGCACAAAACTGATTCGAATGGTTTTGTTCGTGTATGACTAATAGTGGTTCGAATGGGTTTGTTCGTGTATGACTAAAAGTGGTTCGAATGATTTAATTCGTGTATGTAGGAAACTTATTCGAACTAACACTTAGAAATTTTTCAATAATCCAATTCGTGTAAATCACCGTGTTCGATCTAGTCAATATCAAGTTCGTATCTGGATTGTCAATTCATTTCAATACTTATTTGAATCTTCAAAACCTATTCGTGTGATCCTATTCGTGTCAGTTAAGAAGCTATTCTAGTTAGTTAAAAAGCTGGTCCAATTGAGCTCTTCGAATGGATCCTAGTCGAATTCCTAGTCGAACAACTGAAAAACTGGTCGAATTGAGCTATTCGAATGGATCCTAGTCGACTTCCTAGTTGAACAAGTGAAAAAATCTGGTCAAATTGAGCTATCCGAATGATCCTAGTCGAACAAACTGTTTTCGAGCACCCTGCTCTGATACAAATTCTTGGGTCTGATCAGTCTAGAGAGAGAAACTAATTCTAGAGAGAAAAAGTAGATTTAACATTAAGCACCATTAGTTCCAGAAAGAGATTTCAAAAACAAGCAAGTTAAATCCTTGATGAGTACGGTGAATTATGTCTCTACTGATCATGTTCTTTATAACTCTTGCTCTTTTGAATGTTTGAATACTCTTAGGTTTGTTAGAGAACACAATTAGAAATTAATTGATGAAATTAAATTATTGAAACATCATCATAGAGAATTTGTAAAGGCAGAAAAAATGAACAAAGACACGATAAAGCTTTGTTAAGTAATGTTTCATAATATAAAGGTAAATTGGGAAGATGGGAAACTCAAAATGCGAATTTTCTTACAAGTTTTCAAAAGAGCAAAACTGATTTAGATAACTCAAAAATTCAAGTTGACAAATTCAATCTTTCATCACAAACTCTAAATGGGATTCTTGACAAACAAATTTCTCAAAAAGCAAAGGCGGGAATTGGATATTCATTTGTTCCACCACCTTTCAGTGACAGTTATACCATCATGCATGAATCTACTCAGCTTGTAAGTGATCTTTCTGAATTGAATAAATTTGATGATCAGTATGTCTTGCAAATTAGTGTGAAGTTAATTGATGAGTGTAATGTGTCTTTTCTGATGAATGATCTACGTAGTTCTGTCTGCAGTTCTAGTAGTAATTTGAGAAATATTTTTGTAGTAGGTCATAATGTAGAAGAGTCTGAGGAACTTAAAAGTGTATGCTTTAAAGTTTGTGAAGATGTTTTAAGAGGGAATGAAGTTTTAGAAGTTGTTTTTAAGTCTTGTAATAATGGAAAGTATAAAAATCGTAATTTAGTAGTTCGAAATTTGCTTGATTGTAATAACTTGGATGTTTTTGTTCATGAAGATTTACCTGTTGAAAATGTTCATAATTGCATGCATGAAAAGTGTTATTGCTTTGATAACAAAGATATTTCCGAGCTAACCATGAAATATTTTATATCTAATGATCTTGAACTTAGGAAATTAAGTTGAAAACATGTGAATGTTTATAATCATGTGAAGTCTAAAAGGAAACTAAAATGCAAATTGTGCAAAATAAAAAACATAAGTCTAAGTGTTTGTTGGTTGGAATCAAAATCCGAGAGTGTGAGTTCTAATTTAGTTCACGTGATTCAATTTGGTAGAATTAACTTTAAAGAATGTGTTGGGTTTATAAAGTTTAATACTGGTAGAGTCAGTTAGTATTGGGAGTAATATTGTTAATACTGGTGAGTAATAATACTGGTGATCAAGTGTTGAAGATTACTACTCGTGATTTACTATTGCTGACTTAATACCGGTAAATGTTTATACTGGCTGCATGGATTTGCATGATGGGAGTTTCTACAGGCGCGCTCATTACTACTGCTTATGTGATATAGTTAGTTTGCGCATTGTAAGGAGATAATTATGTAAACAATATATTGATAATTATCTTCATAGATTTCTTTAGATTTAACCTAACCGTTATTAGGGTTTCCTCAAGGTCTATATAAATAGATCCCTGTGTCGTTGTAAACACACGTCTGTTAACGAACAATATTCTTAATAGATTGAGGCTGTTGGTGGAAATTCTTGTGTTATTAATTGTTAACATTTATTCATTCATATATACATAAACGGTTAATCAATTAAACCTTGTTAATATCAAAGTGTTGATCAACTGCAACTTCTTTGATAAATCTAGATCTACACGGTTGTATTTATACAAGTATAGTTCGACAGATCCTAACAAGTGGTATCAGAGCACAAGGTTGCTCTAGATCTATGATCAACAAGGCGTATAAACAAGTTTTTCACAAAACAAAAACAAGATGTATGATCTTACTGAAGGCGTTCAAGCAAATAGGGTTACTGTTCTCACAACATCAAACTATAATATGTGGAAGAGTCGCATGTATCAATACATGCTACAAACCAATTACTCCATGTGGCAAGTGGTGAAGAATGGTGCAAAACATGCTCCACTACCTGGACCAGATCTCAAGAACAAAGCAGCAGCAGAAGGTTTAGGCCAACCAGTAACTGAACAAGAGAGAAGAGATACTCACAATGAATGTCAAGCGTTAAGCACTCTACTTATTGCTATCCCTAATGAGTATCAACATCAATTCAAAAACTATAGTGATTCTAAATTGTTGTGGGAGGCATTGGAGAAACGATTTGGTGGAACTGCAAGTACAAGGAGAAATCAAAAGGATCTGCTGAAGCAACAATTTGAGAACTTCATGGCTGTGAAAGGTGACACTCTATCTCAAACCTTGACAGATTCAACAAACTGATTGGTGAATTGTCAAGCATGGGGGTTAGTACTGCTCAAGACGATATCAACATAAAGTTTCATAGAGCATAAGCAGAAGAATGGGCAATGTACACTGCAGTTATAGGCAAGGAAACACTCTTGACACTATGGAGGTTGACGAGCTATACAATGAACAACGAGTGTTTGAACCTGAAATCCAAAGACCAGGTAACCACTCAACACAGAATGCAACATTTGTTTCTACTGGTGGAGCACCTTCTAAAACTTGATTCATATCAAGTGAATCTAAAGGAAACAAGAATGAAGAAAGTGTTAGAGAAGCTTTCTTTGCAAGTCATGGAAACTCTGGATTATTATTGAAGACTTGGAACAAGTGAATGCTGACGATTTGGAGGAGATGGATTTAAAATGGAAATTTGCTATGCTCAGTGTTCGAACAAGAAGGTTCATGCAACGAACAGGAAGAAACAACTTTTCAATACGAAAGGGTGACAAAAATGGTATTGATAAAAGCAAAGTAAGATGTTATGATTGCAAAAAGCTAGGTCACTTTGCGAAGGAATGTCCTGAAAACCAAGATGATCTACAGAAGCAGACAACTCAACACAATTCGTCTGGATCAAATAACAATCATCAAGGAAGATCATCTAATTCAACTTCTCTAGTCACTCAAAATGGACTAGGATTTGATTGGAGCTTTCAAGCAAATGAAGAAACAACAAATCAAGCTCTCATGGCAGACACTCCTAAAGACGATATCCCACCTGAGGTACTTTCTGAACTCTGTACTCCTATATGTATTAAACAAGTTAGGGAATATAGAGAACATAGTAAACTTGTGTGTGAGTCTTTACATAAGTTAGAAGATAGAAGAAGAGAATTGGCCACAATAATTGCTAGTTATGAACAACAGGTCAAATAATATGTCATGAATGAGACAAAATATCAAGAAGATTTAGCAATCGCTAAATAGGAAAAAAACAATGCTTTGGCTAAAGTTCTTAAGATAGAAGAACAGGTCGAAGGGATCAAAATAGAAAATGATCAAATCAAGCCTAGTATCAAGAAGTATGAAAATGCTTCTAAAACTGTTGATCAAATTCTTAGATCTCAATTCCATGGGAATAGTAAACAGGGGATTGGGTACAACAATGTGTCACCACCATTTAACAACAATTATATTCCACCTAAGGTTGAGTCTAATGAAGAACTTAGTGAGGAATAAATTGCTGTTAACACTCACGGCAATGCAGACCCCATGAAAAATAAAATCTTGTTAACTAGACCTAGAATTAATGAGCAAGTCAATGAATCACCTGTAAAACAGGGGAAATATAGTGATTCCGAGTCTAGTGAAAGTCCAACGTCGAAATCGTACTGTTTATAAAATATCAAAAACCGACCTGAAGTTTATAGGGAACGAAACTGGCATTGGGTTGGTCCAATGCCACAGGGAAAAACGTGTCAGTGTAGGTGTCAAATGGAAAGTACACCTCGAGTGAGGGGTAATGTGAGAAACCAGAATCAAAAGATCACTTAACAGAGAGGAAAACAAATTTTTATAAGTTGTGATATTTGTGGAGGAATAATCATGTGACTGTCGATTGTTTTTATGATAGAAATCATCATCATGGAATTGGATTTAATAGAAACAAATCGAACGAAATCCCTAGATTTGGTAGGACAACTCAGAAATTTGTGAGCTCAATGAATGTGAATGCAAAGAAACCAAAATCAAACGTTCCAAATACTACTGCCAGAAAAACCTACCGGAGAGCCACCAGTAGTAGTAAGTCTACCAGTAGAAACTACAGGAACTCCACCAGTAGTAACTCTGACAATAGTAACTCTCTACATGTTCAGAACAAAAATCTTGCATATCAGTTTAAACGTTTTGATTATGTTAATGAAAAAGGTAAACCCAAGACTACCTTGGCTTAGGTTCCTAAAAGAAACTAACCTCTTTTTCATGTGCAAAGAAAGCCAGGTGTTAAGAAAGGAGAGACGTGGCATGTAGACAGTGGTTGCTCTAGGCACATGACAAGTGTCAAACTGCAACTCAAAGACTATGTTGAATATGATGGGGGATATGTTGCATTTGGAGGAAATCCAGGAGGTGGGAGAATTACAGGAAAAGGCACAATCAGCAATGGTACCATTACATTTGAAAATGTTCTATTTGTTCAAGAATTGAATTATAATCTGGTTAGTGTTTCTCAAGTTTGTGATAAAGAGAACAAGGTACTATTTACTAAAACCGAGTGCATCATTCTTCATCCTAAGTTTGATGTAGCTGACGAAAGTATGATTTTACTTCGAACTCCTAGGAAAGAGAATGTGTGTTGTTTAAACATGGGTCAAACTTCAAAAACTGTTTCATTTCAAAAGCATCACAAGATAATCTTCTTTATGGCATAGAAGAATGTGTCATATGAATTTCAAAAACATGAACAAATTGGTTAAAAATGGGTTGGTTAGGGGTTTACCACAAAAAGAATTTACTTGCAATGATCAATGTGTTGCATGTCTAAAGGGTAAACAACATAAATCTTCTCATAAAATCAAAGACACAAATTCTAATCTGTCAAGTTTACACTTATTGCATATGAATCTTTTTGGTCCAACTCATGTTATGAGCCTTGGAATGAAGTATTAATGTTTAGTTATTACTGATGACTTTAAAAGATATACTTGGGTTTTATTTCTTTGTACTAAAGATGAAACAGGTGATCATCTACGATCTTTCATAACACGAATTGAGAACAAGACAGAAAAGAAGGTGAATATCATTCGATGTGATAACGACACTGAATTCAAGAATCAAGAGATGGATGAGTTTTGCAGCATCAAAGGAATTGAACGTCAACCCCTCGCACTCCTCAATAAAATGGTGTGGCAGAACGTCGACACATGACTCTTATAGAAACAGCACGATCCATGCTTGTGATTCCAAACTTCCTGTTACATTCTGGGGAGAAGCAGTTGACACTGCCTGCTATGTCCATAATAGAGTATTAATTCTCAAATCTCAAACCAAGACCCCATATGAGCTCTTTAACGAGGGGAAAAAGCCATTCATAAGCTTCTTTAAACCATTTGGGTGTCCTTGTACAATCTTAAATACCAAGGAATATTTAGGGAAGGTTGACAGCCAAAGTTTCTGACGGGTTTTTCGTAGGGTATTCTACTCAGAGCAAGGCATATCAAAGTTTATAACATCAAAACCAGAGATTGTTGAAGAAAGCACAAATGTCTATTTCAACGAGAAGACTCTAAATGCCACAAGGGTAAGGACCAGATTGGTTGTTTAATATGATGAACTAACCTCGATCTTTGCATGCTCATTTTATAGGTCAACATGACAAGGAAGGTGTTAATACTGTTGAACCAGATACTACTAGGAATCAGTTAATACTGGGCTCAGTTAAGACTGGTAATCCAGTTAATACTGGTACCTCTTAAGACTGGTCA
>CAJVGC010000001.1:34866505-34946233 GCA_910822075.1 Senecio squalidus | reverse complement strand
CTTTGATAACAAAGATATTTCCGAGCTAACCATGAAATATTTTATATCTAATGATCTTGAACTAGGAAATTAAGTTGAAAACATGTGAATGTTTATAATCATGTGAAGTCTAAAAGGAAACTAAAATGCAAATTGTGCAAAATAAAAAACATAAGTCTAAGTGTTTGTTGGTTGGAATCAAAATCCAGAGTGAGAGTTCTAATTTAGTTCACGTGATTCAATTTGGTAGAATTAACTTTAAAGAATGTGTTGGGTTTATAAAGTTAATACTGGTAGAGTCAGTTAGTATGGGAGTAATATTGTTAATACTGGTGAGTAATAATACTGGTGATCAAGTGTTGAAGATTACTACCTCGTGATTTACTATTGCTGACTTAATACCGGTAAAATGTTTATACTGGCTGCATGGATTTGGCACTGATGGGAGTTCTACAGGCGCGCTCATTACTACTGCTTATGTGATAGTTAGTTAGCGCATTGTAAGGAGATAATTAATGTAAACAATATGATTGATAATTATCTTCATAGATTTCTTATAGATTTAACTAACCGTTATTAGGGTTCCTCAAGGAGTCAATATAAATAGATCCCTGTGTCGTTGTAAACACACGTCTGTTAACGAACAATATTCTTAATAGATTGAGGCTGTTGGTGGAAATTCTTGTGTTATTAATTGTTAACATTTATTCATTCATATATACATAAACGGTTAATCAATTAAACCTTGTTAATATCAAAGTGTTTGATCAACTGCAACTTCTTTGATAATCTAGATCTACACGGTTGTATTTATACACTAACAAGTGTATCAGAGCACAAGGTTGCTCTAGATCTAGGATCAACAAGGCGTATAAACAAGTTTTCAACTAAAAAAAAAACAAGATGTCTGATCTTACTGAAGGCGTTCAAGCAAATAGGGTTACTGTTCTCACATCATCAAACTATGATATGTGGAAAGTCGCATGTATCAAGTACATGCTACAAACCAATTACTCCATGTGGCAAGTGGTGAAGAATGGTGCAAAACATGCTCCACTACCTGGACCAGATCTCAAGAACAAAGCAGCAGCAGAAGTTCAGGCCAACCAGTAACTGAGCAAGAGAGAAGAGATACTCACAATGAATGTCAAGCGTTAAGCACTCTACTTATTGCTATCCTAATGAGTATCAACATCAATTCAGAAAACTATAGTGATGCTAAATTGTTATGGGAGGCATTGGAGAAACGATTGGTGGAACTGCAAGTACAAGGAGAAATCAAAAGGATCTGCTGAAGCAACAGTTTGAGAACTTCATTGACACTCTATCTCAAACCTTGACAGATTCAACAAACTGATGGGTGAATTGTCAAGCATGGGGTTAGTACTGCTCAAGACGATATCAACATAAAGTTTCATAGAGCATAAGCAAAGAATGGCAATGTACACTGCAGTTATAGGCAAGGAAACACTCTTGACACTATGGAGGTTGACGAGCTATACAATGAACAACGAGTGTTTGAACCTGAAATCCAAAGACCAGGTAACCACTCAACACAGAATGCAACATTTGTTTCTACTGTGGAGCACCTTCTAAAACTTGATTCATATCAAGTGAATCTAAAGGAAACAAGAATGAAGAAAGTTTAGAGAAGCTTTCTTTGCAAGTCATGGAAACTCTGGATTTTATTGAAGACTTGGAACAAGGAATGCTGACGATTTGGAGGAGATTGGATTTAAAATGAAATTTGCTATGCTCAGTGTTACGAACAAGAAGGTTCATGCAACGAACAGGAAGAAACAACTTTTCAATACGAAAAAAATGGTATTGATAAAAGCAAAGTAAGATGTTATGATTGCAAAAAGCTAGGTCACTTTGCGAAGGAATGTCCTGAAAACCAAGATGATCTACAGAAGCAGACAACTCAACACAATTCGTCTGGATCAAATAACAATCATCAAGGAAGATCATCTAATTCAACTTCTCTAGTCACTCAAAATGGACTAGGATTTGATTGGAGCTTTCAAGCAAATGAAGAAACAACAAATCAAGCTCTCATGGCAGACACTCCTAAAGACGATATCCCACCTGAGGTACTTTCTGAACTCTGTACTCCTATATGTATTAAACAAGTTAGGGAATATAGAGAACATAGTAAACTTGTGTGTGAGTCTTTACATAAGTTAGAAGATAGAAGAAGAGAATTGGCCACAATAATTGCTAGTTATGAACAACAGGTCAAATAATATGTCATGAATGAGACAAAATATCAAGAAGATTTAGCAATCGCTAAATAGGAAAAAAACAATGCTTTGGAAGATAGAAGAACAGGTCGAAGGGATCAAAATAGAAAAATGATCAAATCAAGCTAGTATCAAGAAGTATGAAAATGCTTCTAAAACTGTTGATCAAATTCTTAGATCTCAATTCCATGGGAATAGTAAACAGGGGATTGGGTACAACAATGTGTCACCACCATTTAACAACAATTATATTCCACCTAAGGTTGAGTCTAATGAAGAACTTAGTGAGGAATAAATTGCTGTTAACACTCACGGCAATGCAGACCCCATGAAAAATAAAATCTTGTTAACTAGACCTAGAATTAATGAGCAAGTCAATGAATCACCTGTAAAACAGGGGAAATATAGTGATTCCGAGTCTAGTGAAAGTCCAACGTTGAAAAAAGGTCGAAATCGTACTGTTTATAAAATATCAAAAACCGACCTGAAGTTTATAGGGAACGAAACTGGCATTGGGTTGGTCCAATGCCACAGGGAAAAACGTGTCAGTGTAGGTGTCAAATGGAAAGTACATAATGTGAGAAACCAGAATCAAAAGATCACTTAACAGAGAGGAAAACAAATTTTTATAAGTTGTGATATTTGTGGAGGAATAATCATGTGACTGTCGATTGTTTTTATGATAGAAATCATCATCATGGAATTGGATTTAATAGAAACAAATCGAACGAAATCCCTAGATTTGGTAGGACAACTCAGAAATTTGTGAGCTCAATGAATGTGAATGCAAAGAAACCAAAATCAAACGTTCCAAATACTACTGCCAGAAAAACCTACCGGAGAGCCACCAGTAGTAGTAAGTCTACCAGTAGAAACTACAGGAACTCCACCAGTAGTAACTCTGACAATAGTAACTCTCTACATGTTCAGAACAAAAATCTTGCATATCAGTTTAAACGTTTTGATTATGTTAATGAAAAAGGTAAACCCAAGACTACCTTGGCTTAGGTTCCTAAAAGAAACTAACCTCTTTTTCATGTGCAAAGAAAGCCAGGTGTTAAGAAAGGAGAGACGTGGCATGTAGACAGTGGTTGCTCTAGGCACATGACAAGTGTCAAACTGCAACTCAAAGACTATGTTGAATATGATGGGGGATATGTTGCATTTGGAGGAAATCCAGGAGGTGGGAGAATTACAGGAAAAGGCACAATCAGCAATGGTACCATTACATTTGAAAATGTTCTATTTGTTCAAGAATTGAATTATAATCTGGTTAGTGTTTCTCAAGTTTGTGATAAAGAGAACAAGGTACTATTTACTAAAACCGAGTGCATCATTCTTCATCCTAAGTTTGATGTAGCTGACGAAAGTATGATTTTACTTCGAACTCCTAGGAAAGAGAATGTGTGTTGTTTAAACATGGGTCAAACTTCATCTGAATTAAAAGAAAACTGTTTCATTTCAAAAGCATCACAAGATAATCTTCTTTATGGCATAGAAGAATGTGTCATATGAATTTCAAAAACATGAACAAATTGGTTAAAAATGGGTTGGTTAGGGGTTTACCACAAAAAGAATTTACTTGCAATGATCAATGTGTTGCATGTCTAAAGGGTAAACAACATAAATCTTCTCATAAAATCAAAGACACAAATTCTAATCTGTCAAGTTTACACTTATTGCATATGAATCTTTTTGGTCCAACTCATGTTATGAGCCTTGGAATGAAGTATTAATGTTTAGTTATTACTGATGACTTTAAAAGATATACTTGGGTTTTATTTCTTTGTACTAAAGATGAAACAGGTGATCATCTACGATCTTTCATAACACGAATTGAGAACAAGACAGAAAAGAAGGTGAATATCATTCGATGTGATAACGGCACTGAATTCAAGAATCAAGAGATGGATGAGTTTTGCAGCATCAAAGGAATTGAACGTCAATACAGTGCCCCTCGCACTCCTCAATAAAATGGTGTGGCAGAACGTCGACACATGACTCTTATAGAAACAGCACGATCCATGCTTGTTGATTCCAAACTTCCTGTTACATTCTGGGGAGAAGCAGTTGACACTGCCTGCTATGTCCATAATAGAGTATTAATTCTCAAATCTCAAACCAAGACCCCATATGAGCTCTTTAACGAGAAAAAGCCATTCATAAGCTTCTTTAAACCATTTGGGTGTCCTTGTACAATCTTAAATACCAAGGAATATTTAGGGAAGGTTGACAGCAAAGTTTCTGACGGGTTTTTCGTAGGGTATTCTACTCAGAGCAAGGCATACAAAGTTTATAACATCAAAACCAGGATTGTTGAAGAAAGCACAAATGTCTATTTCAACGAGAAGACTCTAAATGCCACAAGGGAAGGACCAGATTGGTTGTTTAATATTGATGAACTAACTCGATCTTTGAATGCTCATTTTATAGGTCAACATGACAAGAAATCGGAAGAAGGTGTTAATACTGTTGAACCAGATACTACTAGGGAATCAGTTAATACTGGTCGCTCAGTTAAGACTGGTAATCCAGTTAATACTGGTACCTCAGTTAAGACTGGTCATCCACTTAATACTGGACATTCAAATGTTCCTACTGGTACTACAGTTAATATAGGTGATCCCATTTCTACTAGTTCACATGAAAAACCTGGTCCTACTACTCAACATGATCAATTCGTATACTTTCCATATATCAGCATTGATCCTCCTGGAATTTTTAAGCCCGAAACCACTGACGTTGCAAGCACCGTGGAGTTACATGCTGATGATGATCATTCGGGTAGCCCTAAGGATGGTGAGATTTCACTTTCTGAAGACGAGGACCATTACATCAGTCCTACTCCAGCCAATACTGCTCAAGAAGAGGAAACGATTCCCACTACACAATCCAATTCAAATGATATTCCTGAGATAAATGATTCAAATTTGGATGAGGAAATTCCAGTCGATCCATTTCAAACCCATCACATTCACAGGGAGCATCCTTTGGAACAAGTCACAGGCGATATTCTTTCGACAGTAAAAACAAGAAAACAGCTTCGTCGCAACTTTAATGAATGTCTTTTTGTCTGTTTTCTTTCTCAAATGACTCCGAAGAAGATTGAACAAGCCATCAAGGATCCTAGTTGGGTTGAAGCAATGCAGGAAGAACTCTTACATTTCAAACTACAAGCAGTATGGACACTTATTCTGCTTCCAAGTGGCAAACGTGTAATTGGCACCAAATGGATCTTCAAGAACAAAACAGATGAACGGGGAATAGTAATCAAGAATAAAGCACTGTTGGTTTCTCAGGGGTACACACAAGAAAAAGGGTTGAGTATGATGAAGTGTTCGCTCCAGTCGTCATAATTGAAGTCAAACGCATTTTCCTGGCATTTGCATCTTTCAAAGGTTTTAAGGTCTATCAAATGGACGTCAAGAGTGCCTTTCTTTATGGCAAAGATGAAGATGAAGTGTATGTGTGTCAACCTCCAGGGTTTGAGGACCCTGAACACCCTGATATGGTATACAGATTAGACAAATCGTTGTATGGTCTTCACCAAGCTCCTCGTGCTTGGTATGATACTCTATCTGTTTATCTTCTTAATCACAAGTTCAAGAGGGATGCAACTGACAAAACACTATTCATCAAGTCAGTTGGGGATGACATTATGCTTGTTGATATCTACATCGACGATATTATCTTTGGCTCTACAAATGACTAATTATGCAAAGACTTTGAACAGAACATGCACAAAAATTTCAAGATAAGTTCAATGGGGGAATTGAATTTCTTCCTAGGTCTACAAGTCAAGCAGAGTACTGCTGGTATCTTCATTCACCAAGCAAAATATGTCAAAGACATTCTTGAAAAGTTTGGCTTTCAGGATGCCAAACATGCAAGTACCCCAGTGGAAACACACAAACATCTTGAGGCCGATTCTGATGGGGAGGACGTAGGTGAGCATATTTACAGATCAATGATTGGATCGTTAATGTACCTAACAGCATCTCGTCCAGACATCATGTATAGCGTGTGTGTATGTGCACGTTATTAGACTCGTCCCAAGATTTGACATCTCACTACAATGAAGAGGATCCTTCGATATCTAAAGGGAAAACCAAATTTGGGCTTATGGTATCCAAGAGATTCTCCATTTGAGGTCATATCATACACAGACAGTGACTATGGAGGAGAAAATCTCGACAGGAAGTCAACATCAGGAGGATGTCAATTATTTGGATCACGTTTAGTCTCATGGCAATGCAAGAAACAAACAAACGTGTCCACATCCTCAACGGAAGCAGAATATGTTGCTGCATCAAGCTGCTGTGCACAAGTGCTCTGGATTCAAAATCAGATGATGGACTATGGTATCTCTTTCTTACATACACCTATTTTTATTGATAATAAGAGTTCCATCAGTATAGTCAATAATCTAGTCAAACACTCAAAAACTAAACACATCGAAATTCATTTTCATTTTATAAGAGATTGCAATAAAAGGAAACTTATTCAAGTAGTCAAAGTCCATACTGATAATCAGTTTGCAGATTTGTTCACAAAAGCATTTGATGTGGGCAAATTTACATTTTTGATTAATAGTATAGGAATGATTAATCCTGCTTAATTTTTCCATTTTAAAATGACGAATTCAATCATATCATGTTGTATCTTGTGTGTGTTAAGTAAATATTGGTCATTAGTACTGTCATGAGTTAATACTGTTGTTGGTTACAACTAGTCACATTTCTACTGGCAACAGTTAATACTGGTAATCATTATTTAAACAATTACTACTAATCCTATCCATTGGTTGTCGTTACTAAATTTGGCGGGAAATTAATACTGCCAAATGGGAAGTTGGTTATTTTGTTTTATGTGCAGGGGGATATTTGTATAAATGGGGAAATAAATGACTTATTAAATTCTATTCGAATTGAAATTTCGCTCTCTATCACATTGGAAAACCCCAAATCTAAGGAAACCCTCTCAAAACACACCAGCTTCCTTCCGCAAAACCCTGATCGTTCAATCATCAAGTTCATTCACTCTCTAATCAATGGCTAAACAACCAGAACTTACTTTTGGACTTGCTCACAACATTGCCGCTGATCTTACACTCCATAAAGACGCCACTGACTTTAATTAAATCATTAGATTCTTCCGAAGATCTTACATATGTTATGCTTTAACGGTTAACCCTCCGGTTAATGAAAGGCACATTCGGGAATTTTGGGCCACTGCAACCCTAGAAAACATCAATAATCAAGAATGCATATGTGCCATCATTGAAGATAAGGAGATAGTTGTTACAAAGGAAACCATTCGAACGCATCTATCTCTTAACGATGCCTCAGGTATAACTTCTATTCCCAACGATGAACTTTTTGCAATTTTTAAAAGGATGGGGTACGAGGGAAGCCTAACTAAATTTAATATTCAAAAGGCTCTTCTCTCACCCCAGGGAGATATATGGTACATGTCTTACAACAATGTATCTCCAAAAAGAGGTATAACTGGAACGAATTTAATACCACCATAGCTACTGTTATGGCGTGTCTTGCTACAAACAGGGAATACAATTTTTCAAATATGATTTTTGGTGATTTGAATTTTAATCTCACCTACGTGGAAAACAAATTTTTAATTATCCTAGATTTTTATCAGTCATCTTTAAAAAGGATATTCAAAATCTTTCCAGGGAGGGAGATTGTTCTCATTATGGACTGTCACACTCATAAAACACTTTCTAACATGAGGAGAACATCAAAAACATTTTCTAGGAAGGTGACACCACTGTTCTCCACAATGGTGGGTGTCACTGTTACATCTGGTGAAGGACCAAGTACCCCACTTGATTCCCAACCCACACCATCCACTTCCACTGCTGAACATGTCACTGAAACCGAAAAGAGTGCCTCTAGAGCACCACCTCCATCCACTCAAAGTACACCTCCGAAGGAGTACGCCTAAAAGGCCAAGCTGGGTCCTTCACATCTTGGACCTAAACCTACATCGTTTAAAACAGTGGTGAAACAGCCTAAGAAGGTGGTTCGTAAGGAGCGGGGAGACCATGTTGAACGAGCTCATACTACTGATGCACCACTTCGTGGTGCTCAGGGCAGTATGACAGGCAATAAGACCCAATCAACGGAAACTTTAGAAGATGATGTTTCTTCGGAATCATCCTCTAGAGGTACCTGGCGCCAAGAAACCAAGAGGGAGGGTGATGCAACTACTAGGAAGGAGGCACCCTCTACATCCGAGGAACTGCCCACTGTTGGTACTCAACAGCAGGGTGGGGAGGATAGATATAACTACACCCCACTTGAATTGATGTAAATGTGCCAAAAGTTTATTTTTGAAGGTGGAGGGACATGAGGAAGAGATTAAACGTTTAAAGACGCTTGTATCTCGCGTAGTTCAGGAGGTCAAAGTATGCAGAATAGTTATGAAGAAGAGAGGTGTAAAGAAAGTTGGCAAAAAAGTTGGAAAGAAAGATGGGAAGAAGGGTAAATAACAGTCATAGTTGACTACCCCCTCTAGTTCAAGCTCAAGCTCCAGTTCTTCAGACAAAGATGTGCAGAATGTTACCACCAAGGGGGAGAAAAATGCAGAGAAAGAAGATGAAGCTGAAACAGAGGTCCCAATTTTTGAAGAAGAGTTTACAGGTGAAAATGTTTGAAAGATGGAAGAAGAGAGAGTGGTTAAAGAACCAGAATGGACGGCTGAAGACCAATAAATTCATGATATCATTTTAAACATGGGAGGGTCTGAGGCTGAAATTAAACAGGATAGGGAGAAAGTGGATTATATCTTTCTTAGGATTTCAAAGATCCACATTGAAGAAGAAGTTGAGAAGGAAACAACAATGGAGCCACCAGTTAGTACTGGTGAGGAACCACCAATTAATACTGGTGAGGAGCAACCAGTTAATACTGGTAATGTAATGAAAGATGATTCAACCTTAGCTTCTAAACTTGACAAGATCAAAAAAGAGAAAGCTAAACAAGAGAAGGAGAAGCCAGAGGCATTACGAAAAGAGCAAATAGCTGCTGCAGTTGCACGCCAAATAAGAGTAGCAACTATGCAACCAAAAGAAAAATCAGTTACTTTTGATGAATCTGCATGTACAAATGATGATGCTCCTCGTGGGTCAAAGAAAAACATTGGTTACATTACTACCAAAAACGGAATTCAGAGGGTCAATCTTGATGACCTAGAACACAAAAGCAAAGGAAAAGGGAAGGTGACTGAGAAGTCCAAGGAAGAAATGGAGGAGGAAGAACTGAAGAAGAAATAAAAGCTAGCAGAAAAAAGAGATGAGAAGAATAGACTAGCAGAGTTGGAAAGAGAAAGAGTGGAACAAGAAAGGGCTACATCTGCGTTGTTGAAAAAGATGGAACAAGAAGGTAACTATGAAGACCAAGCAACTGCTCAAGCTAAGAGAGAAAGATTACAGAAAATTGCAGAGACATATGCAATTCATGCCCAAAGAATGGTTGATGAACAAGTACAGGATGAATTGAAGCGTAAATATCAAGAACGAAAAGCTGCTGAATTGGCTAAGAAAATGCTCGATAGAGAGGAGCTCTTGTTACAAAAGAAAAGAAAAGAAGAAGAGAGAAGCAAGAATACAATAAAGAGAAACATAACAAGATCTGAAGACAAGAATAAGTACACTGATGTCCTGAAGTCAACTGGGAAATACAGTGGCAAAAAGTTGAGGGCAATGAAGCTGGATAACATCCTGGCTCTGTACATCAAGGAGAAACGCATTTTGAAAGTTTCCCAAGAGCAAGCTAAGTTGGAAAGGGAAATAGAAGAGTTGGAGAGTGAGCGAGCTCTCAAAGATGCTCTTGTTAGGGGATATAAAGTGGTTCACTTTGGCAAGAAGAAGGATGTTGAGCCAACAGTGGAAAAGAACAAAGCTCAACCACAGTTTGTGCCATCTAAACGAAGATATCCAGGTGGAAATGTTCCTACTGCTAAAAGGTCAAGACCAACAGTAGAAACAGTTACTACTGGTACAAAAAGAAAAGCAGTACTAGCCCTACTGATCAGGCTGGTATGCAGAAAGCTATAGTTGAGCAACAAAAGAAATCTACAAGTGAAAGTTCGCAGGTCAATGATAAAGAAAAAGAAGCAGAAAAAGAAGAATAGAAACCAAAGATAGTCGAGGTCAAACAAGAAGATATCTCTGGAAACTTTGTGTTTGCATGCGTCCCTGAAATCTCAGATAATCAGGTAAATTAGGCTGCTGACAGAGTTTTTGATGACATGAAAACTCTGGTCATTCATTCTGAAGATATGAAGTGTGCAACAACCTTTACTGAAGTACCCATAGTAGATTGGTTTGTTGTGGTGGTGAATGGGAAAAATGGTTATAAGGTTGTCCGAGCTGATAAGAGTTTCAGAGTATATTACAATCATCTTGAGATTTTCAGGAACATAAGTCGAAAAGACTTGGTGAATATCTTCCTCATCGGCTGCAATAAATACTCCAATGTCAAAGGTACTATTCTTGATCATAATGACTTACTTATGGAAGTACTTGAGGTCATGTTTGAGCCCGAGAATGTACCAGAGAATTTATCAAAGTTTACTCATGTTCTTGAATGGATACACTATGAGAGTTGCAGAGTTTACTCATTGAGAAGAAGTGATGGCTCAACTGATTACTTTTTGGTAGAGAAGATATGCAAGCATGGTGTTAATGTGATGATCAATATGCTGAATGTCAATTTGAAGGCAAATCAAGATTCAGACGAAGCCATTCAACTACGTTGGAAGATTAGATTCTAGCTTACAGATCATAGAAACTCGTTGTAGCCATGTAGGTATTCGCACCATTCTCCAAGGTTTGTACAAAAGAAACTTATGAAGTTTAGATGAATGCAGAAGTTTAGAGGGAGATTGTTGGGTTTATAAAGTTTGATACTGGTAGAGTCAGTTAGTATTGGGGAGTAACATTGTTAGTATTGGTGAGTAATAATACTGGTGATCAAGTGTTGAAGATTATTTACTAATGCTGACTTAATACTGGTAAATATTTATACTGGCTTAATGAATTTGCTTGATGGGAGTTTCTACTGGCGCGCTCATTACTACTGCTTATGTGATATAGTTAGTTAGCGCATTGTGAGGAGATAATTATGTAAACAATATATTGATAATTATCTATATAGATTTCTTTAGATTTAACCTAATCGTTATTAGGGTTTCCTCAAGGTCTATATAAATAGATCCCTGTGTCGTTGTAAACACACGTCTATTAACGAACAATATTCTTAATAGATTGAGGCTGTTGGTGGAAATTCTTGTGTTATTAATTGCTAACATTTATTCATTCATATATACATAAACTGTTAATCAATTAAACCTTTTTAATATCAAAGTATTGATCGGCTGAAACTTCTTTGATAGATATAGATCTACATGGTTGTATTTATACAAGTATAGTTCGACAGATCCTAACAGAATCCATGCTTAAAAATGGAAAATCTGTTTTTGTGCATAATTTTTTGAGTTTAGTTGAATTACCCTGAAATGTTAATTGGCCAACAATTGAATTCAAAAGAAAATTCTACATCACAAGTAAAACTATTTAATTCTGAAGTTCACAATTTTAATTCTGAAAGGAAAAACTTTAATTCGGAAGTTGAAAAATTTAATTTAGAAAGAGAAAAATTTACCTTTGAAAGGAAAATTTCTAGAATTGTGCAGCTAAAATAATATCAAAAGTGTCAAATTCAAGTCTAGAAAGGCTAGATTTCAAAATAACATTAATTTGTGTATATGTGTAGGAGCAGTCTACTCAAAATGAAGATAACATATGGATAGTAGACATTGGTTTCTCAACAAACATGACTGGGAATGAAAGATTGTTGCAGAATTTTCTTTCTTTCTTTGGAGGGACTGTTTCATTTGGATGTGAGTTTGGTGGATCTATCACTAGTCAAGGAACAGTTTCAAATGGTAAGCTTATACTGGATCAGGTAAATTTTGTAAATGAGCTTAATTACAATTTGTTGTCAGTTTCAAAAGTGTGAGACAAAAAGTTTACAATAGCATTCACATCAGATTTATTTTACATTCTTAAACTTGAATTTGTGATTCCAAAAGGACATGATTTTGTTGCAAACTTTCAAGACATGAAGACATGTACATTTTAGATATGAACAAGCTTAAATCAGATGATAATTCTACCTGCTTCATTTTTAAAACCACTGAGAAAGAGTATGATGCATGGCATTAGAGATTAGGTCATGTAAACCTTAAAAATATGAATAAACCGGTCAAGGATAATCTAGTTAATGGGCTACCTAAAAGGGATTTTTTCTTAAATGATCATTGAATTTCATGTTTAAAAGGTAAACAACATAGATCAAGTTTTAAACTCAAAACTCAAAACTATGTGGATACAGTTCTTCATCTTTTGCACATGGACTTGTTTGGTCAAATTACTGTACAAAGTCTTGGTTTGAGGTCTTAATGTCTTGTTATTACTAATGACTATTCAAGATTTTGTTGGGTGTTCTTTCTTGCAAAAAAAGATGAAACACCTGAGATTATCAAGTCATTCATTGTGAAAATTGAAAATTTCAGTAATAAGCTTGTTAAGATGATTAGATGTGATAACGAAACATAATTTAAAAACTCAAACTTGAACGATTTTGGTGAAAAAAAAGGGGATTACTAGGCAATATAGTTCTCCCAGAACACTACAACAAAATTGGGTTGCAGAAACGAAAAACATGACTTTAATTGAAGGGCTAGATCCATGTAAAGTGATTCATTTTTACCTGTAACCTGTTGGGCTGAAGCTGTAAAAACTATGTGCTATGTAAACAATATGATTCATGTGGTGAAGAGGTTAGAAAAGACATCTTATGAACTTTTTGTAGGTAGAAAACCATTAATTGGATTCTTTTAAGATTGTGGGTGTTCATGTTCTGTTCTCAATATTAAAGCTCATTTAGGGAAGTTTGACTCTAAGGTAGATAAGGGTATTTCATTGAATATTCTAGTGTCACTAAGGTTTATAGAGTGTATAATAGGAGAACTGGAATGATTGAGGAATCTATCAATGTGATCTTTAATGAATTTATACCAAATGTTAGGAGTTCTGGTGCTCCATGGTTGTTTGATTTAGACACATTTGTAAATTCATTTAATGTTTCCTATCAAGAATTTGTTGCAGAACAACTACAGGAACAAGAGAAAGTGAAGATTGTTGAAAGTGATGATTCTGTGATTGGGTCAAGCATAAGTGAAAGAAGTGTTATAACTTTAGATGACCGAGAACAAGAAAGTGAGCCAGTTCAAGATTTTACTTCAAGTGATACACAAGCTGATCATTCAAAGGAAATAACAACTGATGCAAACATTCATGCAAATGAAGACATTCGAGTAACCTCGAATCACCAACATTTCAACACCGGTGACTCATCATTTAATTATGAAGCACAAAAATTTAATTCCGAAGAAGATCAACAATTTAACTTTGAAACAGAACAAGTTAATTCTCGAGATCAAGATTTTAACTCTAAAGAAGAAAATTTAAACTCGGATGCACAAGGCAATGCACAATTCTAATTCTTTATATTTTGAAAATCTTGACTTAAGTCAAACAAATTTTTGTGTTAGTATTACAAAGAATGCAAATTCAATTCTGAAAGTTCATAAAACCATCCTTTGTCTAATATAATTGGCAATTTGAATGAAGGAGTCTAGACAAGAAGTAAATCTGGATTAATCAATTTATGCTTGTTTTCATGTTTCTTATCACAAGTTGATCCCAAAATTGTTGATATAGCCTTAAAAAATAACAATTGGGTTGAGGCTATTCAGGAAGAGTTATTATAGTTTAAGAAAAAAGAAGTTAGTACGTTAGTTGTCACACCCCGCTAAGGCAGAAAAACAAGATGTAAAGAGCGTCGATATCATTACACGAGATATAATAAAACACATACGATTTTCAAGTCATTAAAATAAGTAAAGCGTTTACATAGTTCGAAAAATAACCAAGTATTTTTAGTAGTACATTACAATCACAACAACATATGTAAATACTTTAAAAGACATTCCCGTAAGTGATAAATAAAGTCTTTCCCCGATTCTCGATTGTGTGACATTCCTGACCCGTTACAAAAAAGGTATGCACTTCATGTCCTTACATTGCGTTTCCTAAAACATGAGAAAAAGTGTCAACTACAAAAAGTAGTGAGTATTACAGTTTTCTAGTCCTCGACCAAAAACGGTTTTGGCGAAGTAAAGAAATACTTTAAAAGATGTTTACAGACAAGTATAGCAATACTTGTAAAGATGTTTACGGACAAGGTATATATTTGAAAGATTTCTCAACGGAAATAAAGCAGTTCATGTGCTTGAAAATATATATATATATATATATATATATATATATATATATATATGAGTAAAGATATGCGTATAAAGTATTATTGATTGTATATATAGACATTGAGCTCTTGACCTAACATAACTGTAAGTGTTCACACTAAAGGCCTTGCCGTACTATGTTCCCATCAAGAGTCAATAATGATGCCGTTCTCGTGGCGGGTAAAAGACATACAATCGATTGTTTAATTACCAAATGTATCAAGTGCAAAAGACATACGCATATAAGCAAGTAAAACGGTTCGAAAAGTAAGTAAACGCATATAAGTCTCTAAAACGGTTCACAAGTTCATAAAACGGTTCGTAAGTTCATAAAACAATTCGTTCTCATGTTTCCCCGAAAAAGGTTATGTACAAAGAGTAAAAGAGTGGGGATGTAACTCACGGATTGCAAAGGATGAGACGTGTGCGTAATAGGAGATGGAACGCGTCGGAAATCAAAGGAACCCTAGAGCATACCAAGTTTTTCAAGTAAGTATTATAGTTAAAGTTTATACAATCATTAGTCAACGAAAATGCTTAAGTTTTTAAGGGTTATATTAAGGTCTAAAAAATATCGGGCAGTCCTCTTGCGCTATAAATATTAAGTCCAAAATTTCAACACTTTCCCGCTTACAATTTTTATAACAAATAATTGCTTATATTCACAAACACAATATAATGTATATAAGTCAAATTAGTCACCTTAAACACAAGTTTAGTTTCATTACAACTCCGTTTATTCAGGTTCTAATTATATAAGCTCAAGGTGACGATTTTTAACAATTTTAAAGGATTTTTGGGAGCTGTCAGCAGCCAGTTGTGCAGCCCTGGTGAGTGAGGGCGGCGCCACTAATGACAGATTCTTCCAAAAATCGTTTCCGTGGTAAAAATGATCATTTTAACGGGGATTTCAAGATGCAACTGATACAAACCTTAAAATACTTTAAAATCTGAGTTTCTTTTAGTTTTTTAACCACAAAAACGAAGATCTATATAATAATTCATAAAAACTCGTTTTTCACCATGAAACTTAATAAAAACACATTTTTAAGTGACTGATTGAACATGCAATGAGTTATTTGAGTAAAGACAGTAAATAAAAGAGTTTTTACCGGATGGAAATAGTTTGATGATGATTTGTTGGTGATTTTATCCTCAAATTGATGAAAATCGTTTATGCAACCAATGGATGAACACTTCTTGCTACCATTGATTATTAAGACGATTTTATGGAGTGCTTTTTATGAGATTTTTCTGTAAACTTTGGCTGCAAATAGAGAGTAACTTGAGAGGAAGTAAAGTAAATTTTGTGTTTGTGTGATGTTAAAAGTGAGAGAGAGGGAAAAGAAAAGTGAGGTAAAGGAGTGATTAAATGATCAATTTCTGTAATTCTTGACCCTTAGCCACGTTTTGGGAAAGTGGCATTCATAGACAACATGCAAAATGATTCATAAAAGTTATAAAAAAGGTTCTGAAAAGGAAGGGCTGCACACCGTGCAGTTTTTCAGCCTTTTTCGTTTTTCGTTTTCGTTATCGTTAAGCATTTTCGTTCGTTGAATGTTTACGATTTGTTATGACATGAACTTAGGAAAGTTCATTATGTGTTTTCTTGGTATTAGGATTCATTTATTTATTTCGATTTCGATTCCGAGACACACACATTTACGGTAAAGGTACATATAAGAGCAATAACGGATTATCTCGTAGAAAAAGAATACGAAATTCTCCTGAATTTTTGACGGTTGTCACATTAGTTGACATGCCTGAAGGAAAAAATGCCTTAGGATTTAAGTGGATTTTCAAAGTTAAGAGAGATGATAGAGATATTGTTGTTAGAAATAAGGCTAGAGTTGTAGTTCAAGGATAAACTTAGGAAGAAGGAATAGACTATGATGAATTGTGTGACCTTATAGCTAGAATTAAAGCTATCAAATAGTTTTTGGCCTATGCTTCATATAAGAAATTTAAAGTGTTTCAAATGGATGTCAAATCTTCTATTTCGTATAGAGTATTAGAGGAGACTGTTTATGTGTGTTACCCACCAAGGTTTGTAGACCCACACTACCCAAACATGGTGCTTAAGCTTGACAAAATCCTTCATAGCTTATATCAGGCACCGAGAGCATGGTATGCCACTTTATCTACGTACTTGATTAAGAATGGATATCTTATAGGTACTATATATAGACTTTGTTCATTAAGAGAGTAGAGCATGATTCTATTTTTGAGCAGATATAGGTTGATGATATTATATTGGACTCTACTAATGATGCTTTATTCAAAGAGTTTAAATTTGTGATGCATTCTAAATTTCAAATGAGTTCAATGGGAGAAATGTCATTCTTTTTGGGATTACTAGTCAAACAGTTGGAAAATGGGACTTTTATTAACCAATCTAAATATGTGAAAGATATGCTTGTTAAGTTTGGTTTTAATGACTGCAAATCTGCTTCCACCCCTATAGATAAGAGCTAAATTGCGTCATGACTTAGAAGGTGAGCATGTAGATCAACATTTGTATAGGTCCATGATTGGCTCCTTGATGTACTTAACATCCAGTAGACCTAACATTATGTTTTGTGTGTGTTTAGGTGCTAATATACGAGGCTAATCCTAAGATTTCTCATCTAGTTGTTTTTTAAAGGATCTTTATATACCTTAACCGACAACCTAGTCTAGGACTTTAGTATCCTAAGAATTGAAACTTTGATTACTATGACTTTATAGATAGTGGCTATAGTGATTTTAATCAAAATAGGAAATCCACAACAGGAGGGTGTTAGATTATGGGAAAAAAAACTTTTTTCATGGAAATGTAAGAAGGAAACATCTGTATCTCAATCTTCTACTGAAGTTGAGTATATTGTTGCAGCTTCTTGCACTTCACAAGTTCTGTAGATCCAGAATCAGATGCCACATTATGGCCTAAACTTTATGAACACACCCATTAACATAGACAACACTGCAACCATGTTTATAACTAAGAATCATGTCCAATATTCTAAGACTAAACACATTGAGATTAGGTTTCATTTTATTAGGGACTTTTTTGAAGAAAAATTGATTCACTTGGTTAAGGTTCTTATTGATCATCAATTGGATGACCTTTTTGCAAAGACATTTGATACAACAAGATTTAATTTTCCTTTTCAAGATATTTGGTCTCATGAATTTTGATTGAGTGGTTCTCAAAAATATTTTGTACATATCTTTTTGAATTATGTACATATTGTATTTCAACATCTAAAAAGAGGGGGAGAAAATGGAAAAAACTCAAAAACATTTTAATTATGTGTTGAGCATTTTTACTCTGATATTGAAATTTTTATTCTGAAAAACCAAAAATATATATTTTCTTTTAATGCTGATATTGAGGAGTTTAACTCTGAAGTTGAAATTTGAATACCGATCAATCAAAAATATGTGTTTTCTATTTGTATAGATAAAATCCAAAAATATTTTTCTTTCTATATTTTCTTGAAGTCATAAGTCTTTTATTTTTCATGAGCCATTTTCCTTCTTTGTTAATTTCTTATTTTGTTGAAAATCTTCAGAAAATCCAATATCAAAAGTTTGAACTATGTTTTGAAAAATTCAAAAACAAGTTATTTGAATTTAATTGTTTGTAAAGAGAAATGTAAAATCAAATACAAAAATATTAAATCATAAAAGTCAAAAAGATTTTTAATTTCTTTCATATTTTAGTTTGTACATTGGAAAACTTGAAAAATAGATACAGAAATGAAATTTGCAAAAAAAAGAACCAAAAAGTATAAATTTCAAAAAGCTTAAATAGTTATTAATTTATAGAATTTTTTAAAACCAAATGTTTTAATAAATGCAGAGGCATTAGTATTTGGAACTTCTTAGTAATCTGCGGTTTATAAGTTGCTTAAAATACAATAACTAGATGCTGTCAAATGGGAAATCAATTTTGTTAGTAGAAAAAAAAAAAGAAATATTTAATTTAATTTAATTTATGACATGTAAATCTGTTTAGCATTAAAACAAATAAGGAGTGATGTGTAAGAACTCTAAAATCGTTGATGCTGATTTGATAAAAGGTAGAGACACGAGGATGAGTTGGTACAATTGTGTTTTAAAGAACTTTAAAATCTTTGATGTTTATTTGATAAAAGGCAGAGACAGGAAGAAGAGTTGGCAAGTGTACTAAAATCTTGTTGATATAATAAACTAAGAACACAAATGCATTTGAGAACTATCCACTTAACACCTATAGCATATTCACATGGATGTCTATCAACTAATTTCCCAACTTCCTTCTTCTTAAACGGAAGAACTTTCACTTGCATAGCTTCTACCCAACTATTAATTTTATGGCCATTTCTACATTTGTGGGTTCTACTCTACTATTGATAGAAAGCATGAAAATAAGCCCAAATTGATTAGCCCATATTTGGTTCTAGTTTTGACTCCATCATACAAATTTCCAATAATATTAGACATATGATTATTTTTGTTGTACTACTAAAAAAGAATTTGCATCCTTTGTAATATTAATAGGTAAATATGTCTGATTTAAGTCAAAATTATCAAAAGATAAGGATTTAGAAAGTCCTTCACTGGTTTGTTCATGGCCTGATGCATCAGAGGTAACATTTTCTTCATCAGAACTAAAATGTTGAGCTTTAGAAATGACATGATCATCTTTAGAATTAATCACTTGTATTTCAGAGGTATCTTGTTGTTATTTAGAGGTGAACTGTTGTGCTTCAAAAGTGAAATTTAGAGGTAACTCAGATGTCACTTCATTTAGAACATTGGTATCACTTGGAATTGAATCTTGAACTTATTCACTTGAATGTTTTTCTTGATCAAAAATTAAATTATCTCTTTCCTTTGTTCTTGTCCTAAACACTCTTTCATGTTCTTCATCAACTTTCACTTTCTTTGTTCCTTTTGACTTCTCTGCAATAGACTCTTGATAAGACATGTCAAATGAATTCATAAATATAGTTAAATCAAACAACCAAGGAGCACAATAACCTTGAATATTTAGAGTAATCTCATTGAAAATCACATTAATGGATTCCCCAATAGTTATACCTCTCGTATTGAATACTCTATAAACCTTTGAAACACTTAAATAACCAATGAAATATCATTCATCTACCTTATAATCAAATTTCCCTAATGATCTCTAGTTTTGAGAATTGAACAGGAACACCCAAAAGCTTTGAATAAACGAATGAGTGGTTTTATTCCTACAAATTCATAGGATGTCTTACATGAATCCTATTATGCACATAACACATACTGTTCACAACTTCAACCCAAAAATTTGTAGGTAGAAATGAATCACTAAGCATTGATGTAACACCTTCTATTATTGTCCTATTTTTCCTTTCAACTACCCCATTTTGTTTAGGGGTTCTAGGAGAGCTGAATTGCCTAGTAATCCCTTTCCTTTCACATAACTCATTCAAGTTTGAGTTTTTAAACTCTGTGCCATTATCACATCTACTCATCTTAACAAGAGTATTACTGAAATGTAGAATAAAGGACTTGATAAGCTCATGAGTTTCATCATTTGTGGCAAGGAAAAACACCCAAGAAAATCTGAATTATCATCAGTAATAACAAGACAATAAGATTTCAAATCAAGACTTTTCACCCTTACAGGACCAAATAAGTCCATGTGTAAAGGATGAAGTACAATATCCACTGAGTTTTGAGTTTTAGTTTTAAAACTTGACATGTGATGCTACCTTTTAAACATGAGATACAATGATCATTCAAAAAGAATTCCTTTTCATATAACCTAAAAAATAGGTTATCCTTGACAATATATTTTTATTTTTAAGGTTTACATGACCTAATCTCCTATGTCACAAAATAGCTCTTTCTCAATGGTTTTAGATATAAGACAGACATAAGTGTTACTTGAATAAACCTTGTTCATATCTAAAATGCACATTCTGGAGGTCAGAAGTACAATTTGATCCTTTGGAATCACAAAATCAGTTGACAAAATGTAACAAGAATCAGATGTAAATGCAGTGGTGAAATTCTTTTCACATACTTACGACACATATAACAAACTGCAATTGACCTCTTAACTTTCCATTTGAGACAGTTCCTTGACCAATTATATTTCCACCAAACTCACCTAAAAAAGAAACACTCACTCCATAAAAAGCAATGCATTTTTGCAACAATCTTTCATTCACAGTCATGTGTCTTGAGCATCCACTATCTACTATCTATATGTTATCATTAAATTTAGTAGATTGCTCCTACACATACAAACAAAGATTTTGAAATCCAAGTCATTTTACACATGGATTTGGAACCTATAACTTGATTAAGTTTGAAATTATTAGTCATTCTACTTTCAAAGGCAACCTTTTTCTCTTTCGGAACTAAAATTTTCAACTTCAAGGTAATTACTTTAGATGTCAACGAACATTTATACCTTGAGAAGTTAATTTTCCAAATTTATTAGATGATTTAGTTACCTCTAAAATAGAATTTCCATTATTTATCAAACTTTGACCATTTAGCATATTAAAGGTGATTCTACCAAACTTAAACGTATGCACAATCTTGGTTTTTTCATGTTTAAGCACACAATCTTTCATGTTAATTTTACCAAATTGAATGACATGGATAACAGTAGATTTAAAATTCTCATAAGATTTTGATTATAACACACATACAGTAGATTTATGCTTCTTTTTGCATAATTTACATTTTTGTTTTTATTTCCTGTTGGTTTTAACATCTTTAAAAACATAAATACTTTTACCATGAAGTGTTCTATAAGAAAGCTCATTATTAATCAAATCATTTAAAGTCAAAGTAGATACATTTCTATTTTTGAAGTTGTAACACTTTTCATGCAAACAATTATGAACATTCTAAAACCATTTAGTCATTACAATCATCCATCTGACACTTAATAACAAAATTACACAAATCAGAAACATCCTTATTACATTCCTGAAACAAACTATCTAAAACTTCCTCCTCCTTAAGCACTTCTACACATACTTAAAGCATATATTTTCAAACTTCTCAGACTCTTCTACATTATCACTTGCTACAAATGTATTTTTCAAATTGCATGCCAAATTATATGCAAAAGTACTCAAATTAGTACAAATCAATGACACATTACCCTCATCAATAGTCTTTAACTTCAAATCAACACTAGCTTGCATAGCAAATTGATCATCAATTTTTTTTAATTCAGAAAGATGACTTACAACCTTTGTAGATTCATGCATGATGGTGTAGTTATCATTGAAAGGTGGTGGAACAGTTGTGTATCCATTTCCAATTTGTTCTTTTTGAACAATTTGTTTGTCATTTATGACATCAAAAGGTTTTGAAGATAGATTAAACTTTTAAACTTGAACTTGTGAGCTTTCCAAATTATTTTTATCTTTTTGACACCTTTTAAACAAATAATCATGTTGAGTTTCAACTCTACCTAATTTACCCTTATACTCAGAACCATCATTCATCAAAGATTCAGTCTTTTCTTTGTAGAGTTTTCTGATTAACAAATTCTCTTTGATGATGTTTAACCAATTCAATTCATCAATTAACTTCTGATTATGATCTCTAACAAACGTAACTGTATTTAAACATCCAAGAGTGCAAGGAGTAGAAAGACCTTGTGTGTGTTAGTAAAATTCACCTTAGACCTTTATTCAAATCATAATTCACCAACAGCTGTGATGAATGCAGTATTCTGCGTAGAATAAGATGATTCAACATGTGTAGTCTTCCCAATTGAAGTTAAAGCTTTACTATCATTTCATTTTTTAGTAAAAATTCTTCTGGAAACCACCGTTTTCTCTCCTCGGTACCCTGCACTCTCTAGCAAAGTGTCCCAGTTCGTCATAGTTGAAGCACTTAACCTATGTCTTATCAAAACAAATTCTATCAGCATTTGTCCTTCTAAATTTGATTCTCCCGGTCCGCTTGAAAAATTTATTAGCTTTGAGAGTGATCATGGCCATTTTCCATTATGTCCATTTCCTTCAAATCATCTTGATGTAATTGTTCTAAGTATTCCCTTGCAAATTCTGAATGAGTCAAATTACCAGCCACAAACACCTCATAACTTGCAACAAAAGCCTCGTAAAGAACTCCATTTCAGAACTTGTCTTCACTGAAACAGAACTAGATTTTATCCCATTAGATTGACTTGGTACACCAAATGAACTTGCATTGAAACCTTGAAATTGTCCATTTTACTTGGATTACCATTTTCACTTCCTCCACCTTAATTACCATTTCCATATCCCATGCCATGACTATGTGAATTTCCAATACAACATGAAGAGAAAGATTGTCATTTATTTGTATGATTTGACACATTGCATTACTTGATTTTCTGAGAAGAAACCAATGCACATCCAAAACTAGAGTTTGATTCCTTCTTGTCATGAGTAGTCATATCAACTTCATACAATTGTAGAATTCCTATCAGATCTTCTAGAGTCATTGTATTCATATTTTCCAGTACGTTTGATTATCATAACTTGCACACTCCTTTTATTAGGCAAATAACTAAGTAGTTTCTTAAAAACCTCACTTTCTTTCAGTGTAACTCCTAAGCTCTTCAAATCTAATTATGGAGAAATGATTGATTTGTTCAATTAATGACTCACATGTGAGGTATTCAAATAATTCATATGATTTCCTTAGCATATCCTTTCTGTTTTTTCACCTCGAAGTTTCCTTCATACCTTAACTCCATGGCGTCCATAAGCTCTTTAGACGATTTGAAATCCTTGAAGTTATTATAGATTTCATATGGGAGTGCCAGAATGATAGATCCTAATGCTTTGAAAGCATTAAATAGCGGTAAAGTTTGTTACCAATGAATGCCTTCAATATGAGTTTCCATATCATGAATTCTGCACCTAAGAATAAACGTGGAGGTCTGCTTGATGTACCGATTTCATTATCATAATCTAGAATTGGCCTCGCCATTTCTCTTTTTCTGATGATTTCTTCAAAAATTCTTCAAATCAAATGAAATTTTCAAATTATCTCCAGATTATCACCCGAATTAACCTCAAATACCAAAATCAACACTTAATTGAAAATTCTATACATTCAAACTAAGAAACTGCATTAACGCCAAAATTCAAATCCTAAATTTAGTAAAAACATTGATCTTAACTTGTAAACCTTTAAGATTACGTTAATCATCCTCAATTCAACTCACAATCGCTCGATCAAAGACGAATTGATGAATTGAAAATCAAATTGAAATGATTATCTAGCTCTGATATCAGTTGACATGACTTAACCTAAGGATCAATACTACTCGATGATTAACTAACTTCTAGAGTGTTGCAGAATCAGAAACTAGAAATGAATCACGGATTAGAAAGATGAACATCATTAGTTCACTAAATATTCATTCTCATTCAAAGCCTTAAATGGCGGGAAAGTTTGTTACCAATGTAGTACCAAAGCACACACTCAATCGTAACCTCTCTCACTATTTATAGACTTCAATGAAAATATCAAATTACAGTTACAAATGTCACATGTTTATCTAAAAATATTTTGGACACTAACTGTCAGCTAAGTCTTCGTCTTCCTTTACCTCAGAAGTTGTTCAAGTTACTTTGGAAGGTAACTCTTCATCATTAGAGGTAAAGTATTCAATGTTCATTTGAGTTGACCAACTAAAATACTTAGATCAAAACATATTTTGAAGATTTGAAGCTTTATCCATTATCTTCCAGACCCAACAATATTAGTTTGTGATTCCGCAACATACTAGTATCAAAGTTAATCATCAAGTAGTATTGATCCTAGGTTAAATCATGTTAATGTCTGAAATCCGTGAAGAGCCTTTCTCCATTATCAACTACTTTAAATGAGTAAATAAACTCTTATCGGAACAAACATGATGGGTAGCACCCGTGTCAGTCCACCAATCTTCCAGGTTAGTTACTACGATGTTTATATTAGATATCATGCATGCAATATTATTATGCAACAGTATGTTTTCCAAATCAAATTAACTTATGTCAATGATTCTTACTGAAAACAACGAAAATATTTTGCATAAAAAAATAACGAAAGTTTCAACAATGAAATTTTGCACAAAACTTTCAGCAACGAAATTCTGCATGAAAATTTCTGCAACAAAATTATGCACAAAAATTCTCCGAAATAATACGCAATCGAAAATAATGCACGCAAATTTCAGCAACTAAATTCTGAATGAAATTGCAAATTCCGCAACAAAAATCCTGCAAGTTTTAGGTATGAAATTCTACATGAAAATCTGCGAAATTCTACAATAAAATTATGCGTAGTCGAAAATTCTACACACAACTTTCAGCAACAAAAAACTGCACAAAAATCCTTTCCAATCGTAAATACTGCACGAAAAGTCTGCACAATCGGAAATTATAAACGAAAATTCTGCAAATTTCAGCAACATAATATTGTTTTGTATAATAAATTATTCCGTTAAGATACTCTAAGCACGATTAGAGAAATCTTGTTTTTCTCGAAAACAACTCTAAATTCCTTAACGGAATCAATTTCTACTAAAAATTTCTTATTACGTAATAAGCGTTTTATTTGTTTATAAAAAATCGTCTGTAGGAAACGTTTGAGACAAAACTCTTGAATCAAACAAATTCTCTCTCTAAGTCCTCGTAACTAAGGTCAACTAAGTTTTTGACGGAAAAACACTTGGTGTTCATAAATGTGGAATGGGGTTCGAATCTGTGACCCCTGTTAAGGAGACCCAAGTCTACTAATATGTTATAAATAAAAAAGTCGTTTTGTTAAGACACACAATTTTTTTGTTTTTGTAACAAAAAATAAAATTGTTACACAAAAACCTTGAATCAATAATTCGTCTGACACAAAATAATTATATATGAAACAGTATAACAAAAGAAATTGTTTTAAAATTGTAGGATGCATGAAAAATTAAATCATAAAATATCAAGTCTCGTGATAGAATACGATTCCCTTATAATAGTTTTCGCACGGCTGTTGCTCATAGTAAAACGGTGAAGCAATGCATTGCCGGAAATGACCACGATTGCCTGAAATTTGCGGCTATATATTTGTGTGTATTACTAAATCAAAAGTACTAGGAAAATCGTGCAAGCAAGGTTATGTGTAAACTACTTGTTTTTGTTTTGAATTATTATAAGCATAAAAGAATACCCTATTATTAATACCTATTAAACATGATGTTTAATTCATTTTGATGCACAACGGTACCAGTCAAGTGTTTAATTCATTTGAGTCAAACCAATGACAGTTACGAAACGAGACACTAATTATGCATCATCTTAATTTAATTAAGTATCGTTATCTCATTTATTTTAATTTTATTTTGGACATATAATATATCACAACGAAGCTCTTCCAAAGACCACCCAACCATATAACACATACATAAATATTATATATCTTGTAAATTATATTGGACCAAAGGTGGTAAATATTATCATTTTATACCAAAATTTGCAACAAAAAAACAACAAAAGTCAGCGACAGAGTACACAATTTAGTATATTTCTTCAAGCACGAAATTTAGTTAAAAGGCAGATGTTTTACACTCTTAATTACCTACAGATGCAGGGAAAAACGCATTAGCTTTCAACACTTTATTACCACAAAATTAAGAAAAAACGCAACATCTCTTTGACTCTTTATGACCTAAAAATGTGAATAAACGTAACAATATTTACCTGCACTATTATCAAAGAATATAACCAAAAACGCAACAACTGTTTAATATATTTTATTTCCACTAAATTATGCAAAAATGTGTCCGTTTTTGAAATATCTATAACCAATAATTTAAGCTAAAACACAACTTTTCAACACTTTATTACCACCAAACTAAGGAAAAAAGCAATAGTTTTTTTACTCTTTATAGATAGAGCAAATAAGCACAAATGTAACAATTTTTGCATAATTATTAAAAATTTAAGCAAAAATGCATTAATTTTTTTTTACACATATTACCACTAAATTGAGCGAATCGGAGCATTTATTACACTTTTTATTACGTGTTAGTAGGGTCTATGCCCAAATTTATAGGACACAAACCCTAAAACAAACATAAAAGCCCAACATACGAACAAACTAACCTGTTCGGGAGAGGTGCCTAGGTACTGGACAAAGTGTCCTGGTGTAATGTCCAAGTTCCGAAAATAGAATATGTTGTAAGTATATTTTATATTTTAGCCTATAATAGAAGTTAGTCAATTCTTTGGTTAGAAAGAATTTAAATTGTTAACTATATTGGTTAGGTAAAAAAGCTAGTTAATTCTTGAAAGATGAAGGACTAAAGTTGTAAATTATGGGAATTATGCGTAAACTAGTGAAGAAGTGGAAGTGAAGTGTCATATTCCAGGAAAGTGTAAGTGTTGAGTCGGTTTTGGAGTAGAAGAAAGAAGGAAGAAATGTTCAATTAACTCAAATTGAAGCTCAATAGTAGTAGATTTTATTATTTAAAGCATGAATTAGAAGTTTAAAAACCCTAGCTTTGGTTTTAGTTAAATAAAAAAAGGTATTTAAATTTACTTATGAAATTGAACTTGTATTTAGTGTTATAACATCATTTAGATGTTTAATTGAAAGGTAAAAATACTAATTAATTTGGTTAAAATTATGTAAGCGATTATTTGAAAATAATCATGAAGTTTGCAGAATTGTTAGAATTAAGCTTTGTTTATATGTTATTTTGATGCTAATAATATATGTTAAAGTTTGAAAGATTGAAAGATTAACTTATATGAATTTACAAAAATTAATGTTTTAGCTAGTTAGTATGAAGAGATGAATTGTTGATTATATGTCTTGACCATTTTAGGAGTGTTTTGTAATGAAAGTACTGTGTTAAAATTTATTAATTTCAAGTATATGATAGAGAAAATAAGATAAAAAGTATTCAAATTTGTGTTTGGGTGAAATGGTGTTAAACATACTACACTAGTTGGAAAAAGGGTCATGTGACCCGCGGAAATATGGAAAATGGGTAGAAAATGGTTAGAGGGAAGAAAACATTACTTGTTGTGTGTTATTTTGGGTTGGTGTAATGTGTGTAATGTGTTTAAATACTTGTTTATGCACTAGAATGTTAAATGGATCAAAACTCCCAAAAGGTGGCAAGTTAGGTAGAAATTGCCAAATATGTTTAGATTACGAGTAAAAGGTTCGAAAGAGTTGTAATGAAGTTAATATATGTGTATATATGTATGTAATATTTAATGAAAGACAAATATGTGTTTGGTTGCAAAAACGTAGATTTGGAGGATAAGAGTAAAGGGAAAGAGTCGTGTGTGTTGTAGGCTTAATTCGACTTCAAGGTGAGTATATGAAGTTTGTTTATAATGTTTTATATGTTCATGTAATGTGCATTAAAACCTTTAAAAGATGCGTAAGATACTTGTTTAATGTATGACCAAATTGTTCATGGAAAGAGGGGCAATAAGTGTTAGGCCCTAACTTGGAAGTGCAAGATTTTGCAAAGGACACCAAGACACCCCTTTTGAGCACCACTTAGCCGCAGTAGGACTTCAGTAGGCAGTGTTTTGGTGTGTTTTGGTGCAGTTGTTGCCACTGCGCCTCAGTGAGAACTCAAACCAGGTTTTAGTAGTTTTTAACGTAGTTTATGTATAAGACTTGTACCCCAAACTATTTTTAGTTATAGAGGAGTTATACATGACATTTACTTGTCGGGGAAGTGTATGCACGACAATTTCTTGTCGGGAAAAGGGTAAAGTCGACTTTCATTTATCGGAAAGAAGTAGTTATAAGTTGACATCCATAAGGGTATACATATGACTTTGAATAGTCGAAAAAGAATATCATTGACTTGGTATAGTCGGGAAAGAGTAAGATACGACTTTAGCTAGTCCGGAAAGAAAGATAAGATTAAATTAACAAAGGGATAGGTATATTCACTAGCTTAACGCAAAATACGATGTTATTTGTATGTTTTGTAGGTAATCGAGATACTTAAGGCAAGGAAAGCTTAAGAAGAAGGTAAGGGGGACAGTAAAACAAGATGTTAAATGTTTTTGTAAGAGCTTCCGCTCAAGTTTGTTAGACACACGTTTTGGTTCAACATGATGTTAACGTTTACCTATCGTTAAGCTATGTAATGAATTAGTAAAACTGTTTCAATGTTGGTTAATGATATTGTAAGATATATATTTTAAAAAAAATGATGTGTATTTGGTTCAAGTGTTACACCCGATCCGGGTAAAGTGGCCTGGCGGCCAATTCCTTACAAACGTAACCCGACAATGCAGTCCACCTGTCGGACAATCACCTGATGTATAATTAAAATCATTTGTACCGTACGTTATCATAATACTACAACGTTATGTCTGAGTAATGATGCGTACGTTAAACCATTATTAGCGTAATCAATTATGACTTAAATGATTGTTAAATGTATACGTTGGAATGCTAAGGACTATAATTACCCATACTATGGTCATATTCCACGACACGTTCCTACACTCTCACACACACATTCATTCATTCTCTGCATTCATAACCAGAGCCATCACCATCTTCAATCATGGTCACCTTAGGCTCGTTAAGAGCTTGATAGGTTTGCACTGATATCTAGGAGATCCAAGGTTGAAGGTCACCCAAATCTTCAATTTACGTGTTTGAGGTTCTTTTGATCAAACATTGGCGCCATCCGTGGTACCAGTTTAATGCAACGGTGTTTCATTTCATTTTCACTTTTTCTTATTCATTCTTCATTCATCCCATTGAATTTAATGGGCACAATAAAAATCTAGAAGTCCCATAGGCACAATTTGGATCTAAAATTGTCATTGGCACAATCCAGATATAAAAATGTCATAGACACAATCGAGATCTAAAAGTGTTATGGGCACAATCCAGATCTATAAAGTGTCATGGGAAAAATCTAGATCTAAAGTGTCATGCACACAATTCAGATCTAAACATGTCATGGACAAATAAAATAAAAAATAAAAATAAATAAATAAATAAAAAAACCCGCTAGTTTTGCCACATCTTGACAGGTTGACGATTGTTAAGCATTGGATCTTAACAAACTGGCTCAAATACCCGACCCCAACTTTATGCTTGGCAGCCAAAGACATTATTCCGGTTGCCAAAAGGTTTGTTTGCATGGAAAACACTTTCCATCTTTCTTGGAATAATATACATCTTGGCATAATAGCCATCTTGACATAATATACATCTAGGAATAATATCATCTAAGCATACCGACGAGTCCTTGAATTCTCTCAAATGTGAATTGAATTGAAACAGGTCATGATGCGGAATCTCATGATCTGAGTTTGGAATCAAAATTGAAGGAAAGTATTGAAGTTTGAATTTGTGAAATTGATTAGAACAACAATTTGATCATAATTGTTTTCATAGATTTCATTGATAGTGGTGAAAGGTTTTGGAACCGAGCTTGTTAAAACGACATTAAGGCTCATGGAACCTCTTTGAGAGTGTTCCGGGTTCAAAGACAACAAACTCGAACTACCTAACACACTATTTATAGACAAAATCTAACTAACAGACACACTATGAATTAAAGTATTACAACATTGTCAACATCTTAATTTCACTTCGGGGAGTTCACTTTAATTCTGAACTAAAGTCTTCATCTTCCGAATTGATTTCTTCAATGCTGACTTCTGTTGACTTAAGTTACACCTTGGTTTGTTTTCAGTTCGAAGGAACTTCATTTAGTTAAGAATATCTAAACTAACTTGTTCTCCGAACTGAAAACTTCACTTCAATTATTCTTGACGATTTCAGTTCGTGACGAACTGAAATCGTCTTTATTTAAACACACATAAGACTCCATAGCTTTATCTACTCCATTTCTTTGCCCAACAATCGCCCCCTTGGATGATGCTATGAGTCTTCCACTTCTTCTCCATACCTTAATTTCTCCATGGTCAGCTTCCTCCAATTCAATCTTTTCTGAATTCTTTCACAAATTAAGGAGGAATAGCTGCCGACTGATGTGAAAAATCTAGTTTTCCGAAAATTAATTTTTACTAGATTGCTACACGGGCAGTGTACCCTTGTCGGTTGCAAAATAGTATCGGTAAATATCGGGTTCGAACACAGGGACTATTTATAGTTGAAAGTATTAGTTTTATAATAACACGTAACAAGTAACAAGTGGGTTTGGTCTTAATAAGACTTGCTTATAATAACGGTAATAATACTCTTGATTTAAAATATGGATAAAAAGACGCTTGCTTGGATCGTTTACGAATATATATTATTTCTTAGGTGTGAGAATGTCGATAAACTTCTAATGTAAAATCCTAAGTTCCTTTCGAATACCGGATTTCTCCAATTACTTAACCATGCAACGATTCCTTTCGAATACCGTTAACACCTCTAGTAATTGTGCATAAAGTTTCAAGCCGATGTGTGAGAATTAACCTATAAGCTTCCTTTCGAATAGCTTACTAACTCCTAAACCGATTTCTCTTAATTTAGTAGCTAGCGTTCGTGTTAATACCTACTTGTTCAAATCGTTGTTAATGATTCCTTTCGAATATCATAAACTTATAATCAACTAAAGACCGGCCGATTAATTCGTTCCTATTTTAGTAAAAATTACGGATTCCTTTCGAATACCCGTTTTTAGATTACCAAATAAGAGTATAAACAATTTTAACAATATAATTAAGATATTAACCCAAACGGATCCCCGATTAACCTCTACACATCAATTGACTTTCATACCCAAAATCTAACACATAACGATCACAAAATCCAAGCAAACGTTTAAGGAAATTAGCTACTCATAATTGTAACAAAGCCAATCAAATAGATAAAAGACATAATTCAATTGCAAATGTGAAATAGATAAAAGTTCAATACCAAAATATCGAAAATAGGTTCCAAGTATCCCCAAAATAACAAAGTAGAAATGAAAGTAACGATTGTTCAAACTTGAAATTATGATTATGAAAATTCCTTGATTATCCTTGCCAATATGATTATTCAAAACTGAGAATATGAGTGATGATGATGATGTTTTTGTCCAGAAATTCGTCTCTATGTAATAGCCCCCACTAACTCTTGGGTTCCCACATAATTAGCATTAAAGAAACAGAATTATAACTGCCAGCACCCCTCTTGCGCCGCAGCTTCCTTTCTTGCGCCGCAACTCAAGTAAATGTCTTGAGCCAGCACGTTGTCCACTTGCGCCACAACTCATATCTGTTGCGCCGCAAGTCATATTCAGTGGCCACCATAAACTCCTTGTCAACCAGTTGCGGAGCAATTAGTGGAAGTGACCAAGGCAACTAGACGTTTTGCTTCCCGACTTGTTTTCCTTAGCCTCTTTTGGTCCCAAATCACCTCCTTTGACTCCAAACATAACTAAAAACCTATAAAACAAACTTTACACAAAATATAAGAAATACGGTGCCTATCCATTACGTTTTGGACTCTAAACATAACAAATATCTCTATGAAATACTCGTATAAATGAGCGATATCAAACCCCCCATACTTAAACATTTGCTTGTCCCTAAGCAAATCCGACTCGAAACTACTATAAAATTTACAAAACATACAACTTAAGAAAAGATAAGGAATCACGGGCTCAAACATTTAACTAAAATCCGGTGTTAGAAATTAAAGATATGCGTGAAATTGTTAGATCGTAAAACCGACTACAAACATCTAAAGCTACTAAATTACTTAAGTAAACAAAAACCGCAATTTTCTAATGTTAACTCCTAATTCTTCCCTTAGTTTAGATATGTCTAAATAATCACCCCTTTTCCCTCACTCTCCAACCGAAGTTAGAGCGACCAGCCATTACAGCCGACCCCTATACCGCCTTGCTTTCGGGGGAACCCTTAATATATCACTAAGCATTTTCTTCATTTGGGTACTTCTTTCTTTTGAGAATTATTTGGTTAGTCTACATCTTTTTATTTTCCTCTCACTTTTGTTCACTTCAAATATTATAGATTTGTATTTATATATTTTCTTTGAAGTGAACGGGTATAACGGGATTTGAGTCTTCGTTATAGTGAGGATCAATTTCTATTTTGTTGACGGGAAAGACCTATGGCCTTTTTATTCGCCTCTAATTCTCCAAGGGCTTAAGTGACACTAGGATTCCCCAACTACCCCCGAAAGGGTGCAAGGACTACAAGGGCTCGGTACTAAGGATATATAGTGATTATCTAGATTTTTGATTTTTCGGGGAAACTTAAGGAACTAAAATTAGAAAACCTAAATTCTTATTTACAAGTATTTTATTAAGTAAAGATGTTCCTAAACAATTTCACGTTAAAATACCGGAATAAAGTTAAATATACAAGCCCCTATCATTTTCCCTAACTACATTTAAACGTTTTTTTTTTTTTTTTTAATTATTTTTTTTAATTTTTTATTTATAACTCTAAATGACTCAAATGAGACTAAAATAAACGTAATGGATATAGGGGACAACACTAACTAATTTCCCGACCCCCCCATACTTAAACAACACATTGTCCCTAATGTGTTCCTTCAAAAGAAAAACTAACTAAACTAAGGGAAATAAAATAAAATACAAAAAGAAAATAAAGAAAGAAAAATAAAACCGTGCGAGTTGTGTTGATGTTGCATGATTTCCGATCTCTACTCCGTACGTGCTGAACTTAATGCCAGACTTGTTAAGGTACAAAACACAAAAACACACAAGTTAATTAGCATAGATAAAGAATCCTAAACAAAGAAAAATAAAAATAGTTCCAACACCACCAAAACAAACGAAAATTAAAATAGTTTAACATCAAATAATCATAACAACAAACAAGCCCCACAAGCGGCTTCATCTCTTCACTCTTCTTCATCGGGAGGTAACGGGTTGAACAACGGTGGCGGGTTGTACTCGGTCCACCCACTAGATGCCCTAGGATTGTGCTCATGGTATTGGGTCGTAGTCAGGTACTCCCAAGTGGGCTGGTAGCGTTCCATATGATAGTGAGCGTATTCCCCGACCCGGTTCACCTCTCGGCGGGTCCTATCGACCTCCCGCCTAATATGCGACACATCAACCTGTGTCGCATCCACCTGGCGCCCAATGCGATACATCTCGGTCATCATCGGGTTAAAGTCGAATGGGCCAAGTGGTGGTGGTGCTGCTCCCTCATTGTTCTCGTTCCCCACATCCTCCTCATTCTCTTCCTCATTTGCTTCCTCGTCTCCTTCATTCTCTTCAACCTGCACATGTCCAACATAAACTCTATTCGCTGTCACGATCTTAGCTCTAAACAAATCATTCATCGTGATCACTTTCCGACCCACAGGTGGACTACACTGTCGAATCCCCGCTTGGGTCATCACACCCAGATTTTTCGCTATCCTCGTAATGAAATGCCCACAAACCATTGGCCCCACTAACTGTCTTCCTGATCATTTCTCATTCATATACTCCGCTAATGCCCACGGTGCATTCACAAATTGTGTCGGGTCCCTCTTAGCAAAGACATGCAAAAGCCAAAGGTCATCAATATAGACCTTGTCCTGATGTTGATAGCGTTGCAAAAATGAGTTTGAGATTGCCTTTTGAATCACTCTCAATATCGGGTTCGTGATACTGGCCGCCTTATTTGTGGTTGCGTGAGGCCTCAGTCCGGATAATTCAAACCACACATCATTTTTTCGATTCCTGATGACATTCCAGTTCCAACTTCCATTCACAATGTAACCGCTCATGTTACGCTTGTCTAAATATTCCTCTTCGGTAAATAAACCAGCCAAAAACCCGAAATGTGGTATGGTTATTGCATGAGATTTCCCCCCCCCCCCCCCCCCCCCCAACCGGAACTTAATTATTTTCGCATCATAAACTGCATCACCATTTGAGGGTACCGAGTCAACTGTCAAACTGGAGTAGAATTCTATACACATTTCTCTGTAACTGTTCTCTCGTACACTGAACCCCTTCTTCCACACTTCAACCTCAAAAGGTGGGGCTCCAGACTCTCTTACGAACCGTGTCATAAGGTAAGAATTCAATTCCCAGTGATCCCCAAAGTCTCGAGCATACCCCACTCCAAAAACTTCGCGGGTTGAACCGCTTTGTCTTGAAGTACTGCCAAGTTGTTGTTTAAACTGACTTTCTCATTATCATTGCATCCTTGCCACTTGAGCCAAGGATGTGTCTCAGGTCGCATCACCATGGATGCAGCGGATGGAACATGTGGTCTTGCTACTCGATGAACAGTGGATGTTTCTTCCACTTCCGGCTCCTCCACTGCTGGGTGTTTACCCTACAAAAATGTACAAGAACACCAACAAAACACACCACAAACTATTAGTCTAAAAGAAACAAAACAAAAGAATTTTTTTTTTTTTTTTTTTTTTTTTTTTTTTTTTAATAAAATGTCAGGTGCTGTTGCCTTCTTGCGCCGCAAATGGTTCTTCTTGCGGCGCAAGACGAGTGTTTTCGTTTGATTTTCTGCAGCAACAAGTGTAAACCCGACACAACTAAATCAACACACAAATAACACGAATGCCTAACGAAATCATGGTGTTACTGATCCTAATTAACTAATGTACTACTAAAGAACCCTAAACTCACATTATCCCCATATCAATTTAAAGTTATAAACCCTAAATCAATCAAGATTACGAAATTAAGATGAACACAAATACATACCGATCTTCCCATGTCGTTAATTGAGTTGGATTGTAGAAAACGAATTTCCGTGCTAGGTATATGTGTGTTTGCGCCGCTATATGTGTGAGAAAAGAATATGTGGGTCGGTTTCAAGGGTTTTAAAAGAAAAGAAAATATATTTTTTTTTTTTTTTACACCTGATTATCTTGCGACGCAATTGGCTAAACCTGCGGCGCAAATGGTTGACACAAAAATTGCTCGCCGCTACTGAAGTTGTCTTGCGGCGCAAGACACCCCTGTTGTGCCGCAAGAAGAGTGGTACAGCAGATTTTTTCGTTTTGACTCCTAAATTACTTAAACACTTAAACTCGCTTACTCCTAATTTACGTTAGACAACTAAAACAACAAGATAAATCAAAATAAAAGAAAACAAAATAAAATTGATACAACAAACCGGGATTTAATCCGAAAGTGCTCGTTTTTTCCTCGAGTCATTAGCTTGACTCCTCGTTGTGCCGAGAACCTAGAACGGGTGAAACCCATCCTCCAACGTCATCACGTTTTCCTCGTCCTCCTCACGATAGATTTTAACTCTTTGACCATTAACGATAAATGACCCGCCATCATCCGTTTCTAATTCTAAATAACCACCCGAAAAGACCCGTTTCACCAAATAAGGACCCGTCCACTTTGATTTCAACTTCGGTGCTTTGAACTTGTACTTTGATTGGAACAAAAGCACTTTGTCCCCCTCCTTAAACTCTTTTCGCCGGATTTTAAAGTCATGAACCATCTTCGTTCTCGCCTTGTAAAGAGTGGAGTTCTCATAAGCGTTCCACCTCAATTCGTCTAATTCATGGAGTTGCAAAAACCGGGTCTCACCACTTGCTATCAAATCAGTGCTACATTCCCTAAGCGCCCAATATGCCTTGTGTTCTATCTCCATGGGCAAGTGACATGTTTTCCCATATAGCAACTTGAACGGAGTGGTGCCTATCGGTGTCTTGTAAGCGGTCCTAAATGCCCACAATGCTTCGTCTAACTTCTTTGAACACAGTGACGGGTTGTTATGAACCGTCTTCTCCAAAATACGCTTAATCGACTTGCCCACTTGTTTGGGGGTGGTAGGAAGTCGAAAACCGGTGTTGTACCCCGTATCTTTTCAGCACTTTCTCCATTTGGGAATTGGAAAAATGAGTTCCCCGATCACTAATCAAAGCTTTTGGCATGCCAAACCTACAAAACAAACTTCGCAAAAAGTCAATAACCACGTTAGCATTATTAGTGGGTAGAGCCTTTGCCTTGACCCATTTAGACACGTAATCCACCGCCACCAAGATGTAAACATTCCTATTCGATGGTTTAAACGGCCCCATGAAATCGATACCCCAAATGTTGAAAACCTCGCATACTTGGATGCTTTGCTGTGGCATCTCGTCTCGTCTTGTAACCGTACCTTGCCTTTGGCAAGAGTCACAAGTCCTAACCAAGGTAGGCCAATAAAAGCCCGCGTCAAACAGCTTATTCCCCGTCACTGATGGACCATAATGCCCCCCCGTTGGGCCATGGTGACATTCATCAAGAATTCTCCTAGTGTCGGCTCCATAAACGCACCTACGCACCATACCATCGGCACACATTCTGAACAAAAACGGTTCCTCCCAAAAATAATAATTCGCATCCGAGAATAACTTCTTCCTTTGTTGATAAGTAAGCTCTCTACTAACGACTCCACCCGCTAAGTAGTTAGCTATGTCGGCATACCAAGGACTCCGTTCACCAAATACCCTTCCAACAAATGCCAACCGTTCATCCGGAAAAGTGTCTCGAATATCTTCTTCATTTAACGCCCCAAGACAAGGATTTTCTAAACGGCTCAAATGATCCGCCGCCACATTCTCTCGACCCCTCTTATCTTGTATCTCAACATCGAACTCTTGCAATAAAAGAATCCACCGAATCAATCTCGGTTTCACATCTAACTTGGAAAATAGAAACTTCAAGGCCGAGTGGTCCGTAAATACCACCGTTTTACTCAATACCAAGTAGGACCGAAATTTGTCGAATGCAAACACCACAACTAGTAATTCCTTCTCGGTAGTAGTATAATTTTGCTGAGCCTCATTTAACATTTTGCTTGCAAAATAGATGGGCCGAAAATGCTTGTCAATTCTTTGTCCCAAAACAGCCCCTACCGCAAAGTTACTCGCGCCACACATAAGTTCAAACGATAAATTCCAATTCGGTGACACTAAGATTGGTGTGTTTGTCAACCGTTCCTTCAACAACTCAAACGCCTTCATGCAATCCTCCGAAAATTCAAACTTTGTGTCTTTCTTTAACAATCGAGTCATAGGCCTAGTGATCTTCGAAAAATCCTTAATGAATCGCCTATAGAACCCCGCATGTCCTAGAAAACTTCTCACCGCTTTTTCATTCGTCGGAGGTCGTAATTTTGCTATCACTTCTATCTTTGCTCTATCCACCTCAATTCCCGCTTTAGAAATCTTGTGCCCCAACACAATCCCTTCCTTCACCATAAAATGGAACTTTTCCCAATTTAACACCAAATTCGTCTCCTCGCAACGTGCCAACATCCTATCCAAACTCTCTAAGCATCCGTCAAAAGAACTCCCATAAACCGAGAAATCGTCCATAAAAACCTCCATAGAATTCTCGACCATATTCTGAAAAATTGCCATCATGCACCTTTGAAACGTTCCCGGTGCATTACATAACCCGAATGGCATCCTCCTATATGCAAAAGTACCGAACGGACAAGTGAAAGTTGTCTTTTCTTGGTCCTCGGGATCTATTGGGATTTGGAAATACCCCGAAAACCCGTCTAGAAAACAGTAAAACTCATTCTCGGCCAATCTCTCGATCATTTGATCCATGAAGGGTAATGGAAAATGATCTTTCCTCGTAGCTTCATTCAAACGTCTATAGTCAATGCATACTCTCCATCCCGTTACCGTTCTCGTAGGAACCAACTCGTTCTTCTCATTCATAACCACGGTCATCCCACCTTTCTTGGGTACGCAATGTACCGGACTAACCCATGGGCTATCCGCTATCGGGTAGATGATCCCTGCGTCCAAAAGTTTAACAATTTCCTTCTTGACCACATCTTGCATATTCGGGTTAAGTCTCCGTTGTCGTTGGACAACGGGTTTTACATCATCCAAAAAGTTGATTTTGTGTTTACAAAAATCTGAACTTATACCCGGAATATCCGAAATACGCCAAGCGAAAGCCTTTTTATGGCTTTTAAGGACTGTTAGTAATTTAACTTTCTCGTCTTCCAAAAGTGAAGACGAGATGATAATTGGGAGACTAGAATTACCATTTAAAAATGCATACTCGAGATGTTCAGGTAATTGTTTAAGCTCCAAGTCCTTCGGGGGATCTTCAGTGGAAGTTTTGATCCTCGCCCCTTCGTTAATCACCAACTCCTTCACTTCACTTGAGCTTTGCTCTTCATTCTCCTCTTCTTTCCTAATGGCATTCAACATTTCCATCTCCGCTTCCTCTTCCAAAATGCCTTCCCAATCGAGATCATAATCCGCTTCATCTATCACATCAATTCTAAAACAAGACTCGTCAGTAGAATAAGAATGTTTCATAGCTTGATTTAGAGAAAATGTTGCCCTTTCATCACCCAAACCCAAAGAAATTTCCGTATCCCTAACCCGGATGATAGCATTCGCGGTGTTTAGAAATGGTCTTCCCAAGATGAGAGGAACTTTTTCATCCTCCTCCATCTCAAGAATCACAAAGTCTACGGGATATAGAAAATCTCCAACCCGTATAAGCATATTTTCGGTAATACCCAATGGATATTGATAAGATCGATCGGCCAATCTTATGCTCATACGTGTTGGTGTTAAAGCACCCGAAGAAAGTTTAGTGTAAATAGAGTTGGGCATTAAATTAATGCTCGCCCCTAAATCTGCTAATGCACTAAAAGTAAAATCATCATTAAATGTGCAAGTTAACAAAAAACTTCCTGGGTCTTCAAGCTTTGGTGGAATAGACCTCTTCACAATAGCCGAGCATTCGGCATTTAGGAATGCGGTAATTTTCTCCATGTAGTCACCTTTCCCGCTCACTAGCTCCTTCATGAATTTGGCATAGTTAGTGTAGGTCCCAGTGGTCCGATCTACAGGATTAAACTATACTAACTACTAGGCGAAATCTCGTAATCAATAAACACACAGGTTATAAACGAAAGCAATAAACGCATAAACACAATTACCGAATTCTAATACTTCTGATTAACAAAAACAATGTTACAATCCGGAAGTATAACTCTGAATTCTCTCAAAACCAACAACCCTAAACTGATCTGAACACCTCTATTTATAGAGTAACATGTTCAGCCAGTTTGGGCTTGGACTCTATTGGGCCTCACGGACATGCAAGTCCGTGATCAGCCCACTAAGCTATCTATATACAGGCAAATATAATACAACGTAACCAAAACATAATAGAACATCCAGTCATTGCATTTCTTGCACTAACAAACTCCCCCTTGACTGATGCTTCTATTCTCTGATCAACATTTCACTATCCGCATTAACCTGCAAATTTAAACAGCCATCAACTATTCTTTGGTAATCTCTACCAATGTCTTCCCAGCCTGCTATGGAGACGATGTGATTCTTCTTCAGTATCTTCAGGTCGTTTTCTGTAAGATTAGCAAATTGAGTAGCGTCAATAACTCTCAAAATCTCGGTCATACCATCTCTGACTTCATCGTCTTTCTTAAACATCACGGCCTCGCCGGTTTCAACATCTACCGCCCAAATATGTAACTCTCCAAGAATATCTCTACAGAAATCCTTCATTGGAATCTTTGTCATACAAGCGATAGGAGGATATCACATTCTTCTCGCAGATTTCCCTGTTTCAGGATCTATCTTGTTCCTAGAGATCATGATTGTTCCGATTGCTGGAGTAAATTCTTTGAATATCCCGCTTCTTGCTTCTTCTTTGATAACTCTTTCAACCCAGTTTGCATACTCGTCCTTCCCTTTATTTATTAGATTAAGCTTTGACAAACAGATAAGTTCTGACTTCGGAAATGAATTGAAATTCTCCCGTTTCTTGCTCAAGTACTGAACTCCGTCAAATCTTTTAATCACGAACACCTGCAATTCATAATCAAACAACCAGCTAATTATTCCCAAGTGCGGCTGGCGTTCTCTGATGAAGAACTTTCTGATCAGTGGTTGTTGCTTCTTTGGATCGAGCTTTCGAAACCATCCTCGTCGTTCTTCAAGGCTTGGTTTCATAACGCTTTCCCCTTCTTCTTCAATGTTAGCTTCCTCTGTAATTGCTGGTGATTGAAAAACATAATCTCCGTCTTCTTCAAATAGCCAAGTATCATCCGTACTTTCTCCAATCTCTTGTTCCTGATTTTCTCCACTTTGTTTTTGCCGTCTTGGTTGCTCCCCCTGGTCTGCAGAAGTATGAGTAATCAATGCTCGAGATGTAGAGGCAATCTGCTCTCTTTGGCGTGCAGCATCTTGATCATCATCGGGATCATCTCTTCGCTGTCTGACTTCAGATGTTTTGCACGGTTCCTCCCCCTGAGCAGATGAACGCTTCGAGAGCAGTTTAACTTGGGCTTCAAGAGAGGAAATGCGAAGTGATTTGTCGGCGTCAGACTGCAAAAGAGTGGCAACCTGCGAAGAAAGCTGCAAAACAAGTGAAAGTAAGTCATTAAGTGTGGGGGGGTGTATTCTCCGTGGCCCTTTTCTTGTGTGGGCGCTCAGTTGCTGTAGAAGACCCAGACTCTTCACCGCCAGTAAAGGGGCGTTTTCCACGGTTGGATGGGTGAAACGAAGAAGTAACTTCGTTGGCATCAAGATTTAGCTCCTCAGTAGCCGTAGCAGCAGCCTCAGTATTAGGAGCAGGGGAAGGAACTATCACCTCGGTAGCAATAGACTGATGTTTCCCAAGTGGAGTAATAGGTGCCCGCTCGTGAATGATAGAGAGCGGAGGACTCTCGTGATAGTTATCAATCTCCCTGTATATAGTATCGCTGGAAGTGGAGTCCACAGCGACATGAATCTTGGCCTTGCGCTTTGGCCGAGACTTTGGCTTGCTAGGTGCGGGAGGAACATTGGTCTCAGTATTCTCTGTCTGCGGTTCCCCGTCTAAAGCATCTGCTTCCCTATCCACATCGTTATCACGAAAATTCAGATCGACAATCGCCCCGAAGAGTGGGGTATCCTCAACTTGAGCTTCCCCGGGCTTGGCTGAGTGAATCGTAAGACATGTTTTGAATAACTTAGGCCCACCTATCTGTTGTACTCGGTCAACTGCATTCTGAGGAAGCTCAGGAAGGAAGTGCCTGAGGATGATCATAATAAAGCGGGGATACACCATAAGTTCTTGTGGTTTGAGCAGATCATTTTGCATCGTTTGAAAAACATATTCCGCCATCGGGTATGGTCTGTTCAGCACCAAGCTTAGCATCATGGAGAGAAGCTTATTGTTGATCTTATCGTGAGCGGTTTTAGAATGTTTGAAAACCGTCACGAACACATGTACCAAATACCGCCAAGGTCCGAAGAATTTACCCTTAGAGAACGACGTAGTAGTTGTGAATACAGGCCCGACATAGCCCAGTAATGGCAATTTTGCGAGCTAGAAATCGTGGACCGAAGGAAGACGGTGCGTGTTCTCTGGAAGCACTTCCAAGGGGGAACATCTGACGAAGAGTAGTGCTACTGAAAATGATTTCACGACCAGTTACCACTGTACGCAAACCATCTTTGGTTTTATTTGAGTCCGGAAGTGGGAGATCTATGTGAGTAAGATTGCGGAGAAACTCAGAGACCAACGCAACATTTATAGGTAGATCTTCGCTTAGGATATAAGCCATCCTAGGTGTTGAAGGAATAAGATCATTTCTCGGAAACGAAGTGAAGAAGCCTCGTTAAGTGCAAAGCTAATAGCTTGATTATGCCTCTTGTCAAAGACCTTTGCCATCTGTAAAATCTGAAAAAGAAAACGAACACGTTAGATTTAATAGTCACGAACATGTATTCCGTGAATGAGCACGAACATGTGTGGGACGAACAAGTTCTTCGTCTAGGACACACGCAGGTGGACGAACAAGTTCTTCGTATAACCCAGCAGTGTGGTCGTCTGACATCACGAACAAGTTGTTCGTCTGACATTACGAACAAGGTGGTCGTCGGACATCATGAACAAGGTGGTCTGACACCACGAACAAGTTGTTCGTCTGACATCACGAAGATAAGGACGAACGAGTTGTTCGTCCATGACCTAGGGTGTTCGTCTGACATCACGAACAAGTTGTTCGTCTGACATCACGAAGATGTGGACGAACAAGTTGTTCGTCTAATACATAGCAAGGGTGTTCGCGTAACAAGTGAGAATTTTTCTAAGGCATTTAATCTATATCCTGGGCACTTATAAAGACGAAGATGATCATTCAAATAATTCTAGCAATAACACTGACGACGAAGATCATTAAAGCAAATTATAGTGATTATGGACGAACAAGATGATGAACACGAACAAGTTTAGCAAAAATTAAGAAGTTAAAACCCAGATTTTTTGCATATTAACACATAATCACGAACATAACAAGCAAAACATGGCAGTTTTGAACGAACACATATGAAGATCAACGAAGAAAGAAGAACTTACATGAGGGAATAGTCAACCTAATGAAGAACTTCGTGAGTGAATACCTTTGCTCCGAGTAAAAATTTTTTTGAAAAGTGAAAAGTGAAAATTTGTTTTCACCGGAGGGTATTTAAAGGCCAAATATGGGCCTATGGGCCTAACAAGGTTGGGCCTGTTAGTCTGGGCCCAATGGACTTTTAAGTGGTTAACCAACGTTTTAAAAGATATAGAAAATGACAGAAATAAGGTAAAATTTAATGAACTTAAAACGAAAGAAAAAACAAACAAAACGTTAACTAAGCAAACAGTGTAGTATACATTTAGGAAACATAATTCGATCAGATTGCTTATCGGGGTTCCAAAGATAATTTTATTTAAATCCATGTTTGTGTAGTTGTCCAATTTAACCGTTCAGCCTCACACCAAAAAGTTGTGTTTTAATTACAAGTAAACTATCTTAGATTTAGGCTTAAAGCACTCATAAGTTAATACCCATTCGACAAAAGTGGGAGATACTCAAGGTATTTGTGAATCCTTCCATGGTACAAAGTGGTATGGAATGGTTACCAACCTTGATAGTGCAACATATGAAGCTAACATTAAGATAACCTGTATCAAATTTATTTAAAACTGTTTAACGCATTGGTTTAATTGTGCAAGTCTTTGACTGAGCTTCTATGAAGCCTTTTTAAGATATTGGAATTATGCGACTTTCTATGGAACCCGTTAATGAGCTTTCTACCAACCGATCCCAGACCCGTTAAGACCTTAGGTGGCTAGGTGATCAAGGCACCCCGTGTGTGTACTGACTCAAGTTCCAAAGGCCGCTTATGTGAATTCAAACACTTATTAACACACCAATAAAATATTTTAAATTTGATAAAAGTGTCTCCCATCTATTAGTGTATCACATGACTTCGTAGCAGAAATCCATTCTCAACCTTTGTTGCAATCACCAAACTTAGGTCGTTTAATGGTTATAAACTATAGAGTTCTAAGACAGCAAACCACACAACTGACTTCAATAATGAGACGAAGGGCCACAAGACACTGGAATTTAAATGAAAATACTATGAAAATTATACTTGCAAGTGGCAAAAATCCGATCTAAGACTAAGAGTCATAAGCAAGAGATATCTTCATCTCGAATTTAAATTTCTAACTAAGTTACCCTAATTTTTTTTTTTTTTTTTTTTTTTTTTTTTTATAAAGAAAACGTTGGTTAATCTAAATTGCGAAGTCCAATACGATGAAGAAGTGATTCAAAGCGGGTTTTGTCAAAAGCTTTAGTGAAGAGATCGACTAAGTTATTTTCGGAAGAGACCCGCAGCTATATATTCGGCTTCGCAGGATGAGACGGAAACAGTTGTTTGTTTCTTGCATTGCTATGACACGAGGCGTCCTCCCAAAAATTGGAAACCACCGGAGGTTGACTTACGATCGATATTACATCCACCCAAATCTGAGTCGGTGAATGCTTCGAGAAAGAGGTCGCTTCCTTTGGGATACCAGAGACCCAGCCGCGGTCGGCCTTTAAGATAGCGAAGAATCCTCTTTACAGCAGTGTGATGAGACATCTTAGGACAAGCTTGGAACCTGGCACATAAACATACAACAAACATTATATCAGGACGAGATGTAGTAAGATACATTAATGAACCTATAATGCAGCGATAAACAGTGGGATCCACGTCAGGATCGTTTTGTGCGTTTGGTTCCAGATTGTGTTGCTGTGGAATGGGAGTAGCAATGGACTTGGCATCGGTCATGTTGAACTTCTTTAGCATTTCAGTAACATAGTTGGATTGATGAACAAACATCCCGTCGGGTAGTTGTTCGACCTGTAGTCCTAGAAATAGCTTGAGTTCACCCATAGCGCTCATCTCAAATTTGTCTTTCATAAGCTTTTAAAAGTCCTTACACATTTGATTATCAGTGGAACCGAAGATAATGTCATCCACGTAGACCTGAACTAGTAGTTTAGCCTTGGGTGAATCTTTGATGAACAAGGTGCTATCGATACGACCTCTCTTGAAACCGGATTCTAAGAGAAAAGTGGATAATGTTCCATACCACAGACGAGGGGCTTGATGAAAACCGTATAAAGCTTTGTTTAGTTTGTAAACTTTATCAGGGTGTTGTGGGTCTTTGAAGCTAGGGGGTTGTTAAACATACACAGTGTCATCGATTTTACCATATAGGAAGGCACTTTTAACATCAAGTTGATAAACTGTAAGTCCCATATGAGAGGCATAGGCTAAGAAAAGGCGAACAGCCTCGAGGCGAGCGACTGGAGCAAAGACATCCTGAAAGTCTAATCCTTCTTCTTGATAAAAACCTTGTACCACTAATCGAGCTTTGTTTCGAGTGATAATTCCACGGTCATCTCGTTTGCATCGGAAAACCCATTTAGTACCTATAGCATAGGCGTCATCGGGCAGGATCACAAGGACCCAGACGCCTAGTTTCTCAAACTGAGCTAGTTCTTCTTTGACATGCGTGAACCCATTTGGCGTCCTTAAGGGCCATATGAATATTGGCAGGGACGTCTTGGGAAACAAAGCAAAGATAACGACAGTTATTGAAATCCTCGGATGTTGTAGCAAAAGCGTACATGCCTTGTAGGTCCTCTAATTGCGATCGAGTTTGAACAGGGGCATTGAGATCGCCAATAACGTTGTCCAAAGAATGAACCTTGTGAATTCGAGACACACCGTGCGGTTCTGCCGCATCGGCTTGAGCGGTTGCAGGATCTGGTTCTGCCACATTTTCTTGATCATCGGTTAGTTCTTCGGTGACGAGTGGTTCTGCCACTGCGTCTTGATCATCTGCTTGGTCATCGGTGACAGCAGGTTCAGTAACGATTTATTGAATGACATGGGTACGAGGAAAAACTGAATCGTTATCATCAGAAGAGAAACTCGGGTTCTATGTTCCTGTACAAGTCACACTCGGGGAAAGGTTAAAAGAGATAAATAATGCATCATAGTCGAAGGCTATAGCTGGCCCATTTTGTTTTTCAAACGCGTAGCTAGTTATTTCCAAGTTAAAAACAATTTCCACGGTTCGTGAAGGTTTTAAGTAAACTCTTTTGTTAGCACAACCCTCTACATATCCAAGAAAATATCCCTGGACAGCTTTGGGTGCGAACTTGGTGATGTAATTCGTTTTTAAAACAGTACAGGGAGCCCCAAAGGGTTCCAGACCAGCAAGATTCGGCTTACGACTATTAAGCAGTTCATAACTTGTTTTATCAAACCGTTTCACCGTTAACACTCGATTAAGGACGTAGCAAGCTGTATTCACGGCCTCCCCCCAAAATGTGACAGGGAGAAGTGAATCATCTAACATAGTGCGTGCAGCCTCTATCAAGGTTCTGTTTTTCCGTTCAGCGACTCCATTTTGTTGTGGTTCATATGGTGCGCTGTGTTGTTGAACTATCCCATTTGTTAAGCAGTAGAAAGTCATCGTGGAATTTTTGAATTCTGTCCCGTTATCGCTGCGTAGGTGCTTGCCATTTGCTTTGTATACGTTTTTGATCATGTCAAAGAAGTTGATTAGCGTGCCAGCAGTTTCACTCTTAGTAGCTAGAAAGTAAACCCAAGAGTAGCGAGTGTAATCGTCGGTGATCACTAGACAATAATATTTTCCTCCAAAGCTTCTTTGGGCAATGGGACCGAAGAGATCAGTGTGCATAAGCTCAAATGGTGTCTCGATGGTGTTGATGGCCTTAGACTTGTGATGTTGCTTGTGTTGCTTTCCGAGTTTGCATGGAATGCATTTGTCTTCATACTCAAAACGTTTGAGTGGAACGCCATTGACTAGTCCTTTCTTAGTGATCTCATTCATTTTCCGAAAGTGTAAGTGTGCCATCTTTCTGTGCCAAATCATGGCCTCTTCACTAGTTGACTTTGACAATAGACATGTTGAGTCGACGGTGAGTTCAGTGTTATTCATATCCATGATGTACGTGTTTTTCGTTCTTGGGGCACGCATCAATATCAGATCCTCTGGGATATCAATTTCTGATTTGAGGATTAAAACTTCCTTCTTGGTAAAATACACAGGATTATCGTTGTCGCAGATTTGAGAAACACTCAGCAGATTGTGGTCGAGGTGCTTAACGTAGAACACATCCTTCAGTGTTATTTTACCATTTGTAACTGATCCAATTCCAGTTATTTCTCCACCTTTATCTCCTGCAAAATTTACGCGTCCTTTCTTTCCTGATTCGAAGTTTTTGAGCAGTGCTCTTTCTCCTGTCATGTGCCTAGAACAGCCACTGTCAACGTACCAGTTGTTGACGAGTCGGTGACTCGGTTCCTGCACAATAAATTTAAATCATTAGTTCTAATGGGGAACCCAGGCCATAACGGACCTGGATTGACCATTTTAAGTCACATAAGTGACCCTTTTGTAAACTCCCTTGTGTTGATGAGAAACTTGAGATGTGTGTCCAGAGGAGAAATGACTGTTAGAGTTGTATGGAACTCTATGACTCATTTGTGAGGAATTATAACGGTTGGTATTGGAGTGATGATAACGCGGCTCATAGTGAGTTCGTGGAGGAGAATGGTTTCGTTGATAATTTTTGTGATGAAATCGTGGAGGACTTTGAAAACGTTGGGCATAATGATGTTGACGAAAGGATGGAATGAATGGTTGTTGGGGCCGTTGGTGAGGCCGTTGGTTAAAGTTTCCCGTGCTCGGTTTAGTATACCTAGAAGTTCGTGAAGATGTATCAGGACGCTCATGTTGTGGATTTCGAAGAATGTGAACGGGTTTTGTGGGAATGAACTTAGGTTTTGGTGATGGCGTGACTTTAACTTGAGGTTCCTTGCGTTTGTTTGTACATACCGAGGCCACGTGTCCCCTTTCACGACATTTGAAGCAGTTTAACGATTCCATTTTGTTCTGTGGAGATGGTTCAGAGTTGGAAGATATATCATTGGATGAATCTTGAGATGGAATCTTTGCGGGTTGCTTTTCTTGAGATGGTGCAGAGTCCTGAATTTTGCTATTGGATGATTCACTTTCGTCATTCATTTGAGGTTGGGTTCTAAAGAAACTAAAATCATTATTGTAAGGAGGTGGAGTTTCGTTATAACCTAAACCTGTGGTTGTACCAGAAGTGCGTTGACGACTTATCAGGGAGTTCAAAGTGACGGAAGAGGTGCGGAACTGTTCCATCTTTCTTTCCTCTTCAGTTAATTTTATTTGACAAGCATTTAACTCTTGAACTTTTATGGCAAAACTTTTCTTTTCATTTTCAAGACTTTCATACAACATGGAGACTTTTTGTGTTAAAAGGCTTACGTCTCCTAAAAGTTGCACTCTTGTTTTTTCAGTTTGTTTAAATTTTCTTGCGTAGTCATCTTTTAAGAAAATTTGTATTGATACTTCCTTTTCAAGCTTGGTTTTCCGTGTTTCCAAACTAGATACTGAAGTAAACAATTTGTCATGTTCAAGAGTTAAGACAATAAAAGATTTACACAATTCCTTTACAGATTCAAGGTCAAGAAGTACCTTAGACTTCTCCGTTTGAAGACCAGCCATTTTTGCAATGAAATTTTCGTTGGGCACATCTACCGTACAATTGCATGGTGTTTTCTCGTCCTTAGTGTCTTCAACGTCCAGATTGTCTCCATCGGACCTTGTGTCGTTATCAGAACCTGAACTTGTGTCATTATCGGAACCTGAGTCACTTGTTTCATTGTGAATTTCGTCAAGGAAGCCATGAGTGCTTGATTGGTACAGATTGTCCAATCGTATGTGTGATCATCGTGTTGGACGATCATTGCCTGTGAAGCTAAGCTACGCTGTGGTTGAGAGACTTGTGAAGGACCGCTTTTGTCTTGATTTGAATTACGTTCAACTTTAGGCTGTTGACATTCTCTTGCGAAGTGACCGGGTTGTTGACAGTTGTAACACCGTACCTTTGATTTATCGAAACCTGCCTTTCCTGTTCTTAAGCTTCGTCATGTTCTTGCCATGAATTTCTTTATTCTGTTAGTGATCATTGCGGTTTGCCATTGTAAATCCAAAAATCGCTCAAATTTTTCACTTGTTACATCTATTTTATATCTGGCGAGTTCTGCAAGAAGATTGAAGTATCTGGTAACAGTATCTTCAAAAGGTTCATTAACTCCTGATCTGAAAGTATTGAATTGTCGTTTAAGGAGATTCGCTCGACTCTTTTGCTGAGCAGGAGTTCCGGCATATTGTTTTTCAATCGCTTTCCATAGATCATGGGAAGTTTTCTTATTGTTCTCCAGATTCTTGTAAAGATGTTGCATTTCGACTGGCAAAGCCATCTTTAGACTTGCTATTGCTCTTTTCTCAGAATCACATTCTCTTCGATATTCAGGTGACATTTTATTGACGGGAATTTTGGCAGTTACTTCGTCGACAGTTTGACGCGGATGTTCATATACTTCTTGAATGCAAACCCACATTTGGACATCATTATAACGACATAATTGTTCAAATAGTTCAGCCCATTCGAAATATTGTGATGAGTTAAGTAACTTGGGAGGTGTATTAACGGATTGTTTAGACTCCATTACAGCGAAGATGTGTCACGAAGATGAATCACGAAGATGGGTCACGAAGATGGGTCACGAAGATGTGTCACGAAGTTGGGTCACGAAGATGGGTCACGAAGATGTGTCACGAAGATGGGTCACGAATATGTGTCACGAAGATGTGTCACGAAGATGGGTCACGAAGATGTGTCACGAAGAAGTTGTTCAACGAAGATGTGTCACGAAGATGTTTTTCGGCGAAGATGGGTGTCAGTCACGAAGATGTTGTTCGGCGAAGATGGGTGTTAGTCACGAAGATGTTGTTCGTAGACTTAAGAGATCCACTAACGAAGAAGTTCCCAACGAAGATGTTCACGAAGAAGTGTCCACGAAGAAGTATCCACGAATAAAGATCCACGAAGAAGTATTCACGAAGAAGTATCCACGAAGAAGTATCCACGAATCAAATCCACGAAACAAGTCCACTAATTAAATCCACGAACTAAGTCCACGAATTAAATCCACGAACTAGGTCCACGAAGTAAATCCACGAAGACGTCCAGAAACCCTAATTAGTAAATCCACGAAGACGTCCAGAAACCCTAATTGCCGCCGAAGATGTCCAGAAGCCACGAAGACGTCCAGAAACCCTAATTTGCGCCGATGATGTCCAGAAGCCCTAACGGCAGCTGAAAATGTACTAAGAACCCTAAATTTCAAGAATCGATTAAAACCTGAATTTAACCCTGAACCAAATCTCGATAGAGAGCAAACAATGCGTTTGCTCTGATACCAATTGTAGGTCCCAGTGGTCCGATCTACAAGATTAAACTATACTAACTACGAGGCGGAATCTCGTAATCAATAAACACACAGGTTATAAACGAAAGCAATAAACGCATAAACACAATTACCGAATTCTAATACTTCTGATTAACAAAAACAATGTTACAATCCGGAAGTATAACTCTGAATTCTCTCAAAACCAACAACCCAAACTGATCTGAACACCTCTATTTATAGAGTAACATGTTCAGCCAGTTTGGGCTTGGAGTCTATTGGGCCTCACGGACAGGCAAGTCCGTGAGCAGCCCAATAAGCTATCTATATACAGGCTAATATAATACAACGTAACCAAAACATAATAGAACATCCAGTCATTGCATTTCTTGCACTAACAGTTAGGCATACCTGCAATAAGATCAACTAAAGGAACGTTAATCTTAACGGTTTTCATTAATTCAATGAACTTCCCGTATTGCTCCTTTTTCTTTTCTTTTCGAAGCCGATGCAGATATGGGATATGTGGTTTATATGGTCCCTTCACTTCAATTTCCAGCTCCTTTTCTTTGTTACGAACCATTGGTTCCTTCCCGGACCTCGACTCCATCTCTATTTCTTCTTCGTCTTCTAAATCACTGTCTATGGGTTCATTGTTCTGCATCGGCCCTTGTTGCGGCGCAAGTAGAGTCTGCTGCGGCGCAACTGGATGGTCGTCAACAATTGGGTCAGCTACTGAAGACGTGTTGCGGCGCAGGTGGTCCTTGTTGCGGCGCAACAAGCCGTTTTCAGCTGCTTTTTCCGTTTTCTCCTTGCTCAGCACTGTTTCTCGGTTCCCCCCATACTTAGTTCCTGACCTAGTCTCAACAACATTAACATGCTCATCCCGATTGTTAGGGTGTACGTATTTCGACCCTTGACTTGATGATCCGCCATTATTGTTTTGGTTTTGTCTCGGGTTTGGTTGGGTTGAACTAGGCATTTAACCCGTTGGTCGGTTTGAAAACTTCTCACTTAGCCTTTCGAATTTCCGTTCTAAGTCTTGCATATTGGCTTGAGTGTTCCTTTGATTTTGCTCCCATTTATCGGTAAATCCCCTCATTGAGTTTGCTAACAAATCGTTTGTCGCTTTTTGGGAGTGCACAAAATCTTTCATCATTTCCGTGAAGCTTGGTTCCTCGGTTCCCTCTCTTGGTTTAGATTGATTGGGTTGGAAACGTGCCTCATTTCTATTTCCCCGATTTTGATTTCCATACCCACTATTTCCCCGGTTTTGATACCCGTAGTTGGCATAGTTTGCTTATTCGGTTTTCGGCTCACAATCATCCGTAGAGTGAGGTCCTCCACATTTCCCGCAACCATTTTTCACCAAGTGAACATCTTTCTTCAAACGATCCATCCTATTCTTCATTTCATCACCCAAGGACTTAATCTCATTCACCACTTCCTTGTTACTACTACTACTACCTCCTTCTTCGACTTGGTTTACCGTTCCCCTTACTCTTCTATTCCTAGTAACCCGGTCCCGAGCAATTCGAGCTTGGACTTGATCTTCCATCATCCGGTGCGCCTCATTCGGTGACTTATATAAGAAACTACACCACCCGCTGATCCAAGTCGTGTTGAGAACGACTATCCAAACTATAGTAAAATATGTCAATTACTTCATCCTGATCCAAATCGTGTCCATGGCAATTTCTCAGCAATTCTTTAAGCCTAATCCACGCATCCGTGATGGTCTCGTTGTCCCATTGTTGAAAAGATCGGATTTGGTTCAAAAGCTTCCTACGCAAAATGGGTGGAAAGAATCTCGTCACAAAAATCTCTCTCATTGCCTCCCAGCTTTTGATTGTACCCGGTTCCAATTCATTAAACCATGTTTTCGCCTCTCCCGTGAGAGACGATGGAAATAAGCTCAACATAACACTTTCCTCTTGACCCGCTCCATATCGGAACATTTTGCATGTCTCCATGAAACTCACCACATGCTTGTGCTGGTCGGACTTGAAATGCCCGTCAAAAGTGCTATCTTGAATCATCTTGAGGTGGTACCTTTAACGGAAAAGTCAGCCCCCAAATCCGGTGCTACAATGGCCGACCCATTCGTTTGTGGTACTATCCGGTTCCTATTGGTCATCGGTATGTCAAAAGGATTGGGTGGGTTGTTTTCCACTATAGGTCTTTCTTCTCCATCCTCCATTTTTTCTTCAAAAACAACTTCTACTTCCTCCTCGGAAGAATCGTTTTCACTATAAACTACTGATGCTGCTGCTGCTAAACCTCGTTTCCTCAAAAGTTTTTCCGGATCCGAAAGAGGACTATGCACTTGTTTCCCTTGGGACCTCGTGTACATCCACAATCAATAATCCTGAAAATCACAACAAAACAAACAAAATACCCGTGAAAAATATTCAAACAAGTAATCAAACAAGAAACTAAAAACTTCAACTAAATCAAGTCCCCGGCAGCGGCGCCAAAAACTTGATGTGAAAAATCTAGTTTTCCGAAAATTAACTTTTACTAGATTGCTACACGGGCAGTGTACCCTTGTCGGTTGCAAAATAGTATCGGTAAATATCGGGTTCGAACACAGGGACTATTTATAGTTGAAAGTGTTAGTTTTATAATAACACGTAACAAGTAACAAGTGGGTTTGGTCTTAAGAAGACTTGCTTATAATAACGGTGATAATACTCTTGATTTCAAATTGGATAAAAAGACACTTGCTTGGACCGTTTACGAATATATGTTATTTCTTAGGTGTGAGAATGTCGATAAACTTCTAATGTAAAATCCTAAGTTCCTTTCGAATACCGAATTTCTCCAATTACTTAACCATGCAACGATTCCTTTCGAATACCGTTAACACCTCAAGTAATTGTGCATAAAGTTTCAAGCCGATGTGTGAGAATTAACCTATAAGCTTCCTTTCGAATAGCTTACTAACTCCTAAACCGATTTCTCTTAATTTAGTAGCTAGCGTTCGTGTTAATACCTACTTGTTCAAATCGTTGTTAATGATTCCTTTCGAATATCATAAACTTATAATCAACTAAACACCGGCCGATTAATTCGTTCCTATTTTAGTAAAAATTACGGATTCCTTTCGAATACCCGTTTTTAGATTACAAAATAAGAGTATAAACAATTTTAACAATATAATTAAGATATTAACCCAAACGGATCCCCGATTAACCTCTACATATCAATCGACTTTCATACCCAAAATCTAACACATAACGATCACAAAATCCAAGCAAACGTTTAAGGAAATTAGCTACTCATAATTGTAACAAAGCCAATCAAATAGATAAAAGACATAATTCAATTGCAAATGTGAAATAGATAAAAGTTCAATACCAAAATATGGAAAATAGGTTCCAAGTATCCCCAAAATAACAAAGTAGAAATGAAAGTAACGATTGTTCAAACTTGAAATTATGATTATGAAAATTCCTTGATTATCCTTGCCAATATGATGATTCAAAACTGAGAATATGAGTGATGATGATGATGTTTTTGTCCAGAAATTCGTCTCTATGTAATAGCCCCCACTAACTCTTGGGTTCCCACATAATTAGCATTAAAGAAACAGAATTATAACTGCCAGCACCCCTCTTGCGCCGCAGCTTCCTTTCTTGCGCCGCAACTCAAGTAAATGTCTTGAGCCAGCACGTTGTCCACTTGCACCGCAACTCATATCTGTTGCGCCGCAAGTCATATTCAGTGGCCACCATAAACTCCTTGTCAACCAGTTGCGGAGCAATTAGTGGAAGTGACCAAGGCAACTAGACGTTTTGCTTCCCGACTTGTTTTCCTTAGCCTCTTTTGCTCCCAAATCACCTCCTTTGAATCCAAACATAACTAAAAACCTATAAAACAAACTTTACACAAAATATAAGCAATACGGGGCCTATCCATTACGTTTTGGACTCTAAACATAACAAATATTGCTATGAAATACTCGTATAAATGAGCGATATCACCGACTCACCAGACGATTTTCTTGATTCATGACTAGATTCTCCATGGAGAACCAGTATCTTATCTCAACTTCCTTCCCATCTTATGTCAACTTCAGATCTTCAATCACACTTGAAAGTTGATCCTTGTTGACCATCTCCTTGCATGAAAGTTGAACAACTATTGTAACTTACCTACCAACCACACCCCTCTCTCAAATCGATCACTCGTATTTTCGCTCCTTATACACCAACCTTCTTTGAATAATTAACGTGTAACCTCAGCTCCACCATGAACACCTTGAAATCTAAACAGGATCTTCAATTCATCTCTTCAATTTCACTCCGGACTTCTTCTATTTCACTTCGGACTCCTTCAATTCCCGACTCTAACCCAAATTAAAAAGTATTGTTGATGTGAAGCACACAACCACCACCAATCGATCTGTCGTCTCAATTTATTTCAACATTAAGGTCGGCTCCCCAATCAGTAATTCCACAACTTGCGAGTACAAATATCTTAGTGAACAGTTACTTAAACATTTAAGGGCACATAATGTGCCTCCACCTCCACCTTCGCCACAAATCAAACACAAAGATTGTTGTAGATCCAAAAACATTGAATGAAGAAAAACTGGAACACCATTTTTTCGGATCAAGACATCAAGCAAACAAAATCCCAACGAAGAGAACATATGGTTGGCAGAAGAGGGAGAAGAAATAGATCATACTGACCCCTTAGATGGGCATGTATTCATGGTCAACAACGTCATCTAAACTCATATGGGAATACCCTACAACGGAATTACAAGATGACAATAATGTACTCTCTTTTTTCAATAACTTAATAATCCTCTATCAAATACATGACATGTCATGATCCTAAAAGTGATATTTCCTTGATAGATTGTGGGTTATAGTGATTACTACTGGTGAAGAAGGTTTGTACTGGTCGCCAAGTTAGTTAGTACTGGTGAGTAATAATACTGGTGAATATGGTTTCTACTGGTCACACTATTACTACTGCTGCTGCATGGAATGCATGAAGTATCTACTAGCGTATGTTTCTACTGTTTAATTGATATATCTTAGAGCGTTGTAAGTAGATAATTAAGGAATAGCTTTATATAATTATATTTTTAGATTTCGTTAGAGTTGTACCCCGATTATGTTTTAGGGTTTTAGCCTCAAGGTCTATAAATATAGATCCTTGTATCATTGTAAATACACGTCTATTCAGATACATTAATTCTAATAGATTGAGGTTGTTGGTGGAATTCTTGTGTTCTTAATTGTTTAACGTTTATTCTTTCTTATTCATATAAACTGTTAATCGATTGATCCTTGTTAATATCAAAATGTTGATCCGCTGCAACTTCTTTGATATATCTAGATCTACACGTTTGTTTAAATACAAACCTAGTTCGACAGATCCTAACAAGTGGTATCAGAGCACAAGGTTTCTCTAGATCTATGATCAAAAAGGCGTTTTAACAGGTTTTTCACAAATCAAATCAAGATGTCTGATGTTACTGAAGGCGTTCAAGCTAATAGGGTTCATGTACTTACATCAACAAACTATGACATGTGGAAAAGTCGCATGTATCAATACATGCTTCAAACCAATTACTCCATGTGGAAATTTGTGAAGAATGGTGCTAAAATTGTTCCATTCCCTAGACCAGATCTCAAAAACAAAGGAGCAGAAGGTTCAGCTAAACTAGTTACTGAGCAAGAAAGAAGATATACTCATAACGATTGTCAAGCATTGAGTACTTTACTTATTTCTATTCCTAATGAGTATCAACATCAGTTTAGAAACTATACCGATGCTAAATTACTATAGGAGGCCTTGGAGAAACGATTTGGAGGAACAACAAGCACTAGAAGGAATCAAAAGGATCTGTTAAAACAACAATTTGAGAATTTCACGTCTCTGAAGGGTGATACTCTATCTCAAACTTTTGACAGATTCAACGAGCTGATTGGTGAATTATCTAGCATGGGAGTTAATGCAGCTCAATATGACATCAATAGAAAGTTCCTTAGAGCTTTGGGAGAAGAATGGACGATGCGCACAGTCAGCTACACACAAGGAAACATCTTGACACTATGGAGATTGACGGGCTATACAATGAACTACGTGTGTTTGAACCTAAAATTAAAAGACCAACAAGTTATTTAACACAGAATGCAACTTTTTTTTCTACTACTGGAACTCCTTCTGAAACTGGTTTCATATCTAAGGAATCAAAAGGAAATTAGAATCATGAAAGTGTTAGAGAAGCCTTCTTCGCTAGTCATGGAAATATTCTATGCTAAGTGTGAGAACAAGGAGGTGAAGGAACAACTTTGCAGTTAGAAGAGGTGATAATACTGGCTTTGATAAGATTAAAGTGAGGTGCTTTGACTGCAAGAAACTTGGACACTTTGCCAGGGAATATCCAGATAGCCAAGATGACAAACAAAATCAACCAACTTAGCACAACTCAACAGGTTCAAGAAACAATTATCAAGGTAGAACATCCAACTCAATTTCTTTGGTTACTCGGGATGGATTGGGATTTGACTGGAGCTTTCAAGCAAATTAAGAAATCACAAATCAAGCTCTCATGGCTGATACAGTTAAATATGACATTCCAACTGAGGTACTTTCTGAACTTTGTACTCCTGCATGCATTAAACAAGTCAGGGATTATAGAGAACATAATAAAATTATGTGTGAGTGATTACATAAGTTCGAAGAAAGGAGAAGAGAGTTGTCTAAAATAATTGCTAGTTATGAACAACAAGTGAAAGCATATGTTAAGAATTAGTCAAAATACGAAGAGGATTTAGCAATTGTTAAGTGGGAAAGGGGCAATGCTCTAGCTAAGATGATCAAAGCAGAAGAGCAGGTTGAGGAGATTAAGATTGAAAATGATCAAATTAAGCTTAGTATTAAGAAGTATGATAATGCTTCCAAAACAGTTAATCAAATCCTTAAATCTCAAGTGCATAGGAACTCTAAGAACGTGATTGGGTATAATAGTGTGTCATCAATTCCTCCTAAGGTAGAGTCTAGTGAAGAACTTAGTGAGGAAGAAATTGAAGTCAATACACACGCTAACGCTGACCCAATGAAAAGTAAAATTCCTTTAACCAAAACTAGAATCAATGAAAAAGTAAACGAACAGCCTGTCCAACAGGAGAAATCCATTGATTCTGGGTCTAGTCAAGGTCCCACATTTTCAAAAAATTCTCAAAACAGAACACAAGTCTATAGAGAACGCAACTGACACTACATTGGTCAAAATCAACAGGTGAAAATATGCAACTGCATGTGTCAAGAGGGAAATTCATCAACTGTGCGGGGTAATGTGAGAAATTGGAGTCAAAATATCATTCATCAACGAGGTCAACAAAATTTTAAAAGTTATGAAGTGTGTGGAAAGACAAATCATCTGACTGAGGACTGTTTCTATATTAAATATTACCGTCATGGAATTGGATTTCATAGAAACAGATCTAAAAAATCCAACATAAACACAACACTTATTTTTGGTAGGTCAGCTCATAAATTTATGAGCAAAAAGAATGTGCATGAAAAGAAGCAAAAACCTAATTTTAAAAGTAATACTACTACCAGTAGAAATTACTGGAGAGTCACCATTAGTAATTCTACCAGTAGAATCTCTACCAGTAGGAACAACAGGAAACTCACCACTAGTAATACTGACAGTAGTAACTCTTCAAATGCACAAACTAAGAATCCTGCATATCACTTCAAACTTTTTGATTATGTGAATCAAAAAGGTAAACCCAAGACCACTTTGGCTTGAGTCCCTAAAATAATCTAAACTCTTATTCATGTGCAGAACAAGCCAGGTGTCAAGAAAGGAGAGACGTGGCATGTGGACAATGGCTGCTCTAGGCACATGACAGGCAACAACCTGAAGCACAAAGATTATGTTGAATATGATGGAGGCTATGTTGAATTTGGAGGAAATCCAAGAGGTGGGAGAATTTGAATTATAAATTGGTAAGTGTTGACCATGAGTACTGTTGAAAACGTTTTCTTTGTTCAAGAATTAACTTATAATTTGGTAAGTGTCTCTCAAGTTTGTGATAAAGAGAACAAAGTTCTTTTTACTAAAACTGAGTGTATCATTCTTGATCCTAAGTTTGAGGTAGTTGACGAAAGTTTGATTCTACTAAGAACAGCTAGGAAAGAGAATGTTTACTGTTTAGACATGGGTAATAATAATTCTGAAACTAAAGAAAATTGTTTTATTTCAAAAGCTTCACTTGGCGAATCATCTTTATGGCACAGTAGAATGTGTCATATGAATATCAAAAACATGAACAAATTGGTGAAAAATGGTTTGGTCAGGGGTTTACCATAAAAAGAATTCACATGCAATGATCATTGGGTTGCATGTCGCAAGGGTAAACACCAGAAGTCTTCTCACAAAATCAAAGATATCAATTCAAATTTGTGTAGGTTACACCTACTGCACATTGATCTTTTTGGCCCAACAGATGTTATGAGTCTAGGAAAGAAGTATTATTGTTTATTTATTACTTATGACTTCACAAGGTATACTTGGGTTTTCTTTCTTGGCTCCAAAGATGAAACAGGTGATATTCATCGATCGTTCATAATCAGAATTGAAAACAAGACAGAGAAAAGGGTGAAGATAATTCGATGTGACAATGGCACGAAGTTCAAGAACCAAGAGATGGATGATTTATGCACATAAAAAGGGATTGAGAGACGGTACCGTGCACCTAGAACTCCTCAGCAAAATAGAGTCGATGAAAGAAGAAACAGAACCCTTATCGAAGCAGTCAGATCAATGTTAGCAGATTCCAAGCTTCCTATCACATTCTGGGCTGAAGCTGTGAATACTGCGTGCTATGTCCAAAACAGGGTTCTGATCGTCAAAGCACATACAAAGACACCTTATGAGCTCATTCATGAGAGAAAGCCATTCATAAGCCTTTTCAAACCATTTGGGTGTCCTTGTACCATTCCGAATACAAAAGAACATTTGGGGAAGTTTGAAAAAAAAATCAATGAAGGTTTCTTTATAGGATACTCGACTCAAAGCAAAGCGTTTAGAGTCTACAATATCAAGAACAAAATTGTGGAAGAAAGTACAAATGTTACATTTAACGAAAAGACTCTGAATGCTACTGGCCCAGGTCCTGATTGGTTGTTTAACATCAATGAACTAACCAAATCTCTAAATTCCTACTTTATGGAACAACGGGAAAAAGAATCGGGAAATGGAATTAATACAGGAGCTCCAGCTACTACGGGTGATTCGGTTAATACTGATGAACCAGTTAAAACTGGCAACACAGTTAAAGCTGGTCAAGCAGTTCCTACTAGCAACTCATTTCAAACTGGTCACTCCGTTCCTACTGGTAATACAGTTAAAACTGGTACATCAGTTCCTACTGGTAATACAGTTAAAACTGGTACATCAGTTCCTCTTGGTAATACAGTTAAAACTGGTACATCTTCAACTAATATCGGTGATCGTGTTAAGACTGATCCATGAATTTCTACTGCCACATCTACACAAGAGGACAAATTCATCTACTTTCCATACGTTTTCGTTGACCATCCTGGAATCTTTCAGACTTCAGAAGATGATAGCATCAACAACTTACAACAAGATGAAGATGATAGTGAATCAAACAGTAATAAAGATAAAGAAAAACAACTTTCAGAAGATGAGGAACGCGCTACCAGTAGTAATCCAGACGGAATTGTTCCATCTCCACAATCTCATTCCAATGGCCTCCCAGAGCAGAATGATACAAATTTGGATGAGGATGTGACCTAAGATCAGTATCAAACACAGAGAATCAACAAGAATCATCTGTTGGAACAAATTATTGGTGACTTACATTCAACAGTACAAAAAAAGAAAAAAACTGCATCAAAGTTTTAATGAGTTCTTGTTTGTATACTTTCTTTCTCAGTTAACTCCAAAGAAGATAGAACAGGCCATTAAAGATCCTAGTTGGGTCGAAGCAATGCAAGAGGAGTTACTACAGTTCAAGTTCCAAGCAGTTTGGATACTTGTGCTACTTCCTAGAGGAAAGCGAGTGAGTGGTACAAAGTGGATCTTCAAGAATAAAACGGATGAAAGCGGAATTGTAATCAAGAACAAAGCAAGATTGGTGGAACATATATACACACGGGAAGAAGGAGTTGAGTATGATGAGGTCTTTGCTCCAGTAGCCCAGATCGAAGCAATTCGAATATTTTTGGCATTTGCTACATTCAAAGGTTTTAAGGTGTACCAAATGGACGTAAAGAGTGCCTTCCTGTATGGAAAAGTTGAAGAGGAGGAATATGTTTGTCAACCTCCAGGCTTTGAAGACCCTGATCACCCCGATATGGTATACAGATTGGATAAAGCATTGTATGGTCTTCATCAAGCTCCACTAGCTTGGTATGATACTCTATCTGTTTACCTTCTTAATCATCACTTCAAGAGGGGTTCCATTGGCAAAATGCTCTTCATCAAGACAGTTGGTAGTGATATTATGTGATATTACTGGTAAAGTTAATACTTGTAGCATTTCTACTTGTACCAGTTTCTACTGGTCAGTATTTTTAAACAGATACTACTGATATTTTCAATTGGTGGAAGTTACTACTGGCAATCGTTATTACTAGGGGGAGTTTCTAATGCATGTGGAAAAGTGTTTGTGTTTCTACTGCAGGGACTGTTTGGTATATATGGAGAAGACATTTGGGAATATTTAATTTCATTCAAATTAAACAGTTTTTCGCTCTCTCTAAACAGAAAACCCTCCTCGAAATAAATCTTTTTGTAAAGAAACCCTCTCAACTTCAGAAAACCTAATCGCTCATAAAAGACGATTAATCACTTCTAAAATCTTCAAATCTTGTCAATGGCGAATCCAAGAACTAGTTTTCGGCGTCTCTCATAATATTGTCGCTGATTTAGCGCTACATAAAGAGGCTGATGATTTTCATCCTATCATCACCAATTATACATTCGTTATGCTTTAATGGTAAACCCAGAGGTTAATGAAAGCACATTTGTGAGTTCTGGAACACGGTGGTTCTTGTGAAGGTGAATGGCCAAGAACGAATTAAAGCTGAAATTGAAAAGAATGAAGTGTTTGTAATGGAGACCACACTACGCTCATCTTGAACTTTAAGATGACTCAGGTATTACTTCACTTCCTAATGACGAACTCTTTGGGATTTTCGAAAGAATGGGGTATGAGGGAAGTCTGTCAAAATTCACTTTTGCAAAGGCACTTCTCTCTCCCCAATGGAGGTATTTTGTTCATGTTTAACAACAATGTATCTCCAAAAAGAGATACACCTGGAACGAGTTTAACACCACCATAGCTACTGCTATGGCGTGTTTAGCTACTGGAAGGGTTTATAATTTTTCAAACATGATTTTTACTGACCTAAAGTGGAATCTTGCTCACCTTGAAAACAAGTTTTTAATGTATCCACGATTTTTACAAATCATTTTAAACAAGGAGCTTGATACTCTGTCCACTGAGGGTGAAGTCCTCCTCATGGATGCTCATTCCAAGAAAACCTTTTCAAATATGAGGAGGCAAGTTAACAAGTTTTCAGGGAAGGTGACTCCATTATTCTCTACAACGATGGTTTTCCCTGCTTCAACCAGTGAAGGATCAAGTAACCCACTTGAGCCCCAACCCACACCATATGTTTCTACTTCTACTCCTGTTACAGAAGAACAAACCAGTGCACCTGAAGCACCATCTACCTCACTCCAAATACTCCTCAGAAGGAGTATGCCCCCAAGTCCAAGAGGGTTCCTTCACCTCTTGGACCAAACTTCAAAAATTCTAAGAAGATAAGAAACCAACATTTTCGAAGAAAGTAAAATTGAATGAACGAATTTAAGCCCATGTTTGTGTGTAGTGTTCGATCAGATTGCTTATCGGGGTGCCAAAGATAATTAAATTTAAACCCATGTTTGTGTGGTTGTCCAATATTAACCGTTTTGTCTTAAAGCCATAAGATAGTGTTTTAATTGAAAGTAAGCTGTTTTTAATTTAAGCTAGAAAGCGCCTACTTAAATCAGACATTCGACAAAAATCGGAGTGCACTAAAGATATATGTGAAGTATTTTAAGTTACGAGTGGTATGGATTGGTTACCAACCTAGACAAGGATAGCATATGAAACTGGCGAAGGGATAGCTCGTATTAAATATTAAAGCATTTGTTCTTGAATAACGAATTGGTTTTATTTAGTGCAAGTCAATGACTAACTTCGATGAAGTTTTATAAGATTAAAGAATTCTGCTGACTTTCTATGAAATCCTATAGCAAACTTTCTACCAACCGATCCCAAACCATATAGGCCTTAGGTGGCTAGGTGAACAAGTGCACCCCAAAGGTGTACTGACTCAGATTTCAAAGGCCGCTTATATAAATTCAAAAACTTATTAACACACCAATTAACTATAATTCAATAAAAGCATTTTCCATCTGTGAGCGCAACATATGACTCGTAACAAAAATCTAATCTCAACCTTAATTGTGGCAAACAAATTTAAGTCGTTTAATGTAGGAATTCAGGGGGATTAAAACTGGCAAACCACACTATCGATAACAACTAAAAGACGAAGGGCCACAAGACACTGGAATTTAAATTAAAATACTTTGGAGAATTATCAGCATTAAAATGCAAAAACCCGATCTAAGACTGATAGTCATAAGAAAAATTTATCTTCGTCTCGAATTTGGGACTTCAACACTTTTTTTTTTTGAAGGAAAATGTTGGTTAATCTAAGTTGCGTTGTCCAATACGATGAATAAGGGATTCAAAACGAGATTTTTCAAAGGCTTTGGTAAACAAATCGGCCAAGTTATTTTCGGAAGAGACTCTAATGATATCAATAAATTTCTTTTCAGCCTAGTCTCTAATAAAGTGGTGCTTAAAGTCTATGTGGCGGGTCTTGCTATGCTTAACAGGATTTTTAATAACAGAAACAGAAGCCTCGTTATCTATATTAATAGGAGTAGAGGTAAAAGATACACCGTAATCCAGCATCTATTGTTGAATCCAGAGAACCAGTGAAACACAGCTACCTGCAGCGATGTATTCTGCTTCACATGATGAGACGGAAACAGTTGTTTGTTTCTTGCATTGCCAAGACACAAGGCGTCCTTCCAGTTATTGACAATCACCAGAGGTTGACTTCGATCAATGTTGCATCCACCCAAATCCGAGTCGGTGATTGCTTCGAGAAATAGATCGCTTCCTTTGGGATACCAGAGACCCAGCCGCGGTCGGTCTTTTAGGTAGCGAAGAATCCTCTATACAGCAGAATGATAAGACATCTTGGGACAAGCTTGAAACTTGGCATATAAACATACAACAAACATTATGTCAGGACGAGATGCAGTAAGATACATTAGGGAGCCTATAAGGACGTGATAGACAGTTGGATCCACGTCAGGATCATTATGTGTGTTCGGTTCCAGATTGTGCTGCTGAGGAATGGGAGTAGCAATAGACTTGGCGTCGGTCATGTTGAATTTTTTGAGCATTTCAGTGACGTAGTTTGATTGATGGACAAACATACCGTCTGGTAGTTGCTCCACTTGTAACCCTGAAAAGAGCTTGAGTTCTCCCATGGCGCTCATTTCGAATTTGTCTTTCATGAGTTTTTCAAAATCCTTGCACATTTGATTATCAGTTGAGCCGAAAATAATGTCGTCCACGTAGACTTGAACTAATAGCTTAGCCTTGGGCGAATCTTTGATGAAAAGAGTGCTATCGATACGACCTCTCTTGAAACCGGATTCTAAGAGGAAAGTAGATAGTGTTCCATACCACAGACGAGGGGCTTGATGAAGACCATATAAAGCTTTGTTAAGCTTGTATACCCTATCAGGGTATTGTGGATCTTCAAAACCGGGAGGCTGTTGAACTTATATTGTGTCATCGATTTTACCATATAAAAAGGAACTTTTAACATCAATTTGATAAACCGTGATTTCCATATGAGAAGCATAAGCCAAGAAGAGGCGAACAGCCTCGAGTCGAGTTACTGGGCAAAAACATCTTGAAAATCCAATCCTTCTTCTTGATAAAAACACCTTGAACCACTAAACGCTCTTTGTTTCGAGTAATAATTCCACGATCATCGCGTTTGCACAGGAAAACCATTTGGTGCCTATAGCGTAGGCGTCGGCGGGTAGAATCACGAGAATCCAGACACCTAGCTTCTCAAACTTAGCGAATTCCTCTTGACAAGCATGAACCCAATTTGGGTCTTTAGGAGCCATATGGACATTAGCAGGAACCTCTTGGGAAACAAAGCGGAAGTAGCAACAGTTGGTATAATCCTCTGAGGTTGTGACGAATGCATACATTCCTTGCAGATCTTCTAGTTGCGATCTAGTTTGAACGTTTGCGTTTGGATCGCCAAGAATATTTCCAAGTGGGTGATCCTGGTGAATCCGAGACTCTTGAGGAATATTAGGGAAGTGATCAAAGGGATCTCCTAAATTTCGGTCATTTGCGTGCGGTTCTGCCGCATCGTCTTGAGCGTCTTCAACGAGTGGTTCTGCCACATCATCTTGATCATCGGCTTGAGCATCGGGTTCAGCAGGTTCAACAACAACTTCATCAACAATTTCTTGTATAGCAAAAGATGGAGTCCTCATCGTCAGAAGAATATGTCTGGTGCTCCGCTGTACCTGAGTGAGTCACACTAGAAGAAAGATTAAACGACTCAAATAACGAATCAGAATCAAAACAGATTGCAGGATCGTGTTGTTTTTCAAAATTATAGCTAGTTATTTCCAAGTTGAAAACAAGTTCCACTGTGCGTGCAAGTTTTAGGTAAACACGTTTGTTTGCACACCCTCAACATATCCAAGAAAGTATCCTTGGACTGCCTTGGGTTCAAATTTAGTGGTGTGATTTGTTTTTAACACGGTACATGGAGCCCCGAAGGGTTCCAATCCAGCAAGATTTGGTTTACGATTATTGAGTAATTCATAGCTTGTTTTGTCAAATATCTTAACAGTTAACACACGATTTAAGACATACCAGTTTGTGCTAACAGCCTCCCCCCAAAACATGACTGGATGGTGCGAGTCAGCGAGCATTGTACGGACAGCCTCGATTAGTGTTCTGTTATTCCTCTCGAAGACTCCATTTTGTTGAGGCTCATAAGTAGCACTATACTGTTGAACTATCCCATTAGCGAGACAGTAGAAAGTCATGGTGGCATTCTTGAATTCGGTGTCGTTATCGCTTCGCAGACGTTTAACTTTGGCTTTGTAAATATTATTGACCATGTTGAAGAAGGTAATGAGAGTACCACCAGTTTCACTTTTGGCAGCCAAAAAGTAAACCCAAGAATAACGAGAGTAGTCATCGGTAACTACTAAATAGTAATACTTTCCACCAAAACTCCTTTGCTTAATGGGGCCAAATAAATCAGTGTGCATCAGCTCAAAAGGTGTTTCAATCGTGTTAATCGCCTTGGGCTTGTGAGGTTGCTTGTGTTGTTTTCTGAATTTACAAGGAACTCATTTATCCTCATACTCGAAACGTTTCAGTGGAACTCCGTTGACCAGCCCTTTCTTTGTGATCTCGTTCATTTTTCGGAAGTGTAAGTGAGCCATTTTACTGTGCCAAATCATTGCTTCATCAGTTGTAGATTTTGACAGTAAGCAGGTTGAATCCATGGTTATATCAGTATTGTTCATATCCAATATGTAAGTGTTCTTCGTGTGTGGTGCGCGCATTAGTATCGGGTCCTTAGGAATTTCAATTCGTGATCTGAGGATCAATACTTCCTTCTTGGTAAAATGGACAGGATTTTCATTGTCTCAGATTTGAGAAGCACTCAGCAAATTGTGTTCCAATTGGTAGACGTAGAAGACATCCTTCAGTGTGATTTTACCATTTGTAATTGATCCAATTCCAGTTATTTCTCCACCTTTATCTCCAGCAAAGTTAACTCTTCCTTTCTTTCCAGATTCGAATTTATTGAGAAAACTTCGTTCTCCTGTCATGTGCCTAGAACAACCCTGTCAACGTACCAGTTATTGACCATTCGGTGACCCGGTTCCTACACATAAAATGAAATGATTAGTTCTCATGGGGAACCCAGGCCATAACAGACTTGGATTTACCTTTCTCAGTCACATAGGTGACCCTTTTGTACACTCCTTTAGGATTGTATGATACTGTAGATGTGTGTCGAGTAGAATAATGACTGTTAGAGTTATATGGAACTCTATGACTCATTGGTGGGGACATGACAGTCCGATTTGTAGAATGATAATCGCGTTGATGGAAGTTTTGATAGTGAGGTTCATGATAAGAACGTGGGGGACTGCGATAATGATTGTCATGATGATATCGTGGAAGACTGTGATAACGTTGTTCATAATTGTGTTGGCGATAAGATGGAACAAAAGGTTGTTGTGGCCGCTGGTGAGGACGTTGATTGAAGTTTCCCATACTTGAGTTATTGTGCTCGTACTTGCGAGAATTCGTTTCTGAGTGTTCATTTTTCGGATTTCGTAGAATCTGGACGGGTTTTATGGGAATGAAATTAGCTTTCAGTTGAGAATTTGTCCTAACCGGAGGTTCTTTTGCTTCTTTGCGTTTATTGTTGCAAATGGAAGCCACGTGTCCACGCTCACGACATTTGAAATAGTTTAAGTTCTCCATTTTGTTTGATTGATCTGGTTCAGCATCTGAGGGCATGCTTTGATTTTACTCGATATCTTTGCTTGAGATAAATGTTTTAAGTAGAGGTTCGTACATTGAATCTTGAGTCTGAACTTTTGCGGGTTGTTTCTCTTGAGGGTTCACATATTCTTGGTCCTTGGAGTTTGAAGATTCATATTTGTCAGTCTGTGGAGGCTCGGATTAAAAGAAACTAAAGTTGTTATTATATGGAGGTGGTGTTTCGTTATATCCTAGACCTTCAGATTTCCCACTATTGCGTTGACGAATCAAGATAGAGTTCAAAGTACTGGAAGAAGTACGAAATTGTTCGATCTTCCTTTCCTGCTTAGTTAATCTTATTTCACATTTATTTAACTCTTGGAATTTCTCAGCAAAGCTTTTCTTTTCTTTTTCAAGACAATCATATAATGTGTCAATTTTATGTGTTAAAGTACCGACATTTGATAAAAGTTCCATTCTATCCTTTTCGTTTCGATAAAACTTCTTTGCAAAATCATCTTTTAGATAAGTTTGTGTTGACACGTTAAGTTCAAGTTCAGTTTGCTGAGATTCCAAATTGGATACCGACTTAGTCAATTTATCGTTTTGAAGAGTTAAAATAGTAAAAGATTTGCATAACTCCTTCACGGATTGAATATCAAGAAGTACCTTTGACTTTTCAGTGTTGAGGTCAGCCATTTTTGCAATGAAGTTGTCATTGGATAGATCCAATGTGCAGCTGCAAATCTTTATGTTGTCTTCAATATCTTCAACATCCTGAGCGTCTTCTTCATTTGAGCTTAGGTCATTGTCGGTACCTGAAGCACCTTCTGTACTACTAACTTCACTGCGTATTTCTTCGATAGATGCCATGAGGGCTTGATTCTTTTCATCAGTGCAGATTTTCCAGTCGTATGTACGATCATCATGTTGAACTATCATGGCCTGTGAAGCTAAACTGCGTTGTGGTTGAGAAGAATTGGTCCTAGTTTTGTCTTGATTTGGAGTGTATTCCACCTTAGGTTGTTGACATTCTCTAGCGAAATGGTCATGTCCTTGACAATTGTAACAGCTTACCTTTGATTTATCAAAACCTTCTTTGCCGGTTCTAGGACTGCGTCCTGTTCTTGCCATAAAGCGCTTGATTTTGTTAGTAAGCATAGCAGTTTGCCATTGTAAGTCCATTTCCTCTAAGTCATCTTGATCGACTTGACTGAAATATTCATCCCATAATCCTAGATCGGTGATTTTTCCTTGAACTTGATTACCATAAGCAGCCAAAAAACAAGATAGGATTTCTAGGCTTTCTTCTGCTGATTTGACGCTCATAGGCATTTTCTGATGAGTTGTGTTAGCTTTTTGTACAACCTTTGGTGTTTCAGTGATTGGACTCTTTGAGATGTCAGAGGTTGTCTGATCTTTGTCAGGGAGAAAAGCGGTAACATTTCCTGAAGAACTAGATTCTGGAGTTTGCCCAAATGGTGTCTGATCAGTTATTGGGTTTGCAGTTAAACGTGTTAACTCGTACCGTCGAAATCTTTCAATGATGTTTGCGAAAATTGGCTTTTCCCAAACTAGTCCATTTATGCTTTCAATATCATCCTTCACTAAATTGACATAAACTTCCCATCGCTTAGGCAGAGCATCCAAAAATCTTTCTATTTTCTGTTCGTCATCAATTGCTTCACCGTGCCTGTAGAGGTGTGTAAGTAGTTGAAAGTATCTTCAAATGTTTCATTGATTTCGGCTCTGAATGTGGAAAATTGTCGTTTAAGCAGGTTTACTCTACTTTTCCTTTGCTTAGCAGATCCAGCGTATTGAGTTTTAATGGCCTTCCAGAGTGCATGTGCAGTGGTATACTTTTGACAGATATGCATCATTTCTATTGGCAAAGCCATTTTCAGACTTGCCCAAGCTTTGTTTTCAGCGTCATAAATTCTTCGAGCATCAGGTGAGAGAGATTTTATTGGAATTGGTGTAGCTACACCGTTTGTGGTGTTATTTGGAGGAAGATATGGTGATTCGATACTTATCCACATTTGAACATCATTATAGCGACAGAAAGAATCAAATTTATCGACCCAATCATAGTATTGTGAAGAATTGAGTAACTTAGGAGGGGTGTTAACAGACTGTTTTGAATCCATTTGTAGAACAAGAACGAAGATGATGTTCGGCGAAGATGGTGTTCACAAAGATAATGGTTTCCACGAAGATGATGTTCGGCGAAGATGGTGTTGCACGAAGATAATGGTTTCCACGAAGATGATGTTCGGCGAAGATGGTGTTGCACGAAGATAATGGTTTCCACGAAGATGATGTTCGGCGAAGATGGTGTTCACGAAGATGATGGTTTCCACGAAGATGATGTTCGGTGAAGTTTCACGAACTTGAGTAACAGACTTGGTAATCCACGATTATGAACGAGGAATGATGTTCGTGAGACTGAGTAAAGATCAACGAACATAAAAGTCCACGAATATAACCCAACGGAGGTGTTCTACGAAGATTATCCATGAAGATGCTCCTGAAAATACTCCACGAAGATGCCCCACGAAGATAATCCACGAAGACAATCCCCGAAAGTTGTTCCACGAATTAAGTCCACGAAGTTAATCCACGAACTAAGTTCACGAAAGTTGATCCACGAATGATCCACGAATTAAGTCCACGAAAGTTGATCCACGAATGGTCCACGAACAATCAAAAACCCTAATCTTAACAAACCGCCGACGAAGATGTAAGAACCCTGAATTGCAGATCGATTAAAACTGCGATTTAATCCTGAACCAAATCTCGATAGAGAGCAAACAATGTGTTTGCTCTGCTACCAATTGTAGGTCCCAGTGGTCAGATCAACAGGATTAAACCAATGATTACAATGCGGAATCTCGTAATCAATTGTATTGCACAAGTAATAATCAATAAAGCAATAGAAAAACACAAACCGAATACCAAATTCTGAATACTTTAATTGATAATCGCAGTTACAATTGACCAGTATTCTCTGAATTCTCTCCTAAACCAACAACCCTAAACTGAACTAAACACCTCTATTTATAGAGTAACATGTTCGGCCAGTTTGGGCTTTATTGGGCCTCACGAACATGCAAGTTCGTGAGCAGCCCACTAAGCAAAAAATCTATGCAATATAAAAAAGTCAATACAGTAATAAATAACAAAGCAAATAGAACATTTATTCATCTAGTATTTGCACCAACATCCAGCAAGCATGATGAGAATGCTGCCAATAAAGGGGAGAAAGTAGAAAAGGTAGTTGAAAGGGAGGAACACAAAAATGATGAAAAGGAGGTGGAGAAAGAGGTTCCTTTGAATACTGAGAAAGAATCTGAAAATGTTGAAATAGAGGTTGAGAAGGAAGAGAAATCTGAAACTGGTGAAAAGGAAGCTAAGAGAGCAGAAAGAGTGGTGAATGATGCAGATTTTGAATGGTCTAATCATGAAAAAAGTGAAATCAAAGTTGTGACCATTGATATGGATGAAGGTGAAGGTGAAAAACAGTCTGAAACAGAACATCAAGCTTATGTCAACATCCCTTCTGTTCCTTATTTTGCTTTCCCAATTACCTCTGAATGGACCACTGAAGATCAAGAGGTGAAGGATGTTATTATGAATATGGGAGAAAGTGAAGCAGAAGTTAAGCAAACCAGGGAAAGGTTGGATGAAATATTAAATAGAAATGTTCAGTCTGAGAGGGAAGAAGAAAAGGAAAAAAGACAACTCTACCCAGCAGAAAGAAAAGATAAGTCAAGATGTTACTACTGGTATCACAGTTTCTACGGGTGAGAAGGATACTACTGATCCACCAGTTAATATTGGTGAGGATGAAACTGATATTCTTACTGGTGATCCACAGGTTAATACTGGTGAGGCGAAATATTTCTACTGATGAGCTTGTAGTTAATACTGATAATGTTGAAGGTGATATTTCTACTGGTAATCCACCAGTAATTCCACTGATTGAAGATGATACTACTCTAGCTGCTGAACTGGAAAGGATAAAGGAGGAAAGAGCAAAGCAAGAAAGATTAAAAGTTGAAGCATTAAGAAAAGAACAAATTGTTGCAGTTGTGGCTAGACAAAGAAAGGGAGTTGAAGAAAACCTAAAGAGAAGCCAGTCACTTTTATTACTGGTGACCTTGAAGGTCCTACTGGTGAGTCTGATGAGCCTCTTATTCCTCCACCAGTTCAGCAGAGACCAATGGGATTCATCCAAACCAAGAAGGGCATTCAAAAAGTATATTTGGATGATGATCCATAATGAGGAAGTAAAGGTAAGGGAAAGATGAAGTCCAAGGAAGAAATAGAGGCAGAAGAGTCTGGGAAAAGAAGAAAGTTGGCAGAAGAAAGAGATGAGAGAGTAAGGTTGTTAGAGCTTGAAAAAGAAGAGCAGGAGAAAGCACAAGCTGAAAGAGAAAGATTGAGAAAGATAGATCAAGAAGATGCTAGTGCAGCTCAAAGGATGGCAGATGAGCAAATTCAAGATGAGCTAAAAAGAAAAGCTCAAGAGAAGGTTGATGCATAACTTGCACAGAAAATGTTTGAAAAGGATGAAATTCTTTTGCAGCAGAAGAAGAAGGAGGAAGCTAGAAGCAAAAACACTATTAAGAGAAATGTGAGGAGGGCAGAAGACAAGAAAAAAATATACATATTTCCTCAAATCCACTGGGAAATATAGTGGAAAGCAGCTTGGCCCTATGAAGTTGGATAATGTCTTTTACCTTTACATTAAAGAAAAGAGGATTTTAAAGGCAACTCAAGAACAAGGAGAGCTGGAGAGAGAAAGAGCAGAGTTGGAGAGAGAAGAAGCTCTGAAGGCTGCTCTGATAGAGGGTACAAGGTAGTCTACTTTGGGAAGATGTGACAATCGTCACTAAATCCGCTCGGTCAACGTAAATTTTTTGATTAGTCAACGTTCCCTCTAGTTGCATGTCATTACTTGTTAACTTTTATTTAACGTGAATTTTTAAAACTTAAATACATATACGTAATTATTTGTGATGGAAAGCTTTTGGGGAACTTGTACATATCGAATACTTGCATGACATGTTAGAAATCTCACTTTAGCGTAAGGTAGAGCTTCTACGTGTTTATATAGAAAATATAACGTTTAGTAATTGTTGTTAATTACTTGATTAGAAAGGGAAAACAAGAATTATCTATTTTGGTCAAGATTAGAATTTTCGAGATGTGTTTTATATTGTGTTCGTATTTAAAGTTCTCGAGCCTTAAAGTTATTTTGGTTTCGTGTAGTCTTTGTCTTAAACTCGGTTATATGTGTTTTGGACTTAGTCCATAAACCAATTCTTAGCCAAAAAATAATTTGTTAAAAATACAAGTTAAAAAAAAATATATATTAAGCAATTCCAAACCGGCCCCCCCTTTTCACTGATCGATCATCACAAAACCCTAATAGGGTTTCGATTTTGTTTCTTTTTCTATCTCCTGTTGATTCTAAATCCCTTTCCCTGCTGCTCCTATTAGACTACTCCTTCCATCCTAGTCGACATCCTTCTTGTCTTGGATTTTCGGGAATCAAAGGAGATTGCAAGTTTTCCTTTATCTTGGTTCTTTGTTCCACGCAAGAGTTTTAATCATATCTTCATCTTTGCTTCGTATTGTTGGTAATCTCCTCATCTAGTGTTTTTTTTTTTTTTATTTGACTAATAATATTGTTAGAAACTTTTATTGATTCAACGTTTTAATAAACTTATAATTATGGTTTATTATGAAAGTTGGATAAAAGGATTTTGTATAAAAGAATTGGTAAATGATTTTGTTAGAGTTATGTAAAAGTTTATATTCTGTAATTTAGAAGGTTTATAATGGGTATTGTTAGAGCAACGATTGACAAGCACAGTAACTTGGGTGTTTGGGATTCAACCCCTTGACCTCCTGCTTAGCAGTGCGAACCTATCAAGCTCTTGGCGAGCCTAAGGTGGTCAAGTGGCTGGTTGGAGAAAGATGATCGGAATATGTTTACTGCGGGAAGTGTATAGGTATTCCGGTCAAGAAATACTGTGTGCAAGTATGAGTGTGGGGAAGATGATGAAGCTGCCTCTAAAACCTGAAGCGTTGGGTATTTATACCCAACATTTCCAGGTACCAACAACAGTCATGATGATCATTTATTGTTCATCAATAGGATTCCAACAGGTATAAGTGAAAAGGTAACGCTCCTGCAATGATATAATCTCATCAATGCCTTTGACGGTTACATCCAAACATTAGGCTTGGATGTCTGACTGGCAGAATGTCAGGAGAATGATACCTTGAGATGAACTCCAAAGCATCAGTGTTGGTCTACACAAGTCCTTAGACATGCCAGAGCATGAGTGTCGGACTTAGCGTCGGATGCCAGGGCAGATCTCCGGGTACGGGACCAGCTAGGTGCCGGGGCCACGACTCCCGGACACCAGGTGTCGGGGACACGACTCCCTAATCCCGGACACGGGGCCACGATTCCCGAACTCGGGGCGCTAGGTGCCGGGACACGACTCCCGGATCCCGGACATGGCCCGGACACGGGGCGCTAGGTGCCGGGACACATCTCTCGGATCCCGGACACGGGGCCATGATTCCCGGACCCGGGGCGCTAGGTGTCGGGACACATCTCTCGGATCCCGGAGACGGGGCCATGATTCCCGGACACGGGGCGCTAGGTGCCGGGACACATCTCTCGGATCCCGGACACGGGGCCGTGATTCCGGACACGGGGCGCTAGGTGCCAGGACACATCTCTCGGATCCTGGACACGGGGCCATGATTCCCGGACACGGGGCGCTAGGTGCCGGGACACATCTCTCGGATCCCGGACACGGGGCCATGATTCACGGACACGAGGCGCTAGGTGCCGGGACACATCTCTCGGTTCCCGGACACGGGCCATGATCCCCGGACACGGGGCCATGATCCCCGGACACGGGGCCGTTTTACCCGGACACGGGGCCTGGTGTCGGGGCCATTTTACCCGGACACAGGGCCGGGTGCCGGGGCCATTTTACCTGGACACGGGGCCTGGTGCCGGGGCCATTTTACCCGGATACGGGGGTCAAGGGCCAAGTGTCCGGACGCCGAAGCCTTGTGTCCGGACGCCAGGACGAAATGTCCGGATGGTGGGGCCAAGTGTCCGGACGCCGGAGCCTTGTTTCCGGACGCCGGTGCCTAAGGGTCGGAGCTAGGAGATAGCAGGCAAGCTTTTGTAAGTCAGGTTATGTGTTTAGGGGGTTAATGGGCTATGTGTATGAGTCATTCCCTACTAACACTATCATGCCCCCCAGTTAGGTTTTAAAATGATTTTTTGAAGCCTAACTTTTTTTTGTTCTTATTGTCTCTTCCGGCTATTCTTTGGCCATGCCTTTCTTGGCCGCTTGAGGTTGCCTTGAGTAGTTTTGACCGAGGCCATGTCCAATGTGTCTTTGAAAAATAATGTTTTATTGGGTGATCAAGCCAATAACACATTTTTAACCTGTTATCTTGGATGTTGTGTCACACCATCTTGGGTGTGCGTAAGAGTAATTATACTGAATTGTGTCTATGACACTCATTTGAGTACCTATGGTTGTTTTGTAGGCCGATGACATAGCTAGATGTTGGCATCTCATGTATATTTCATATCGTGCCGATGGCACTTTTGTTGGTTAACCTTCAATTTGTTTTACTCGCGAGTGATGTCGCTTCCCAATGAGAAGTGCTTGCCTTTTCCCGGTAGGTATAAAGACGAATATGTGATTGCATGTTTGGCGTAGATTTAAGATGTCTATATGTGCCTTTTGCTAAATTTCCCTCCAAACGTAGTTTGGGGTGGTGCATCAGGTTTGTTTCCTTGTGGGATACATAGATCAGACCACTTTGTATTTTGAGGTGCATTGCTGTGAATGACTCTTTGAAGAGTGTTTTCTTATGGTGTGGCCAAATCCCTGATGAGTGAGATGGCCAAATACCAAAGTTTGCCAGATTTCCCAGATATCCAGAGTTGGCTAGTTGTGGATTGTCAAGGTGTACCACGTTGTAGAGACATCCGGACTGGCCGGCTGTTCAGGTTTTTTTTTTTTTTTTTTTTTTTTTTTGAAACTTTCGGCATTGAAACAATTGTTGGCTAGGCACATCCTGACGGGTGTTGTGGTTGTAAGTGCTGACAATCAACAATAGTATGTAAATATTAAACGTAGCACCTTTTTAGATTCATTGCATTCCATGTCCTGGGTAATGGTTGTCCATCTAAGTCAGACAGGGTGTAGGAGCCAGTTCCATGTGCTTCAAGGACACTATATGGGCCTTCCCATGTGGGACCCAACTTGCCCAAGTTTTCGGTCCTGCTAGCTTCATTCTTCCGCCATACGAGATCTCCCACTTTGAAAGATGTGTGTCGGACTCTTTGGTTATAATGCTTAGCCATCTGTCTATGGCTTTCTGCTTGTCGGATGAGAGATATTTATCTTCGCTCCTCGATGATATTCAATTTCTCTCTTAGGGCTTGTTCATTTAGCTCCGGATTGAAATGAAGGGTCCGGTGAGTAGGGAATGTAAGTTCTGGTGGGATAACTGCCTCAGTGCCATAGACTAGGCTGAAAGGGGTTTCAGATGTAGTCCTGCCGGGGGAAGTTCTATGTGCCCAAAGAATGCCTGGGATTTCGTCTACCCATGCCTTTGCATATTTTCCCAATCTGGCCTTAATTCCCTTGACGATTGCTTTGTTCATGACTTCCACCTGACCATTAGCTTGTGGATGTGCCACAGAGGTAAATCGTTGTTGGATATCCATATCCTGACACCAAGTCTTAAATGGATTATCTGCAAATTGTTTTCCATTATCACTGACTAGGACGTGTGGAAATCCAAAGCGACATACTATTTGTTCCCAAACGAAGCTTATCATTAGAGGCCCGGTAATAGTTGCCAGGGGCTTAGCTTCAATTCATTTTGTGAAATAGTCCACAGCCACTAAAAGGTATTTAACATTGCCTACTCAAGGGGGGAATGGTCCGACAATGTCGATTCCCCATTTGTAAAATGTCCATGCGCTAGTCACTGGAATGAGGTCCTGCTTTGGCATTTTTGAGACTGACGCATGTTTTTGGCATGATTCACATGTTTCAATTTCTTCCTTTGCATCTCTGTTCATGGATGGCCAAAAGTATCCAAGTCTCATGACCTTAGTGGTTACCGAACGAGGGCCCGCATGCATGCCACAACTTCCACCATGTACATCCTGAATTAGATCCTTTGCTTGTGTTGGGCCGACACATCTTAGATGTGGACCCAAAAAAGACTTCCTAAACAGGTAGTTGTCTATGAGAAGATACATTGGTGCCTTCATTCTGATTTTCCTTCCTAGTTGTTTGTCTTCCGGGAGTTGTCCATTCTGAAGGAAGTTTTTTATTGGAGTCATCCAACAGTCTTCCTCCGTTATTGCGGCCACTTCCTTTGTTGGCACTATGGATTTCTCAGTTAGGACTTCCACCAACAATTCTTTCTTGAGGTGGGCGAAGGAGGATGCTGCAAGTTTGCTCAATGCATCTGCTATTTTGTTACGGTTTCTTGGCACTTGCTCTATGGTAAATTTTGAGAAGTCCGAAATGATTTTTCTAGTTTCTTCCAAGTATTGTTGCATGGAAGTTTGATTTGCTTCATAGCTACCATTGATATGATTAGCTACCAACAGGGAGTCCACAAAAGCTTCTATATTTTGAACTCCCATCTTTCTAGCTATTCGTAGCCCTGATAAGAGAGCTTCATATTCGGCTTCATTGTTGGTTGCCGGGAAGTCAAACTTAAGGGAGTAGGTATACTCGTTTTTGTCTGGATCTGTGAGTATGAGGCCAGCTCCTGACCCTTCTAGGCTGGATGCGCCATCTTTGAAGAGGGTCCAAGGAGGGCTGTCTGTCACTAATGGATCCTTTGGTTCTTCCATTCCTTCGATTTCAGCCAGGAAATCTGCCAAGATTTGTCCTTTCATCGAGTTTCGAGGTTGGAAAGAAATTTCATGTTCTCCCAGTTCAATTGCCCATTTTGCTAATCGTCCCGACACTTCTGGTTTACCCAATATTTGTTTGATTGGTTTGTCTTTTAGCACTTGGATGGGATGTCCTTGAAAATATCTCCTCAAACGTCTAGACGCATGAACCAAAGAGAGTGCCAATTTTTCCAAACATGGATAATTAACCTCTGGGCCTTTCAGTGCCCTACTGATGAAATAGATCGGCATTTGTGAGTCTCCCCTTTGGGCTACTAAAAATGCGCTTACACATTCCTTGGAAGCAGCCAAGTATATAGTTAGTGTCTCCCCGGCTATTGGAGCCGTGAGTGTTGGAGATTGGCCATGAATTTCTTCATTTCTTGAAATGCCACTTCTACTTCTTCAGACCATGAGAAGTCTTTTTTTCCGAATGCATCCCTTTAAGGTATTAAAGAAAGGGAGGGATCGATCTGCGGCTTTGGACAAGAAACGGCTAAGTGCTGCTAGCTTGCCATTTAGGCTTTGGACTTGCTTTTTGGTGGAAGGAGATCGCATGTCAATGACTGCCTGAACCTTCTTAGGATTGACTTTGATGCCATTAGGTGTAACAATATGTCCCAAGAATTTTCCTTCCTCCATGCCAAAACTACACTTGGATGGATTAAGCTTCATGTTAATATTACGTATTTTTTGAAAAGTTTCCAGGATATCAGCCAACATGATGTCTTCCGTATTGCTTTTGATAACAGTGTCATCTACATAGGCTTCTATGTTCCTTCCCACTTGATTTTTGAAAGTTTCATCTATTAGACGTTGATAGGTTGCTCCAGCGTTTTTCAAGCCAAATGGCATTTTTTGGAAACAAAATATGCCTTGGTCTGTGTGAAAAGTTGTTTTGTCTTCATCACCTTTTTTCATACAAATTTGGTGATAACCTTTATATGCATCTAAAAAAGCATTTGAGTCTAAATCTATATAAGGATTCCACTTTCCAATCGATTTCTAGTAAAAGATAGTTGTCCTTTGGACAAGCTTTGTTGATGTCTTTGAAATCAACGCATAATCTCCAAGAACCATCTCCCTTCTTTACCATAACTGGATTCGCAATCCAAGTTTGGTATTTTACCTCTCTGACAATCCCTGCTTCGACCATTTTGTTTACTTGGTCACATGCAGATTTACTACGATCCGGGGCCATGCCTCGTTTTTTCTGTCGGATTGGCACAATATGGGGTTCGCGTTTAGGGAATGCTCTGCTAGTTCCCTTGGGACACCAGGCATGTCTGATGTCCGCCATGCAAAGACATCAAGGTTTGATTCTAGTAACGCTATGAGTTTAGTCTTTGTCTTTGCTGGGAGTTGTGAACCAATGGTCACTGGTTGTTCAGGGAAATTTTTATTAATAATAACTTTTTGTTCCGGACCATCAATGATTTCCATTGCCGGATCACTTTTGGGACCCTCTACCAGTTTTGGTTTCTCTACCTGTTTGCACTCTTTAGGCCATGACGTTCTAGCCCTGATTGTGGCTATGCGAGCTGGGGTAGGGAACTTTATCATGCCATGAATGGTTGATGGAATTGCTCCAAATTTTGTAATGCAGGCCTGCCCAGTAGGACATTGTAGGCCGATGTTGCATCAATGATTGCAAAATTAATCATTTCTAACCTATAGTGTGGATATTCTCCTAACATCATGTTTATTGCTACCTCTCCGATTGGCCAATGCGTCTCACCTGAAAACCCCACTAGAGGGAATTGTGTTGGACGCTTTGAATGTTGTACTTTTTGAGGGAGCTTCCTAAAACAGTGGGCATAAATAATGTCCATTGAGCACCCTGTATCAACATATGCCTTGTTCACTTCATAGTTGGCTAACCGGATTTGTATTACTACAGGGTTGATGGAAGGAGTTTCAATTGGTGGGAAGCAAATAGGCTCCATCACCCAATCCTGAAGGACTGATGTCTTCCTTTTGCGAGATGTAGTTTCTTCCTGCGCCATGTATATGTAATTAGGTGGGGTGGTGGATGGGGTATTGGTGGTTGTCTTTGGCTTAAGTGAACCGATTTGTGATGGGGAATTTCCTTCCATGGAGAAGAAAAAATGGTGGTGAAACTAAGAAATGAAATGAAAAAAGATAGAAATGAAATGAGACACCGTTGCTAAAACGTGTCCCACGGATGGCGCCAATGTTAGAGCAAGGATTGACAGGCTCAGTAACTTGGGTGTTTGGGATATAACCCCTTGACCTCCTGCTTAGCAGTGCGAACCTATCAAGCTCTTGGCGAGCCTAAGGTGGTCAAGTGGCTGGTTGGAGAAAGATGATCGGAATATGTTTACTGCGGGAAGTGTATAGGTATTCCGGTCAAGAAATACTGTGTGCAAGTATGAGTGTGGGGAAGATCATGAAGCTGCCTCTAAAACCTGAAGCGTATTTATACCCAACATTGCCAGGTACCAACAATAGTCATGATGATCATTTATTGTTCATCAATAGGATTCCAACGGGTATAAGTGAAAAGATAACGCCTTTGACGGTTACATCCAAACATTAGGCTTGGATGTCTGACTGGCAGAATGTCAGGAGCATGATACCTTGAGATGAACTCCAAAGCATCAGTGTTGGTCTACACAAGTCCTTAGACATGCCAGAGCATGAGTGTCGGACTGAGCGTCGGATGCCATGGCAGCTCTCCGGGCACGGGACCAGCTAGGTGTCGGGGCCACGACTCCCGGACAAGGGGCGCCTAGGTGCCGGGACACAACTCCCGGACACCACGTGCCAAGGCCATGATTCCCGGACACGGGGCGCCTAGGTGCCGGGACACGACTCCCTGATC
>CAJVGC010000001.1:34800510-34866405 GCA_910822075.1 Senecio squalidus | reverse complement strand
CATTCAGGTTTGTCCTCCTGAACAACGGGAGTTTCACTGTGCGAAGAGATGCGAGTGAGTTTATCGGAACGAACGATCTTGACTCAATAAAGAGGGGTGACTGGTCCATCCGACGATAGCGTCAAGGCTTGATGGTTCGGTAAGAACTGGGTTGATGGAAAAGTTTTAGGCAAACGAAGTATTGGCAATCCTAAGCTTGCATTCGTAGCTGCAACTATTGGATCGTTGGCATATTCGATGGAAGGCTATCCGTGAAGCCTGAGGTCCTAAACTGATAAGATGTCCAGTTTCTAAGGAGGCATGGTTTCCTTCAGCTCTTGAATCAAATAATACGGAAGAATAGGGTCATTTGACAGGGAACGTACCAGTAGCTGTATTAAGGTTCTGAGGAGTTTCCTTGGCTGTGATTGCGAGAGCACTGAGGGTCTCTGTGGTACGCTCTAGAAGACAATCCCACGGAGGTGCTGGTCGCTCCCACATTCGAGGCATAGCAGCTTTCTGTTTGTATTTTCTGGACAGCACCAGGGGTAATGCCCTACTGTGTTGCTACCGGGCACTTCCGGGCATGGTGGAAGTGGCACCTGCTGCACAGGGGGCGTGGCCTGGGGTGGGTGCGGGTTACTGCGGTGGATTCCTGGTTGTTGCTAGTCCTTGAGGTTTGGTGGTGAATTTTCCTTCTCTTATTCTCACTTCGCTGGAAGAGGGCTGGAGGGGGAGGTAGGAGGTTGGTTCCAAAATCCTCGTCCTCGTCCTGCCTGGTTGGACCAAGAGGGAGAAGGGGTTCGTTGATTCCGAAGATCCCTTGGTTGATTCCAGCGACGATCTGGGCGGTCACGCTTGGGAGTAGCGCTTGGAATTGCACGACAATATGCTTGGCTATGCGATTCCCGCGTCTTCTCCTGGGAGGCATAGTTCTACAAGGGAAAGAAGAAACTAGTTTAGAACGCGTCATTCGGATTTTACTATTAGAATTCAGCTCGGAGTTAACAGTTATAGAGTACACGAGAGTAATGAGGTTGAACAGTTAGCACAAGTACGATAACGATAGTAGTAAAAGAGGGTACGAGTAGGATAACAATATACGTACGACGAGGATTCAAGAATTTGTAATAATGATTGACAATAGAGAAAGGTCCACGTGACAAGACAAGTATAATAAAATAAGAGATAGAAGTTCTCATTAATAATAGGAGGTTTCAGTACACTAAACAAAACTACTGAAAGAGATACAAGTACAATACATGGAGAATCATAAATAATGGCTTGAGTTGTGTACAATGGGAAAATTACGACTAAGCCGGTACAGTACAAAATAAAGGAAGATATGCCTAATAACGCTCTTCAAAGAACATCATGGCGGCGAGAGCTACGACAAGTGCTCCCATGACTATGCAGGCTCTGACGAGGCACTGCACGGTCCGGGCGGTGGCCTGAGCCGTTAGGATGATCCGCCGGGACTGTTGTGCTAACTCGTTCGCAGCATCGGAGACTTCAAAGAGAAGGAGGCCCTGCTCCTGAGCTTCCTCAGCGAGTCCGCGGACCTGTCGGTGCAGGTTGAGGAATGCATCTGGTGGAAGAGGCTGGTGAGTAGGTGGCATCATGGGTCGGGAGGGTCCGGACTCCTGCGCACGTCGTCTTTCCTCGATGAAATGACGATCCCATGCGTAACGCTCCGATATCGGAGTGCGAAAGGCGGGATTGTAGGGGTCCAAGAAAGACTGTGGAGGCGCGGGTCGGAACGGGCCCGACTGCCGATGCACAGGTGCTCCAGCGTTGGGTCCTCGGGGCTGTGGTGCTGCAACGGGCACCAGTATAGGAGGTGGAATGACCGTCCTTGGGCTGGACCCGTTACTGCTGCTGATGGTCTGAGATGTATCTTCCGTTGGGTCAGTCGTCTGGTGACGCTGACTTTCGGATGCCGTGTGGCCCTCGAATGGTTCGTGAGAGGGGGAGGCGGCTCGGGGGAGTGATCGAGTCTGGGATCGAGAGTGCGAGGACTGAGACATGGCGTATCTGCGAATGGAGAGTTACATAAGTACGGGGAAACTAAGAATAGGAAAGACGTAAGTAAAATGCATGCACGGGTCAATCATGTGAATGTCGGGAATTGCCAAGACCGGGAATTTATGAACTCAAAACCGTTTAACGATAGCCTTTCACTTTCCGTTCTTGCATAATTCATTTTGAACTACGGGTGGTTGATCAAGTCACGCATAGTTGAAAAAGATAATCATGCAATTGCGGAAAATAATATACTAAAGTTTGTACCCGAAAATGACGTTTTCTGAAAAGCCTTGGTTATAGTTTTGGTTTCGAAAACTTTTTGAAAGATACCAAGTCTGTCACACCCCGCTAAAGCGGAAACACGGAATGTGAAGAGCAAAGAATCATTTCACGGGTTACACTAAAGTTTACGGTTCAAGTCATTAAGATTTAAATTGAAAAGTACAAGTCAAAGATACAACCAAGATTCAACGTAAGACCATAGTACATAACAAAAAATGTTTTAATTAAAATTCCCAAAATAAGGTCTTCTTCCCAATGTACACTTCACATAAAAGACTTGACCCGCCTGAGCAATGCACTTCATAACTTACGCTTAGTTCCCGAAACATGAGATAAAGTGTCAACTACGAAAACGTAGTGAGTGAGTTACAGTTTATAGATTGAAGAAAAGTTTCAATTTGGACGTTCATAAGAGTTCGAGACAAGTCCAAGGTTCATAGAAGTTCAAGAGTTGTTCAAAGTCAAAGAATTTCAAGATAAGTACAAGTGCTTAAAATTTTAGAACAATTAAATTTCAAGATAAGTTCAAGTACGTTCCAAAATAAGTTCAAGTACGTTCCAAAATAAGTTCAAGTACGTTCCAAAATAAGTTCAAGTACGTTCCAAAATAAGTTCAAGTACGTTCCAAAATAAGTCCAAAGTCAAGTAGGTTAGTGAGCGAAAAAGTTCGGCGTCATTACCACAGTGGTGGGTTAACCCACATGTGTAAGACAGTAAGTAAGTATATGCGTAAATAAAGACCTATGATCCTCCAGTTGTACCAACCACTAAGCTTAATATACGTAAGATTTAGTCTACACACTAATCCGATTCTGGTCAAGTACCTGCCCACTAGTCCAGTCTAAAGTCCGAGTTCGCGAGAACTTAGCAATATGTACCTTGGTCGCTACCCATTGGTAAGGAGTCACCGCTCCTAAGTATCGATACCCATAATCTATGCTAACGGCTTGTGTTAATAGTGTGTATAAGAAAAGTTGCGGGGCATTGTTCGTTCCATTTTTCAAAAAGTCTTTTTGTCCGTACTTACGGTGTTATATTTTCACCTAGGTTTTTGCACCTAAATACAACGAAGCTATCAATGTCTAATCAAGTATCCAAAGAGGCAAACCTAGGGAGTCTAAAGTAAGCCAATCCGAACAATTGATGTTGTTTACACATATTAGTCCAAATAGTTCGTACAAAAATAGTTCCAAAATAGTACAAAAGTTCTCAGAGTTCCAAAATAGCTCATTTAGTTCAAAAGTTTCCGTACATAGAAGGGTAGTTCGAATAGTTCAAAAGTTTCTAAAAATAGAAAGTCGTTCAAATAGTTCATAAGGTTTCCAAAAATAGAAAGTCGTTCAAATAGTAAGTAGCCAATAAGGCAATAAAGTGTTTTTGCGCGTAGGAGTTTCAAGAGTTTGTCCAATATAGTTCAAAAGCTCCAAGTCGAGATAGTTCAATAAGTTCCAAAGTCAAATTGTTCAATAAGTACCAAAGTCAAAGTAGTTTCAATGTACCAAAAGTGAAAGTAGTTTCAATGTACCAAAAGTCAAAGTAGTTTCAATATACCAAAAGTCAATTAGTTCAATAAGCAATTGCACATAAAAGCTATAGTTCAAAAACAATTTGATTTCATGTTTCCCCCAAAAAGAGTACTTAAATGTAAGAGTAAGGAGGGGTGTAACTCACGGTTTGCGGAGAAAGTGAACTCGGAATCGGTCGGTAAAAGGAGCCGGGAATCACGGAATGCCTAGGAATACCAAGATTGTCCAAAAGTTAATTTCTTATTAGGTTACTTAATATAAGAGATTAGGTAACTTTTGTTTTATAATTAGATGTTAAAGTCAAAATTGTCCCAAAATTGGTCCGAAGCGGTGAACGTTTATTTTTGTCCGAAAAGTTCAAAGTTAAAGTTATCATTGTGCTAGACATGTTTAGGTTACTGAGATGGTTTAGGTTTTCTAACGAAATTTGGGCAGCGCTTCCGCGCCCAAATTTTATGTCCAAAACCTACAACCATTTCTGCTCACAAAACATGCATATACACATAATAACTTCATAACAATTCAAATAAGTCCAAAGAGTCCAATATAAGTCACTATTATTATTAGTTTTGTTCATCTCAGTCCCATATTATTATTAACAAAAGTCCAGAATGTGTGTACAAGTTTTAAACCACCAAAACGACGATTTTCGGGAAGAACAGCAGCCCGGTGCGCGGCACCTGTCAGGGGGTGCTGCGCACCTCCTTGCTGTTCTTCACCGTTTTGTGATTTCTTTGCTAAAAACGTTTTGTCACCCATGGATTTCGACATGCAACCAGTAGATATCTTATGAAACATCATTTTTATAGTTTCTAAACAACTTTTATCCACAAAAACATAGATCTAAGTATCATCTAGATAAAAATCGTTTTTATATAAAAAGTGATATAAATCTTTATAAAAACTCATTTTTATTGTTTAGATCATACATGCAATTAGTAAAAACAGTAAATAGAGATAGGGAAGTGTTTTCTACCGAAGGAAAATGAATGGATGATGCTTTGGTAGGATTTTTGCCTCAAAAACCTTTACAAAACTAGTCCTTTTACGAAATAAATGGCACCCCCTTGCTCCTCTAGATGATTCAAACGTTTTCTATGGATTGAAATGGTGTTTTAGTGGCTGTATTTCTCTGGTTTTAATGGGTTTCTTGAGGGAGAAATAGAGAGAAAATGAACTAGGTGTTTTTGAGTGTGTGTTTTAGTATGTAGTAAAATGGAAATGAAAAAGAAAAGAAAGGGTAATAATACTGGTCTTAGGGACTGAGAATTGCAGTAAATGAGTGATATAACTCGTGGTTGATTGGTTGATTGTTTATAAAAAAGAGACAAGGACTAAAAATGTAATATTTTTGTATTCTGGCGTGAGGTGCTGCGCACCGGGTGATTTTCAGAATTTCTGATTTTTCGTTTTTACGTTATTGCTTCGTTGGACCTTTTTGTTAATTGAAAGTTCTTAATTATGATTAGTTATGAACTTAGGAAAGTTCAATAGGCGTTTTCTTGGTATTAGGACTTATATAATTGATTCCAGAAGTTATTCCGACACTGGTTCCGACAAAGTACAGACTCAACAGTTACGAACTAGAACAGAGCGAACACGATAAAAGAGTAGCTAATGTTTCGAACCGATATAGTAGCTGAACAAGTACCTAGATTTTTGACGGTTGTCACAACCAAACAACTCCAAACGACTAAAAACACTATTATATACGTAAGTTATAAGTTATACCTTGAAAAATCGATTCAGGTTTCAATTCGGCCCGAAATAAACCACCTTGATTCTAACTTTCATTTATACCAACGTGTTCCTTACAACTCCAGGAGTATCGTAGTATATTCCGTTTTGTTATTTAGCGCAAAACGGCTTTCGTGGGGTAAAAAATAAGTTAGTCGACTATGTTTGGTTTTTCTTTCAATACACACGCAAAAACACTTATATACCTTTTGTAAAAATTGTTTTCTTCCTTCTTAAAATTTCTATTTAAATACAATGTATGATTTTCTATAAAAATTTGACACATCAAACCCTACGCTTTGACATAATGGCCATAATGGTCCTTTTTATAAATTCTCTTACAAAGTTTGTTCTTTGACCAAAACTTAATACAATTTCAGTCTTATTTACATTTTTACGGCCGTTACAATTCTTCCCCCCTAAAATGATTTCGTCCCAGAACAATATTGAAATAGATGGGGCATCGAAATATCATACCACTTTCAGTCTCTCAAGTCATTTTCGATCTTAAACTATTTCTCTATAACTTTATATTTTTCATTTCACTTATTTCTTTCAAAAGTAACAACAATTATACAGTTCATGTCACTTACCCATACTTCAAAAATTCACACTTACACTTTCTAATTTTTTCCCTACGCAAGAACAATTAACTCTTATTATTATAGAGATTCTTATTATACCTTCAAATACAAGATATAAACACCATAAACCCTCAAAATAAACATAAAAATATCAAAACGAAAAACCCATATTGTCCATACTTAGTTGTAAACGTTGTCTTAGTAAATTCTACCATTTCAAATTAAATATAACTCGAATGTAAGTCGATCTTAGAGAAACATTTCTCTCTATATAACGGAACTTACAAAGCATCTAACCTACATAATGAATATTCATTCTTAACGATGACTTATTGAACTTTATGAAATCCATACTCATTACATATATTAATGGATTTTCTTATCGCTAAATATATATACCTCTAAGGCAGTATCTAACGAAATGTGGTGTATAACAAACTTGGCACGATTTGAGAAGATACAAAAGGTCTACTTGTACCATATTCTTATAATACACTCGGAGGGAAAGAGTTAATGATAAGAGTTCCGAAAATCACCTCATCATCGCAACGAGTTTCTTCCACATTCACCTGGAAATCCCTAGATTTAGGTTTCGAAGTTCCTTCTTTCTTACCAACATTTACGTTTCAAACTTTCGGCTTGGTGTATTTAAATGAATAATAGTCCTTTTCTTGACAATTTAAACATACAATATCCTTACTTCGAAAATCTTTTTCCACATGCCCCATTTTTCCAAAATATTTGCACACAATTGTACACATCTTTCCTTGCTGGTTGTCTCCTATCAAAACATTTTTCTGCTTCTTTGAGGAAGATCATGTATGTCCTTCCCATTCCCTCTTTCCTTGAATATCTCGGGTATTCAAATCTTCTTCCACACGCCTTTATTTTTCCATAGCTATTCCAAATTAGGTTGGTTACGAATAGATGATTTATAAGGATATGACAAACTTTCAACATATTGAGTGACCAAAGACCTTTCAGTAGGAAAAGGATGTCGGGCGAATTGAAGCTTATTAGTGAATGTGGTATTGTACTAGGCCACACTCATACTACCTTTCTTGAAGTTCAAAAACTCCCCCTGTTTACATTGCATTGCACCCTCACTGTAGAATCGGGTATTCAACTTATCCACAAAAATAGCCCAAGTCAATTTACCTCGAATTTCATCAGATAAAGTCTGATCATAGACTCCCACCAGTCCAATGCCTCCTCTTGCAGCATACGAATGGCGTAACATACTTTATGATTTTCAGTACACACCGCATAATTAAATGTCTGGTCCATTTTATGAATCCACCTCCCACAAAATAGCCGGCGATCCCCGCCACCTTTAAACACATGGGGCTTAAAACTTAAAAAACGTCTTATAAGTACTACCCTTTAGTTCAACAAATATTTTCTTCTCATGAACTACATGGCTATTATCTACCTTATTAGAAGATGACTCCTTAACCATTATAGTTTGTTGTTATGAGTCTCCTAATAAACCCGCAACAATCATATCAGCCTTCAAAGATTCGATTGACCTTCCTGATCAGCAGTACGGGCAACATCTCTTTCGTTGTGCACTTCCGGTGCGCTTCTCTTTGTGTGGGTATGTTGGGAAACTCGGTTCCCACCATTACTTCCATTATGATCATTAACGTTTCAAACATTCTCCATTAATGATAAATAACCTGTACATGATAACTAAAAGAAAGAACTGTTAACGACAGGTATACTAAAAGTAATCCTATAAATCTCAGTCTCACACCCCCTTTTCCAACCTAGGTCATGTTTTACTAAAAATTTGAACTGCGTCTTTGCACGTGTCTAAGCACTGGTCTCTATGCTCAGTTCACTCATAACGCGGCTCTGATACCAACTTGTAACGTCATTGTTTTAAAAATCACGTTCAACAATTTTTTTTTATATATTTAGAGTATTTACAGCAGAAAACGTTTAGTTAAACAAGATTAGCGGTTCACAAAAGTTTAGCACAACATCACACCATTCGTTATGTTAAAAGTTACAACATAAAACAAAGCATATTTTACAAGGTGGGAATCGTTTCCAAAAGAAATGGGGATTACAAACTACCATGTAGCGTCCCACCTCACTAGGCACTTAAGCGACCTACGAACAAAAAACAAGTTTGGGAAAAGAGTATCAGCTAAAGCTGTCGAGACAATAATATATTAGTTAAGGCAGTAAAAAACATTATTATAATACATCTCGTCTTTACTATACCAAACCATACTTGCAACAGTGTAAGCAGATATGATTAAAATGATTAACGTCGTAATAAATATATGCATAAGATATTAATTCTAAATTCATAATTGATTTTGTATCAATACGCATATCTTTATGTTATACCAGGGTCCATCGTTCCCTAATTATTACCTTATTCGGACCATCGATGTCCTAAGTATACAACTTATCTGCTCCATCGACGTCCTAAGTGTATCACCTATTTGGTCCATCAATCTCCTAAGTGTATCACTTATCTGGTCCATCGATGTCCTAAGTACGCAACTTATCTGGTCCATCGACGTCCTAAGTGTACCGCTTATCTGGTCCATCAATGTTCTATGTGTAAAACATATCTTTTGGCTAGCAATTTTAACCTAGTTGGTCACACTAGATTTCGCTGTTAATTCTATGAGTAGCTACAACTACCCGTAATCAAGGCCTCGTATGCAAAACTAAGGCATACTCCTTATAATGCATATAACGTAACAATAACAATTATATCAACTTATATAATTTAAATCAATGTGTACATCAACACATAGTACACAAAACTGAACACGGGTATCGCAACTACTCCTACTTTTCAAAAAAGTTAGCTTATCTGGGTTTATCGTAATTTGATCAAACTATCATTTCAAAACATTTCTTTATCGTTCAAACGTTATTTGTCTTAATGGTCGGTTTTGCAGATCATATTGTATTCACCTCCAAGTCTTTGAAGATTCATTAACCGTCCTAGCAATCCAATATACGACTAACATGATCAAATATTACCCGTTAATAAAGTTGTAACAATTTTCAGCGTTAAAGCCTAACTTACTTAACGAAACACAAAAAATTACAACTCAGAGCCACCAACCATCGGTTGTCCAAACCCAACCGCCACCGCCGCGTGGACCAGTCAGCAAAAAGCTTCACGTTTACCACATCATCTTCTCCAAACCTCAAAACTTCATTGTTGCAGGTTTATAAACATCGTATAAACTCATTAAAATTTATACCAAACAACTCAAAGCGACTAAAAGCACTATTATATACGTAAATTATAAGTTGTAACTTGAGAAATCAATTCGAATTTCGATTCGTCCCAAAATAAACCACCTCTATTTTAACTTTCGTTTATACAAATGTCTTTCAATACACACACAAAAACACTCACGTACCCTTTGAAAAAATTGCTTTTTTCCTTCTTAAGATTTCTAATTAAATATAATGTAATATTTTCTTATAAAAATTTACTCATCAAACCCTACGCTTTTCCATAATAACCATAATGGCCCTTTTTATAAATTCTCTTACAAAATAGATCCTTTAACCAAAACTTAATATAACTTCAGTCCTATTTATATTTTTATGGTCATTACATCCAAACCCAATATGTAGACTTTTAGTCCACAAAGTTTATGCAGATTTTACAATAAATTACAATCAATAATATGTCGTAACACACTATGTCTCTTATCATTTCTCATGATGACTTATGAAATTTTCATTGTTATGTGAGGTTATGTGTTATATGTCAGATGTTGATTTTGTAAGCAAAATAATAATTTTTTCTCTAAGTTCGGGATAAAAACTTTAAATGGAAAAAAAACAAATATCTTCTTTTTGTTGTATTATTACATATTATTTTATGAGCATCTCTATTGACACTTTTTAATTTATATTTATATGTAGATGAAACAATTTCTACTTGTAGATACACATTATTATTAGCGACAGTATAGTAACACATTATTATTTTACTTTCTTCCTATATCATGTGATACTTTTCTTGTAGCCATACATTGTTAACCTTCTGTTAATAGCATGTTGATATCTCACGCGATAATCACATTTAAATGTTCGTGAATACTATCATAAAAAAAACTTTTTGTAGCTTAGACACGTCTAATTTGAATAAGAACTACAAATTGGGTCTGTAAATGAAATATGTATACATGGTATAATTCCCTGTTATCTTATAAGGTTAGTTGAAATATAGAGAAATATAGATATAGTATTTCTTGTAACAATGGGTTTCATATCAACTATTAGTTCGGCCTTATCTGATTGTTTATGCCAAAATCCCTTGTTTGAAGATTTATTTATTTTTATTATAAATAAAAATATTCTTTGTTATCATGAGTATTAAAGATGTGTAAGTGTGACACTAACATGAACCAATTGATACCTAAAGAGCACAACCGTTATTCTTCATGGGCTCAATTATTCTACGTATCATATCTTCAAGAAATAATTGGAGTGACCTTTATATGTTCAGATTTTTAAATGAAACTTATCGAATAATTATTAAACCAAATTGGAATCATGTAGACAAAAAGTAAGGAATTTAACTTAATGATTATATAAAACCCTATCTTATCTTAAAATATTATTTTGTTTTTCTATGTTGAAATAGTAAACATTTAAATCATCGAGCATGTGAATTATTGGTTAATCTTTTCTATATCGTGTGTAATGAGAATTCTTTTGGAAAAATAATATATATATATATATATATATATATATATATATATATATATATATATATATATATATATATATATATATATGTATATATATATATAGGGACTGATTCATGCGAGAACTCTTATTTCTGCGAGAACTGCGAGAACTCTTAAAAAAAGTGTCAATTAACATGTAGTTATGTCGATTGACATGTAAAAACTATTGAATGTTAAAAATCTAGTAAAAATATAAATGAAAAATTAAAAAAATTGTATAAAATCCCGTGTATTTAGAATTGTTCACATGTGAACATTGTTTTTTCAAAAATGAGTTCATATATGAACGACAATTTTTTACGTCATTTTATATGATTTTTTTTTTAGTTTTTTACGTTTATATTTACTTGATTATTAATCTCCAAAAGAGTTTGCATGTGAATGAACAAAGTGAAACGTGATTTAACACTTTTTGTGAGAGTTCTCGCAGTTCTCGCAAAAACAGGAGTTCTCGCATGAACCAATCACTATATATATATATATATATATATATATATGTATATATATATATATATATATGTATATATATATATATATATATATATATATATATATATATATATATATATATATATATATATATATATATATATATATATAGGAACTGGATCGGGTAAGAACGGCCCAAAGTATAGGAACGGTAAGAACAGTTGCTGACCGTCCGATTAAGTGATGATCATCTGCAGTAACCTTACTACTGATCAGTAGTAACCTTTCTACTGATCAGTTTTACCCTTCTACTGATCAGTTTTACCCTTCTACTGATCAGTAGTAAGGGTACTGCTGATGATCATCACTTAATCGGACGGTCAGCAACTGTTCTTAACGTTCCTATACTTTGGGTTGTTCTTACCCGAACCTCACCCTATATATATATATATATATATATATATATATATATATATATATATATATATATATATATATATATATATAGAGTTGGTTTCATTTAAGAACCATGTAAATATTTAGGAACCATTAGGAACCAATATTCACTAGTGTATATATATGATATTCACCAGTGTATATTTAATATGATATTCACCAGTGTATATACATATAATATTCAGCAGTGTATATACATATAATATTCACCAGTGTATATATATATATATATACATATGATTTATATACACTGGTGAATATCATATATATACACTGCTGAATATTGGTTCCTAATGGTTCCTAAATATTTAGTGGTTCCTAAATGAACCCACCTCTATATATATATATATATATATATATATATATATATATATATATATATATATATATATATATATATATATATATATATATATATATATATATATATATAAACCATCAGGCATAGCCTGGTGGCCACCAGCATCCGTAAAAACTTTGGGCCCACCCTTGTGCTGAAATATGTAGGTCTCGTGTTCGAGTCCAAGCAAGGTGATGGGTACCATTGTTAGGATATTTACCGGGGAATGCTTCCTTTGCTGGGTAGGGGGTCCGGTCACAAAGTGGCCCGTGTCAATGGTATACGCCTTTACCATTTTTATATATATATATATATATATAGGGACTGATTCATGCGAGAACTCTTATTTCTGCGAGAACTGCGAGAACTTTTAAAAAAAGTGTCAATTAACATGTAATTATGTCTATTGAAATGTAAAAACTATTGAATGTTAAAATACTAGTAAAAATATAAATGAAAAATTAAAAAAATTGTATGAAATCACGGGTATTTAGAATTGTTCACATGTGAACGTTTTTTTTTTCAAAAAATGAGTTCTTATATGAACGAAAAATTTTTACGTTATTTTATATTATTTTTTTTAGTTTTTTACGTTTATATTTACTTGATTATTGATCTTCAAAAGAGTTTGCATGTGAATGAACAAAGTGAAACGTGATTTAACACTTTTTGTGAGAGTTCTCGCAGTTCTCGCAAAAAAAAAAAGTTCTCGCATGAACTATTCACTATATATATATATATATATATATATATATATATATATATATATATATATATATATATATGTATATATATGTATATATATATATATATATATATATATATATATATATATATATATATATATATATATATAATATAATAAGTTTTTTGGCCATCTTAGTGGCGGTTTTTTTTTATCTAGTGCATAAATAGCTGTAAGATGCAAAAAGATAGGTTGAAATGTAAATCATATACATTGTATAAAACTAAACAAATAAAAATATAACTACTTTATTTAGTAAAGTTACCCAAAAAAAGAAGTAATAACTCAAAATAATGGTTAATCGTAAAAAAGATGTTGTACTTTGTTTAAAAGCGAAACAAATAAAAAGAGAAAAATTATACACTAACATTCCTTTAAGTAACTAACATTAAAAACAATTGAATTAAAAACGTAACAAATATAGTCGGTTTATGCAATTAATAATGGAAACCGTTGGAATCCATCTTCACCGTATCCAGGGCCGGCCCTGGGCCTGGGCCACCAGGGCGACAGCCCAGGGCCCACGAAATCTAGGGGCCCATTATGGTGTATATCTTTGATTAAAAATGTCACAGCCAAGATTCGAACCTGGCTACCTTATGACAGCGGAATATGTATTACCACTCCACCACTTAGTGTTTTGGTTTTAATTTTAACCCAAAATCTATTTAATATGACATTGTTAATACAATTCTATTTAGTTTTAGACGTAGTGTTTTTTTTTTCTTTCCTTATTTTATTTTTTTTATTCTACTTGTTTATTGATTTTGGATATATCTTTTTTCATGATTTTTCATGGCCTATTTTTTTTCACAATTTATTTATGTTTTTACCATAACAGGATTCATGGGAATCGATTAGCAAATTTAAGTCTAAACACACCTTACGACTTTATCCGTGCACTCAACATATTGCTAAGGATTGAATGTTCACTTAATTTTCTAGTCATGTTAATGTTTAAATATTGTCTAAGAATCATCATAATAAAATGAAAATAATACTACACATACTGTAACAAAAATAAGTAAATCCTTTAATAACGATAAATTATTGAGGTCTCGGTTGCCTTCTTCAATCCCAAAAAGTATAGAGAATATGCAACAAAGATAGAGAACCCATCTGAGGAATATATTAAAATACAAGATTTTATAAGCATGTTTGTTAAACAGATGTAGTTAACGTTATTACATTTAGGGTACAAATACATGTTTTACGTTAATTTTACATATTTGATTATTTTTTTTACTTTAGGGCCCCTTTTTTATATTCCGCCCAGGGCCCAAAAAATTATTCGACCGGCTCTGACCGTATCCAATTGTAATCTTCTCTACCTCTTAGTTCACATAGTCACATAAGGTTCAACCATATCTTTCACCAAATATAACGTTTACGTTTATATAAGCTGTGAGTAGTGCCAAATCATTCAATAAATCTAAAGATTTATGCATAGTTGGGATATGAGTTATGCCTTAAAATATCATGCATGATTACTAAAAAACACATAAGATATGTTTGGCATAAAATTAAGGAAAATGCTAACAAATGCCCCTAGGGCAATGACTAAGACTTCCATTTTTACTTTTATTCTCTAATTAATGCTTATTTTTCATTTAAATGAAGAATCTCAATACTATTTAATTAAGGAATTATTTTTAATAACTAAATCCCTAAAAATAAATTACATATTACTTTACATTGTATAATAATTCAACACAAAGAAATGTTGTCATGTTTGAATTCTCTCGGTCAAAAAGTAATGTTTAGGGTTTAGGGTTTATAATAATATAATAAAGAAGGGAAGTTGACCTTAAACACTAAATCATAAACCCTAAACCCTAAACATGACTTTTTGACCGAGAGAATTCAAACATGACAACATTTCTTTGTGTTGAATTATTATACAACGTAAAGTAATATGTAATTTATTTTTAGTGATTTAGTTATTAAAAATAATTCCTTAATTAAATAGTATTGAGATTCTTCATTTAAATGGAAAATAAGCATTAATTAGAGAATAAAAGTAAAAATGGAAGTCTTAGTCATTGCCCTAGGGGCATTTGTTAGCATTGTCCTAAAATTAATGGGATAAAATTCCCAACCGCGTATGTTTGATTGTGATTTTATATAAATTTTGGAAACCAAAAGTTAATTGAGAAATCTTTTAAAAACTAACGTAAGCTTTTATAAAGCAAAATTACTTTCCTTACTTATTTTCTCTATTTGTATTTAATTTATTGGACATTTTGTGTTAAACATTTATAAATTATAATCTCTATTTGTATTTAATTTATTGGACATTTTGGGTTATAAATTATAATCTCTATTTGTATTTAATTTATTGGACATTTTGGGTTAAACATTTATAAATTATAAGATGTAGTTTTCAATTTGGAATAACAACTACAAGTTCCTATAGCTATATACCTCGAGTCAAATTATCAAATAATTACATGCAGTAGAAATTAGGATCACATAGTAAATAATAAATCGGATAGTAATTGTATACCTTATTGAGCAAGCGAAATAATGAAAACCTAACGTAATGTTTTTACCACGGTTGCGAATGCGACACCCTCTTTATCCACAGACCAGTATGCTAGTACTTGTTTAAGTTTTATACAACATTTGTCTTAGCAGCAACTCTTTATTACAAAAACAAAAAGAAACCATTTTTTTAAATAAACCGATCGGCTAAAGGTCTCAAAACCTTTAGTCGACTTTTTTGATTTGAAGTAATTAGGGTTTAGGGTTTATCTTTTATTTATAGGTTTTTAAATCTTAAAGTTTGAGTTATATTACAATGAGGAAACCTCCTTATTTACATAATAAACCATCCATTTAATAAACATTACACTTAACCCATTAAGTAATATTTACTAAATACATTAAACTAATAGTCGTGTCTAAATGTCGATGTGTGCGCTCCCGAAGGTCTCACACATTTACAGTCACATATTTATTCGACACTATTCAAATACCTACAGCTCACATTTTTGAATAAGTTCAAATAAACATGATAACATTGATTAATGTCTAGCAACATATCAATGCTCTCATAAATGCACGAGTGAAGTTTCTCCAAAGTCAATGAGTCTATAATCGGTTCATATCCCTTTGTTACACATACTCTAGTTAAAATATATAGATGGATCAAAATCATTCATTTTAACTACTGTTTTTCATTTCGCGAATCACTTAAGATTACCAAATACTATCGAGACACATCTAGATTTATTTGGGTCTGCCTAGAAAAACATCTTAAGTATCCATGAGTGGCCCAGTAAGTATCTAATTTCAGTTTTTACTGAAGGAACAAATCCTGTCTTTAATACAACTAGTAGTCATCGTATTTCGCAACATTACCAAAAATAGCCTTTTTGCTACCCTTATCCAGGAATAGTATTGACTATGATCAAATAATGCACTACGTACATGAGTAGCAACTTGTATCTCAAGTCTAAGGATAATTGAACCTTATGAATTATACTTAATTACAAGGATCTATAAGTAATAATTCATGTGAGATAATCCAGTATGCATCATAATGGATACCATGTGAGTTAGTGACCCAAGCTGACTAAACACTCATATATTGTCTTAATTCAATCATATTCTCATATGATCAATTGACATGAAAAATAGGATAAAAATATTCTCATATATTGTCTCATTAGAATGATATTACACAATATTACTCAAGGATAAAACATGAAAAATAGGATAAAAATATTATAATAAATCAAAACAAAATATCACAAATATTATTTCATTCATCAAATAATTCGTTTATTCCATCCATATATCTAAATACTAAATCCACGGATTTACATGTGATTACTAGATAAACGAAGTCCTATCCCCTCAGCTAAGTGAGTTAACTTCGCCTTTGCCAATGCCTTTGTAAAAGAATCTGCTAAGTTATCATCCGTGTGAACTTTGAGCACTCGAATTTCACCTTGTTCGACTTGTTCACGAATATAGTAAAATTTCCTCTGGTTGTGTCTAGCTCCCTTCTGAACCCCGGGTTCATTGGCTATGATTATTGCACCAGTGTTGTCGTAATACATATCCAAATGAGACTTGGCTGTGGGAACAACACCAAGTCCAAAAATAAATTTTCGGATCCAAACAGCTTCCATTGCAGCTTCTGCAGCTGCTATGTACTTAGATTCCATTGCAGACATGGTTGTAGTGGATTTCTTCTTGCTCTTCCATACTACTGCTCCCCCATTAATGGTGAACACATATCCAGTTTGAGATTTGGTGTCATCATGGTCAGTCTGAAATCTGGCATAGCAATAACCATTAACTTTTAATTCAGCCTTAGGATTCCACCATACACCAGAACCATATCTTTAGTAGCCCTAAGGTACTTTAATATGTTCTTTACAGCAATCCAGTGTCTTTCGCCTGAATTTTGTTGAAACCTACTTACTATATTTTGCGCAAAAGCCACATCAGGTCTAGTGCATCTTACCGCATACATAATAGACCCTATTGCCGAAGCATAAGTTATCCTTTGCATATGCTCCACCTCATCAGGTGTAGAAGCATTGTCCTTGATGTTGAGTTTAAGTCCATCTTGCATTGGTAAATTTACACGCTTGAAATTTTCCATACTAAATTTCTTTAGTATTTTATCAATGTAAGCCTTTTGACTTAACTCAATTAACCGCTTAGATCTATCTCCCGAGATCTTGATTCCCAATATAAATGCTGCCTCACCGAAGTCTTTCATGGCAAAATATTTTCCAATATGAGATTTAACATCTTCAAGCATTGGAATACTGTTTCCCATTAACAATATGTCATCTACATATAAGACTATGATAGTAACATTACTCCCACTGAATTTTTGATATACACATGGCTCATCGAAATTCTGAACAAAACCAAACCTTTGATTTCTTCATCAAATTTTTTATTATAACTTCGTGATGCTTGCTTAAGTAAATAAATGGACCTTTTTAGCTTGCACACTTGTTGGGATTTGATGGATCAATAAAACCTTCTGCCTTATTCATATAGACGTCTTCGTCTAAATGACCATTCGGAAATGTTGTCTTGACATCCATTTGCCATATCTCATAGTCATAGAATGTTGTTATGGCTAAGAGACTTCTATTAGCCCTAATATCTGTCACTGGGGAAAAGGTTTCCTCATAATCTATGCCATAGACTTGAGTAAAGCCTTTTGCAAAGAGACGAGCTTTATAGACGAGTATATAGTCGTCCATGTCGGTCTTTATCTTAAAGAGCCATTTACAATCAAGTTTCGAGGTTCATTAAGATCCCCTGATACATGATCCTCATTATCTAAAGCTACATTTAGGTTTAGTTTTTGAGGGACACGTATTGACCTTTCGGTCCTACGAATTGGAGCATCAGCAATTTGATTTTGAGACTGAGTCATGTCATGAAGCTCAATCGCAACTTAAGGATTAGATTGAGGCACACCATGAGTCTCAATTCTATCCCCTCCCCCAAATTGTTAATCACCAGTGTGAGCAGAAGGCGATGTATCTTCCTCTTGAATCTCGTCAAGTTCTACAACCCTCTCACTGTTTCCTTGAGCGATAAACAGTGTTTCGAAAAACTCAGCATACCGAACAATTTTCACAGTATTCTCGGAAGGGCTATAGAAGTAGTAACCTATCGTTTCCTTTAGGTATCCTACAAAGATACACTTAACAGATCTTTGCTCGAGTTTGTCAGGCGAATCGCGTTTAACGAATGACTCACATCTCCAGACCTTTAAGTAAGACAGATTAGGGGCTTGCCCATGCAATATTTCATATGGTGTCTTATCTACCTTCTTGGTTGGAACGATGTTGAGCATGCGTACAGCAGACTCATAGGCGTAATCCCAAAAAGATAATGGTAAAGTTGTAAGGTTCATCATTGATCGTACCATGTCTAGCAAGGTTTGATTTCTCCTCTCCGATACACCATTGTGCTATGGAGTATAGGGAGGAGTAAGTTGTTGGAAAATTCCATGTGCTTTGAGATGATCCTTAAACTCTAGGCTTAAGTATTCACCACCACGATCCGATCGGAGAAGCTTCATGGTTTTACCGAGTTGGTTTTCTACTTCGTTTTGAAACACTTTGAATGTTTCAAACACCTCATGTTTATGTTTGAGCAAGTAAACATAACCATAACGGCTGAAATCATCCGTAAATGTCACGAAGTAGTAAGCTCCTTTCCAAGACATATGCCTAAAGGGACCGCATACATCACTATGTACGATGCCTAGTAGGTCGGTTTCCCTTTGGTTCACATGCGAGAAGGATTTCCTTGCCATTTTTCCCGATACACAATACTCACACCTATCAAATAAATAATCACTTGATTTCAAAAGTCCTTCACGTTGAAGTCTTTCGATTCGGTGTTTGCCTATGTGTGCAAGAAGACAATGCCATAGGTAGGATGAGTCTAAGTTAGGCTTAGCTCGTTTAGTGCTTACATTAAAAATAGAGTTATTTGTATAAGAGAGACGGTCATGCATATCAATTTCAAATATACCATAAATTTTAATACAATTAAAACAATGCATATTAGACGTGGAAACTGAAATACCAAAATTCGTAAATTTATTGTCATTACCACAATCTTGTAATACAGAAACTGAAATGATTCCCCTAACTATTGAAGGAACATAATGACAATTGTCTAACACAATAATTATTCCTGAAGGTAATTGTAAGTCAAAACTTCCAATGGCTTCCACTTCTACACGTATGCCGTTGCCGATGTACACGTACAAGGATCCATTCTTCAGTTTCTTCTTTGCTCTAAACCCCTGTAAGGAGTTATAAATAGGAGTTCCACATCCAGTGTCATAAACCCAAGTATTTGTTTAAGCAAAAGAAAATAACTCGATAGAGAAAATACCTGAAGATTCGGCCAAGCCGTTCTACTTATTTATCACCTCGGCAAGATACTTAGGACAATTTCTCTTCCAATGTCCTTTCACACCGCAATGGTGAAACCCATTATCTTTAGCGACCCTTTCCTTTTTTGCTGGATGAGGTTGCTTAGGCTTGGAAGAATAAACAACAACTTGTTTATTTTTACCAGCTTTGGCAATTTTTCCTTTAGCACTAGGCGGTTTCTTTTTCCTTTTCTGGCCATGACCACCACCAATCGCAAGGATTTGGTTGTCATTCACCTTACGCTTGGAGATACTCTTTTCGAATTCCACCAACATTGCATGTAGTTAGTTGAGGCTCTTATGCATGCCTTGCATGTTGTAGGCGCGAGTAAATTCCTCAAAATCCGGTGAAAGAGAATTGAGAATTATACTCACAGCTACAGGGTCACGATAGGCATATTACATCTTGTCCAAGCGATCAAACAAGATTTTCATGTGTAGAACATGAGTCCCCACTGGTGTTCCATCCACATGATGACATGCATGTACATATAGAATCAAGTCATTTAGCTCAAGTCCAGCTTGTTCCTCATTCAATGCACGCAGCTCAGTGATCATCTGATCCGACCATTTCACCTCAAACTGCTTGACCAGCTCAGGAGTCATACTGTTGAGCATGAGACAAGCAACTTCGTCATGCTTCTTATAAGTTTCCTTATAACTATCTTTTTCAGATTCAGAAGCATTTTTAACTGGCTCAGGGATCATAGGTGTTGAAACGACTTCAAGCCTTTCCATCACTCTTGGGACAATCCTCAGTGATCGAAACCAGTCGTTAAAGTTTGGTCCAGAAAGCAAGTTTCTTCTTAATGTTGTTTTGGTTTTATCTAAAATCTCTTTAGAAGCGGATTTTTGTGCCATTTCTACAAAACAGAAGAAAGTTCTCATTAGTACTTTCGACATTAATTATTTCTTAACGAAATTGTAAAACCCATGGTTTACTTTCCGTTAAGACTAGGACCCAAATGACATATCACCGTTCCATCAGTTGATTTGCTAGGAACTAAGTGATACTCAAAAGGTAAGTGACGTTCAGTAATTGAATTTACCGATGCAATTCCTAGATTATGGGACTAACTGTCATGACTCGGTCAAGCATCAATATGGTGATCGTGACATAATCATGTTTCGTCGCATCTTATCGCTATCGGCGTTTACAGTCTCACTGCATAACCCGATTTAAGTCATCCAATTAAAGACTGTAGATAGTCCACCACAGTCTCACTATGAGGGGTAATCCACCTTGGATACCCTTCACCTACGTCTCACGTAGAGTGACGAGCAAGTACAAGTTGTCTAAGCAATATGGATAGCAACATGACTTAATTCCGTGGGTGTCAAAATTTATGTACGAAGAGGCATGCATATAACTTCGTCTCATAATTATTGTTTTTCATATAAACATTTTTATAGTTTTAAAACGTGTTTCTATGATTGTCTAATTCCTATACACCAAGTGTATATTATAACTAAACGTAACATCATCATCATAAAAACCCTTTCGGTAGCTCTACAACCGGTACGACCAGGAAAGGTAGTGAGGGTAGGGGACGACAAGGCATCACTTAAAACCTGACTTCATTAGGGGTATAATACCACCGCAAACTTTCCTAGACATCGTCCTTTATGTAGGTGAGCCTAGTTGGGAATTTATACCCTAAGGATGTACATTTAATTACGAATTACAAATCACACGCTTTTAAAGGTTTGATTTTGAATGTATTTTATAATTTAATACGTTCCATCGAAGGACAAAATTACGGTATAAACCCAAGCTTCGTCATATAACGTATAAATATCCAAAATAAATTAAAAATTCGTTTCATAATTCTTTAGTCATATTAATTTTTATTACTTTCAAAACAATTGACTATAATCATTAATATGAGTATTAGAATTAAACTACGCAACAAAATTGGGTGAGCCCTAAAGAAAATAGTCTCTATGGTCATTGTCCACATATTGAATAACTCCCGTTTCAAAAGGAAACGGATCACATTCATCCGTTCAAATAAGTCAAATATGGATTGGGTAAATTATTCAATACAGTTTAACAAATAAACCACACATAACAATTTTATATCCAATATCATTAGTGTCGCACATATCAAATAACAATTATTATATGTCAATATATGCAATTTACTTTTTACAATATCATAATATCTAATTATGTTTATTAAGTTATGCATGTAACTTAATAACCATAATTTTCATAAAAATAAATCTGACACACATTTAATAAAACATCAAAGTTTGCGTTTAAGGTTTAAGGTTTAATTAACTTGTAATAAAAAAAAAACGTTTTTTTTTTTAAACACTTTTAATCGCAATTTTCAATCCAAACTCAATTCCCCACAATTTTTGTTGTTTTATCATTATCCAAAATAACAATACTATGTTATGGCTGATACCACTATAGGTATAGACCTCTAGTCAAATTATCAAATAATTACATGCAACAGAAATTAGGATCACATAGTAAATAATAAATCGGATAGTAATTGTGTACCTTATTGAGCAAGCGAAATAATGAAAACCTAACGTAAGGTTTTTACCACGGTTGCGAATGCGACACCCTCTTTATCCACAAACCAGTATGCTAGTACTAGTTTAAGCTTTATACAACAATTGTCTTAGCAGCAACTCTTTATTACAAAAACCAAAAAGACAAAAGAAACCCTTTTTTTTTAAATAAACCGATCGGCTAAAGGTTTCAAAACCTTTAGTGAGGTGCTGTTCTTTTGAACCAAAGGTTTTTCCTCTGAATCTGAATACCAACTCTGAATAATCAGAGGTGGTCCAAAACTCTGAATTTGAATCAATATATTATGTTCTTTTTTCCTTCGTAACATCTGTTTTACTATATTGGTACTAAACTGTTGCATTTATAAATCGTGTTAAATAAAAACATTCATAAAAATGTTCAAACATAGTGACAACATTTTTCAAATAAAGATAATATTCAAACAACATTTTCAACATTTTGCATTAATTGTGCCACAAGTTGATCTCGACAATTGATCATATATTGTTGATCTATTGTATTTCCATGTGGTTGAACCTCGTCCTCATCGTACTCGTCCCCATTTTGTACATTCTCGTTAGCATGTACTTCACCTCGATCATATGCGGAGAAAAAATCATCACTTAATCCTTCTTTTCGTATAAATTTAGGAATAGCAGATCATGCAATAGTAATATCTCTTTGTTTCACCAAAGAATATGGAGCCATTCTCTTCAAGATGGGAAAACGTGTTTTCAAAACACCAAAAGCACGCTCAATCCATACATATTCATATTACTTATTTGAACAAATTAATAAACTAATTGTCTAACATCAATTTCAAGATATAAAAATAATTAACATAAGAAAATTTCACATAAAAGTCAATGTAATAGTAGGAGTTTATATGCAATCGAAAACAAATACATATTAAAACAAATTATATCACCTAAATCTAACAAACAATCATCAATATCAATTTATATAACGAAATCAAGTGACAAATCATTGAAAAAAAAAATTACTTGAATTTAAGGATGAAAAACTTACTGGTGAAGAGAAAGAGGTAATCCGAGGTAAAAAGAGGTTTTTTATGTAGGATTGTATTAGAGGTAAAAAGAGGTTTTATGTCTCTGATTGAGAAAAAAAAAAAGAACAACAAAATTTTTAAAACCTCTGACCGGGTCAGAGATAAGAGTCTATTAAGACTTTTTTCTCAAAAAATTAACAACACCTGACTTTTTTCAAATCTTAGAGTTTGAGTTATATTACAATAAGAAAACCTTCTTATTTACATAATAAACCCTCCATTTAATAAACATTATAGTTAACCTATTAAGTAATATTTACTAAATACATTAAACTAATAGTCGTGTGTAAATGTCGATGTGTTCGCTCCCGTAGTCTCACACATTTACTGTCACATATTTATTCAACACTATTCTAATACCTACAGTTCCAACTACCAAGTATAATTAAGTTACTACTTCGAACTACAATTTACAACTAATTTGTCCAAATCATGTTTCGAATAGCTTTTCCTTTAGGGTTTTTTATTAGGTTAAAAATTGAAAATGTAAAATACTTACTCCAAAAAATTTATTGTACGATTGTGTTTTGGTTTGACGGAAAACCATTTTTAAAAATACATTAAATGAACAAAAAAATATATACGTTACTTAAAACACATAACAACTTTAACTACTTTTTATTTTTGAATAAGGTTAAAGCCATTTAAAGTTTTACATGAAAAAATAGATTTTGTTTAAATATATAGTTCTTTTATTAGACTTTACTAGTTACTATTAAAATAAAATATGAATTCTAATAAATAACCAACTTTATGATAAGTGTGCATATTAGTTTTCATCATCCAACATCGAACAGTTGAGTAGGTACATACCTACAGTAACTTAACTTTTTAACTATTTAATTTTCTATGGATCATGTTAAGGCTATGCAGAGTGTTGAGTGATAATGTGAAGTGATAGAGGTTTTTTCTAGAAGAGAGAGAGTGTGATTTGTAAGAAAGAGAGTATGATTTTAGGAAAGAGGATGTGATGATGTGGAGTGATAGAAAATGGGTGGAGTGGTGAGTGATGTTGTGGAGTGAGAGATAATTTTGTAATCATTACTTTTTATTATTATTTTTTATATAAATGAAATTTAAAAAGTTGTATTTATACTAAAAAAAAAAAAATACTACAATTTACTTAAAGAAAAAAATACTACAATTTATTAAAAAAAAAAAACATACTACAATAAAAAAAATACTACATATCCGAAAAATATTTTGCGATAAGCCTTTGCTTTTCGCTCTCCGCTATTCTTCGATAAGGCTCCTCGAGATGACTAAATGTCCTTCATGATCTTCTTTAATGCTTTTGCTCGCATTTTTTCGTCGATTTTTTCATTAAATTCCCCGAACCATTGTGTCATCAACTCGAGTTGTTCTTCGGCCCTCGAAGAAGACCCGGTTTTGCCCTTTCCTTTGCGCGCTTTTGCTTTTGCTTGATCTCTACCAACCGGTCTTGGAAGATCTTCCTCCAACACTCGAAGCTCATCATCATCATCATCATCCGATTCGTTGAGATCGAATGAAGCAAAAGGCGATATTGTAGTGGCGGGGCTACTAGACTCCGATGTTTTGGACCTTTTTGAGGACCCTCCAATAATTGGTATCGCTTGACAAACCGGGCTATTTTTCAATATTTCCCAACACACGTAATGTGGGAAAGACGTACCCATTCTGGTGCGGTATGTCACCATAGCCTCTTCGAGCAACATTTGATCATTTTGTCCGCTTCTTCTAGATTGCATTGCTTGTCGCATAATCCCGTTGAAGTTTTTTACTTTTCGGGATAAATCGGTCCACTTGCTCGATATCATGTCCTTGGTACGATGATAATCGGGATCTTGTTGTTGCATCTTGAAGAAGAATTGTTCGCGAACCCTTTCCCAAAAAACGGGTAAAGCTCGATCTCTTCCATAAACGGGGTCTTCGGATGTCGACGACCATGATGCGGAAAGTGTCACCTCTTCCCGTTCGGTCCATTTCTTTTTTTCTCCTTTGCCTCTTTGCGAATTGGCTTCCTTATTCCTATGTCTCCTTTCCGCAACTTTCTTCCCACGGGTCCTCATATTTTCCGGTTGAGTTTCTGGAACAACGTCATCGTCTTCGGGATCTTGTGATTGGCGGTTACGGTCAACGTCAAATGGAGGAGGGTTTGGAAATTCGCCAAAAATGAGCAATTGTTGGAACGACCCTCCTTGGTTTACCGGGTTTTGGTGAGGTCTTTGTGATGGTGGAGTTTGTTGATAAAATTGTGGAAATTGGTTGGGGTTTGGAAATTGGTTAGGGTTTGGAAATGGTTGGGGTTTGTAAATTGGTTGGGGTTTGGAAATTGGTTGGGCTTTGGAAAAGAACCAAAAAAATTGTTGAACCAATTCGGGTTGGGGTTTTGATTGTTGTTGGGATCCAATGGAGGTTTTTTTTAGTGAATTGTTTGTATAAATTTGTGATAGTTGAAAGAGATGATGTAAGATGATTGTTGTATGTTTTGATTGGTTTTGGGGGATTTTATAGATGTTTTTTTTTTAGCCGTTGCTTGATCAAACGGTCATATGACCGTTGCAATTGGAAAACGCCAGACCACGCTCGTGATACAGACCACGCTCGAGCCATAACGCCCCTATAACGCCCGTCCCGGAGCGGTGACGGGCGTTATAGGGGGCGTTATAGGTGCTGACGGGGCCTATAATGCCCCTATTACACTCCCACTCCGTCTAGTCTAAGGAAATCCTTCCTATGCTACCTACATGTCCAACCCCCTATCATAATACTCATGTCATCTCTTTCCTCATCACACATCTATATCTATACATATATATCTATATATTTATATAATCCTCTAACTAAAACTCCTTAATTTAATTTATTTCAATGGCAGTTGAAGCTTTACATTAATACAACAACATATTTTCAATACATTTTCATCATCATTATCTATATCTATACATACATATCTATATATCTAAAAAAAATTATATATATAGGAAAATAATTTATCAAAGAAATACGAATATATAATATGATTCTTTCATTTTTCTTAAATTTCTATTTTTTAAATTAAAGATACTTTTAATAAAGAGAATACTATATATTTAACAATAACCAAACTTATTTAAAAACAAATACCTTAAATATATTTATTAATATTTTGGTGTATATAAACACATCATAGTTTAAATACAATTGTATAAAATAATTATATATACAATATTTTCTAACATAAAAATTATCATATTGTTTTGTTATTTTGTTAAATTAATTTATTAAATCAGTTAGCCCACAAAGTAAATAATTAACCCATTTAAATATTAAATTATAAAATTTAAGTCTTATTTTTTTTTTCTTAAGTTTTCGTACCTACACATTACAAATAAATATATCTAGAGTTAATTACATAATTGGTCCCTGTGTTGTTCCAATTTAACGGGTTCAGTCCCTGGGTCGAAAATCGTTCGGGTTCAGTCCCTGGGTCATATGTTTGGTTACACGTTTGGTCCTTTTGTCACTTAAAATGACGAAAATACCCTTAATAAATAAATAGTAATTTATATATCAATTTAAAAAATAAATAAAACATAAAAAAAACCTAATTATTCCTATCCCAAATCACAATAACCAAAAAATAAATAAATAATTATCCCAATCTCAATCCCAAATCACAATCCCAAATCCCAATCCCAATCCAAATAATAAAACTCAAGAACACAAACTCAGATCTGATGTTTCTGCAGTTTGGCTTAGGCATGACCAATAAGAGCTAACGGGTTTAGGCGCAGATATCTGAACACGTAACACCTCATGTATTGCACCACGATGAAGCACATCAAGAACTTCCTGTTCTTTAGTCATTGCACGATCTTTCAAGGAAGCTCTGCGTGAAATGGACTCATCACGGAGTCTAAATCCATACATCCACCGCCCAAGTTTCCACCACTAAACACATACTTGTGACAAAAAGTAAGCGATGAAGGAACTAATTTTACATAAAACCCACTCTTTTATCACATCATCGCCATGAAGTTAACTCTAGAGTAAAAAAGAGGAAAATAAACAGGTAAATGGATGGATTGTGATTGTGATTTGGGATTGTGATTGTGATTTCGGATCGAAACAACTTCCATTGCAGCTTCTGCAGCTGCTATGTACTTAGATTCCATTGCAGACATGGTTGTAGTGGATTTCTTCTTGCTCTTCCATACTACTGCTCCCTCATTAATGGTGAACACATATCCAGTTTGAGATTTGGTGTCATCATGGTCAGTCTGAAATCCGGCATAGCAATAACCATTAACTTTTAATTCAGCCTTAGGATTCCACCATACACCAGAACCATATCTTTAGTAGCCCTAAGGTACTTTAATATGTACTTTACAGCAATCCAGTGTCTTTCGCCTGGATTTTGTTGAAACCTACTTAGTATATTTTGCGCAAAAGCCACATCAGGTCTAGTGCATCTTGCCGCATACATAATAGACCCTATTGCCGAAGCATAAGTTATCCTTTGCATACGCTCCACCTCATCACGTGTAGAAGCACTGTTCTTGATGTTGAGTTTAAGTCCATCTTGCATTGGTAAATTTACACGCTTGAAATTTTCCAAACTAAATTTCTTTAGTATTTTATCAATGTAAGCCTTTTGGCTTAACTCAATTAACCGCTTAGATCTATCTCTCGAGATCTTGATTCCCAATATAAATGCTGCCTCACCTAAGTCTTTCATGGAAAAATATTTTCCAATATGAGATTTAACATCTTCAAGCATTGGAATACTGTTTCCCATTAACAATATGTCATCTACATATAAGACTGTGATAGTAACATTACTCCCACTGAATTTTTGATATACACATGGCTCATCGAAATTCTGAACAAAACCAAACCTTTTGATTTCTTCATCAAATTTTTTATTATAACTTCGTGATGCTTGCTTAAGTCAATAAATGGACCTTTTTAGCTTGCACACTTGTTGGGATTTGATGGATCAATAAAACCTTCTGCCTTATTCATATAGACGTCTTCGTCTAAATGACCATTCAGAAATGTTGTCTTGACATCCATTTGCCATATCTCATAGTCATAGAATGTTGTTATGGCTAAGAGACTTCTATTAGCCCTAATATATGTCACTGGGGAAAAAGGTTTCCTCATAATCTATGCCATAGACTTGAGTAAAGCCTTTTGCAACGAGACGAGCTTTATAGACGAGTATATTGTCGTCCATGTCGGTCTTTATCTTAAAGAGCCATTTACAATCAAGTTTCGAGGTTCATTAAGATCCCCTGATACATGATCCTCATTATCTAAAGCTACATTTAGGTTTAGTTTTTGAGGGACACGTATTGACCTTTCCGTCCTACGAATTGGAGCATCAGCAATTTGATTTTGAGACTGAGTCATGTCATGAAGCTCAATCGCAACTTAAGGATTAGATTGAGGCACATCATGAGTCTCAATTCTATACCCTCCCCCAAATTGTTAATCACCAGTGTGAGCAGAAGGCGATGTATCTTCCTCTTGAATCTCGTCAAGTTCTACAACCCTCTCACTGTTTCCTTGATCGATAAACAGTGTTTCGAAAAACTCAGCATACCGAACAATTTTCACAGTATTCTCGGAAGGGCTATAGAAGTAGTAACCTATCGTTTCCTTTAGGTATCCTACAAAGATACACTTAACAGATCTTTGCTCGAGTTTTTCAGGCGAATCGCGTTTAACGAATCCCTCACATCTCCAGACCTTTAAGTAAGACAAATTAGGGGCTTGCCCATGCAATATTTCATATGGTGTCTTATCTACCTTCTTGGTTGGAACGATGTTGAGCATGCGTACAACAGACTCATAGGCGTAATCCCAAAAAGATAATGGTAAAGTTGTAAGGTTCATCATTGATCGTACCATGTCTAGCAAGGTTTGATTTCTCCTCTCCGATACACCATTGTGCTATGGAGTATAGGGAGGAGTAAGTTGTTGGAAAATTCCATGTGCTTTGAGATGATCCTTAAACTCTAGGCTTAAGTATTCACCACCACGATCCGATCGGAGAAGCTTCATGGTTTTACCGAGTTGGTTTTCTACTTCGTTTTGAAACACTTTGAATGTTTCAAACACCTCATGTTTATGTTTGAGCAAGTAAACATAACCATAACGGCTGAAATCATCCGTAAATGTCACGAAGTAGTAAGCTCCTTTCCAAGACATATGCCTAAAGGGACCGCATACATCACTATGTACGATGCCTAGTAGGTCGGTTTCCCTTTGGTTCTCATGCGAGAAGGATTTCCTTGCCATTTTTCCCGATACACAAGACTCACACCTATCAAATAAATAATCACTTGATTTCAAAAGTCCTTCACGTTGAAGTCTTTCGATTCGGTGTTTGCCTATGTGTGCAAGAAGACAATGCCATAGGTAGGATGAGTCTAAGTTAGGCTTAGCTCGTTTAGTGCTTACATTAAAAATAGAGTTATTTGTATAAGAGAGACGGTCATGCATATCAATTTCAAATATACCATAAATTTTAATACAATTAAAACAATGCATATTAGACGTGGAAACTGAAATACCAAAATTCTTAAATTTATTGTCATAACCACAATCTTGTAATACAGAAACTGAAATGATTCCCCTAACTATTGAAGGAACATAATGACAATTGTCTAACACAATAATTATTCCTGAAGGTAATTGTAAGTCAAAACTTCCAATGGCTTCCACTGCTACACGTATGCCGTTGCCGATGTACACGTACAAGGATCCATTCTTCAGTTTCTTCTTTGCTCTATACCCCTGTAAGGAGTTATAAATAGGAGTTCCACATCCAGTGTCATAAACCCAAGTATTTGTTTAAGCAAAAGAAAATAACTCGATAGAGAAAATACCTGAAGATTCGGCCAAGCCGTTCTACTTATTTATCACCTCGGCAAGATACTTAGGACAATTTCTCTTCCAATGTCCTTTCACACCGCAATGGTGAAACCCATTATCTTTAGCGACCCTTTCCTTTTTGGCTGGATGAGGTTGCTTAGGCTTGGAAGAATAAACAACAACTTGTTTATTTTTACCAGCTTTAGCAATTTTTCCTTTAGCACCTGGCGGTTTCTTTTTCCTTTTCTGGCCATGACCACCACCAATCGCAAGGATTTGGTTTTCATTCACCTTACGCTTGGAGATACTCTTTTCGAATTCCACCAACATTGAATGTAGTTCGTTGAGGCTCTTATTCATGCCTTGCATGTTGTAGGCGCGAGTAAATTCCTCAAAATCCGGTGAAAGAGAATTGAGAATTATACTCACAGCTACAGGGTCACGATAGGCATATTACATCTTGTCCAAGCGATCAAACAAGATTTTCATGTGTAGAACATGAGTCCCCACTGGTGTTCCATCCACATGATGACATGCATGTACATATAGAATCAAGTCATTTAGCTCAAGTCCAGCTTGTTCCTCATTCAATGCACGCAGCTCAGTGATCATCTGATCCGACCATTTCACCTCAAACTGCTTGACCAGCTCAGGAGTCATACTGTTGAGCATGAGACAAGCAACTTCGTCATGCTTCTTATAAGTTTCCTTATAACTATCTTTTTCAGATTCAGAAGCATTTTTAACTGGCTCAGGGATCATAGGTGTTGAAACGACTTCAAGCCTTTCCATCACTCTTGGGACAATCCTCAGTGATCGAAACCAGTCGTTAAAGTTTGGTCCAGAAAGCAAGTTTCTTCTTAATGTTGTTTTGGTTTTATCTAAAATCTCTTTAGAAGCGGATTTTTGTGCCATTTCTACAAAACAGAAGAAAGTTCTCATTAGTACTTTCGACATTAATTATTTCTTAACGAAATTGTAAAACCCATGGTTTACTTTCCGTTAAGACTAGGACCCAAATGACATATCACCGTTCCATCAGTTGATTTGCTAGGAACTAAGTGATACTCAAAAGGTAAGTGACGTTCAGTAATTGAATTTACCGATGCAATTCCTAGATTATGGGACTAACTGTCATGACTCGGTCAAGCATCAATATGGTGATCGTGACATAATCATGTTTCGTCGCATCTTATCGCTAGCGGCGTTTACAGTCTCACTGCATAACCCGATTTAAGTCATCCAATTAAAGACTGTAGATAGTCCACCACAGTCTCACTATGAGGGGTAATCCACCTTGGATACCCTTCACCTACGTCTCACGTAGAGTGACGAGCAAGTACAAGTTGTTTAAGCAATATGGATAGCAACATGACTTAATTCCGTGGGTGTCAAAATTTATGTACGAAGAGGCATGCATATAACTTCGTCTCATAATTATTGTTTTTCATATAAACATTTTTATAGTTTTAAAACGTGTTTCTATGATTGTCTAATTCCTATACACCAAGTGTATATTATAACTAAACGTAACATCGTCATCATAAAAACCCTTTCGGTAGCTCTACAACCGGTACGACCAGGAAAGTGAGTGTGGGTAGGGGACGACAAGGCATCACTTAAAACCTGACTTCATTAGGGGTATAATACCACCGCAAACTTTCCTAGACATCGTCCTTTATGTAGGTGAGCCTAGTTGGGAATTTATACACTAAGGATGTACATTTAATTACGAATTACCAATCACACGCTTTTAAAGGTTTGATTTTTAATCTATTTTATAATTTAATACGTTCCATCGAAGGACAAAATTACGGTATAAACCCAACCTTCGTCATATAACGTATAAAAATCCAAAATAAATTAAAAATTTGTTTCATAATTCTTTAGTCATATTAATTTTTATTACTTTCAAAACAATTGACTATAATCATTAATATGAGTATTAGAATTAAACTACGGAAGAAAATTGGGTGAGCCCTAAAGCAAATAGTCTCTATGGTCATTGTCCACATATTGAATAACTCCCGTTTCAAAAAGAAACGGATCACATGCATCCGTTCAAATAAGTCAAATATAGATTGCGTAAATTATTCAATACAGTTTAACAAATAAACCACACATAACAATTTTATATCCAATATCATTAGTGTCGCACATATCAAATAACAATTATTATATGTCAATATATGCAATTTACTTTTTACAATATCATAATATCTAATTATGTTTATTAAGTTATGTCACACCCCGCTAAAGCGGAAACACGGGGCGTGAGAGCTGGAATATCATTACACGGTTATAAGCAATATAAACGATTCAAGTCATTTCAATAGAAAATTTAAAAGGTTAAAGATACAAATACAAGTTTTAAACAAAAATTCCCAAAATAAGAAGGTCTTTCCCATTAACGCCTCACGTGACCATAACGACCCTCCTTGCCATGCATTCCCAAAGCTTACATTAATTTCCTGAAACATAAGATAAAGTGTCAACTACGAAACGTAGCGAGTGAGTTACAGTTTAGAGTTTGATGGAATTTCCAAAAAAATAGTAAGTTACCATAAAAGAAAGTTACCAACAATAGAAGGTTTCCGAAAATAATAGGAATAATTGGTAAAAAGTTTATAAGCGAGCGTGTAAAGTGAATAAATAATATTTTAATAAACTCGCATAGTAAGGATAGCGAAAACCAGGCGCTATAAAAATGTTTAAGCGGATTCAGTCGCTAAAATAGTGTGTAAAGCGGATTCAGTCGCTAAAATAAAGTATATGCGGATTCAGTCGCTAAAATAAGTAAGTGCGGATTCAATCGCTAAAGTAAGGTATATGCGTATGGGATATGTGTTATAACTTAACTAAAGGTACCTTGTATTTCAATCACTTGGCATAATATAAGTGGTAAGTATACACTAAACCGATTGTATGGTCGAGATGGCAGCCCAAAAACGTTTAAGTAAGTAATTCAATGAGAGAGGTAGTAATATGTACTTGGGACGCTAACCCTGAGTAAGGAGTGACCCCTCCTAAGTATCGATACCCATATGACTAACGGCTAATGCTAATAGTGTATAAGAGAGAGAGATACTAAAAACGGGCATTCAAGTAAGTATGTTTAAAACATTCAAGAGATCTTACGGCTTATACATCCATCAAGTATTGGTTACCTACAAGCATCCTAGTTTAGTTATCCCGCTAAGGCATTAACACAAATACGCATGATAGTTTGTAAGATTCAAATTAAAATGATTCATAGATTCAAAGTTTAGAACAAGATCCAATAAATAGTTGACTTAAAGAGATAACAATAGTATCCTTAGAGAAAGAATGTTTTACGCATAAGCGATTTAAGTAGACGTTTCAGTGTCAAAGTTTTGATAAACCAAAGTTTAAGTATCGCAAGTTGTTTATAAGTTACAAAACATGATCTTATGCTTCCCCCAAATAATGTTAAAAAGTATTAACAGTAAAACATGGTGGGGATGTAACTCACGGTTTGCGAAGGCAATAGAACTCGGAGTCGGTCGGAAATGAGCCGGGAATCGCGGAATGCCTAAGAATTACCAATATGTTACAAAAGTTAACTTCTTATTAAGTGTTGTATGTGTAGAAGATATTGTGTAACTTTTGTTTGTAAATAACAGGTTAAGCCCACTATTGTTCCGAAAATTTGGTCCGAAGCGATTAACGTTGTGTTTAGTTTGAAAGTTCATTGTTTTTGATTATTACATCTTAAGTGCTTTTGTTTACTGAAGTGGCTTTATAATTTCTAGGGAAATTTGGGCAGCGCTTCCGCGCCCAAATTTCATGTCCAAAAATTACACCGCCACTTCCGTTCACAAATCACCTAAAACACAATAATACATATTATATAGTCCAAAATAGTCCAAAGTAATTCACCAATGTTGTAAATGTTATTTAACTCAGTCCACAGTAACTAGGGTAAAAGTCCAGAATGCAATGTAAACTTGAAACGAGTGAAAACAACGATTTTCGGGTGAACAGCAGCTCGGTGCTGCGCACCTGGTCACAGGTGCGGCGCACCTAGCTGCTGTTCGTTTCCCGTTTTGCGTTTTTCTTGCTAAAAACGTTTTGTGACTTAAGGGTTTCGACATGCAACCAGTAGGTAATTTATAAAATAGTGTTTTCACAGATTCTAAACAACTTTTAACCACAAATTCATAGATCCAAGTATTATTTAGATAAAAATCGTTTTTATACCCAAATGACATAAATCTTCACAAATACTCGTTTTTATTGTTTAGATTGAACATGCAACAGGTTATTATCCTTCAAAACTTCATTTCAACAGTTTCTAAAAAGTTTTTATTCACAGATTCATAGATTTAAAGGGTTTCTTGGTTAAAAACGTTTTTGACCATAAAAGTCAAAGATTTGTATAAAAACTCATTTTTAACCGTTAGATCTTACATGCAATTGATTATTTATGTACAAAAGGTAAAAAGAGAGTAATCTACCGGAGCAAAAGCTTGGAGGATGAGTTTTGGTCGGATTTGATCTTCAAAAATCTTTTACAACCGAGGTCCTTTTTGATACAAACGATTACCTTGGCTTCTCTTGAAGTTTAGGATGATTTGTTTATGATTGATGGTCGATTTTTAGGTGTAACTTTCTGGAAATGAAGAACTTGGAAGGAGTTTTTGAGAGAAAATAGAGAGAAAATGATGTAGGTGTTTAGTGTGTGTTTTTGTTTTGTAAATGTAAATTGAGTAAATGAAAAAGGGAAAATAGATGGAGTGTTGTAAATCTGCTCTTGGGACAAGGAAGTGCAGTAATTAGGCGTTTGTCATTGGTCAAAATGGGTGGTGGATGTGTAAAAACGAGAAAGGGACCAAAAATGTAATATTTTTGAAAATCTGGAGCCAGGTGCTGCGCACCCCCTGATGAGGTGCTGCGCACCGGGCAGTTTTCCAGCTTTGTTGATTTTCTGTTTTTACGTTATTGCTTCGTTGGACCTTTTTGTTAATTGAAAGTTCTTAAATGTGATTTGTTATGAACTTAGGAAAGTTCAAAAAGTGATTTTATTGGTATTAGGACTTATAATTTGATTCCGGAGATTATTCCGACACTTGATTCGATAAAATACGGATAAAGTAATTACGAAATTGGAACAGTACGAAAACAAAAAGAGTAACAAAAGATTCGAACCGAGGACGTAACTGAAGGATTTCCCGAACTTGGGACGTTTGTCACACGAGTGAACGTAGTGAAAGAGTGACTAGAGAATTTAGCCGGTAAAATAACCGAACAAGTTCCTGATTTTTGGACGGTTGTCACATCATCCCCGGGTTGAAAGAAATTTCGTCCCGAAATTTGACTCGTCACATCAGGTGGAAGTTTCCTTGGAAGGAATTGAGCTTGCTGTCGATCTTGACCTCGTCGAGTGGGGCGAACGATGGTTTCATCGGATGGGCTCCTTTCAAGTGTGAGACATGGAACACGTTATGAGCGTTGGAGAAAACAGGCGGGAGTCGGAGTTGATAAGCTACAGAATCAATGAGCTTGATGACGTCAGACGGTCCGGCGTATCTCGGGCTTAGCATTCCGCGCTTTTAGAAGTGGGCTACCCCTCTCCATGGCGACGCTTTGAGAAAGACTCGACCGCCGCCCTGGAACTCGAGGGGTTTCCTTCGGTTATCGGCGTAGCTCTCCTGCCGAGTACGGGACGTCTTCAGTTGCTCCCTGTCGGTTGATCTAAAGATGGTAGGCTGCGCTAAGATCCAGTTGCGCGTTGAGAAGTTTCCGAGACGGGCTCCATAAGTGAGACGTGAACGATCATCTTTGTCAAAGATGGGGGATAGAGGTATACCGTGGCGAGAAGAGAGTTCATGGATTCAACTTGTGTGAGCTTCTCCATTGAGTGGTTTCTCGGTTCGGCGAGAAGTGAGCGGACTTTAGTCGAACGATCCACAATTACCCAAATTGTGTCGTTACCTATTGTCGTCGCGGGTGTCATTTCTTGATCGCTTCTACTTTAGCCGGATCCACATGAATTCCTTATTGGCTAACCACGCGACTGAGAAGATCTACATCTCGGAGCTAGATTTCTTACTTAAGGAAGTTGGCGTACGACTTTCGTGTTTTCAAGGGAGTCCTAAAATGAGCTTCAGGTGTTCTCGGGTATATAATAATATCCTCAATGATTATGATTTCAATTTATCCAGGTAGGGTCTACCGTTCAGTCTATCGAGTCCATGAACACCATAGGTGTGCTGGTTAGACCGGACGGCATGACTAGGAATTGTAATGACCGTAGTGGTTACGAAGAGCGATCCTTGGAATGTCGGCCTTACTGACACGAACCTGGTGGTAACCCGGGCGGGGGTCGATTTGAGGATTAAGTTGCTCCCTGCAACTGTTTGAAGAGGTTATCGATCCTCGGGGATGGGTACCGGTCCTTGACGGTCAGTGCGCTGATTTCACGATAATCGATGCACACACGAAAGGATTTGTCTTTCTTCCTGGCGATGAGCATAGGGGCTTCTTGCGGTTACGAACTAGGACGAACGAAACTGTGATCGAAGGGTTCCTGAAGTTGTTTGGACAACTTTTGCAATTCCGACGGGCTAGACGGTGGGGTGTCTTAGCGACCGGAGTTGCACCAGGAGCGAGATCAGTCTGGACTTCTACTCGTCGGGGCGGAAGTAACCCTGGCGAATCTTTGGAAGGACGTTAGGGTGATCCTGGACTACGGGGATATCTTGAATACGGATCTCCTTGGGTTTGTGCCCAATGACGGGGCAAGGGATGCGACGCAGTCCTTATCAAAGGTACTTACGCATTTATGATGGACGACACTAGTCGGAGTGGGCGTCCGGGTTTGCCTCTTTGAGCGATAGGGTTTCGGTGTCAGATAGAGAAGTGTAAATGAATTCCTCAAGACGGGCGGTCTCGGCTATGGAATGGAAGGGCCGGTTCATCCTAATGTTGACATCGACATCCTTTGGCTCGATAGGGATTCGGTTGGTAGGGAGAGTTTTGTCAGACAGGCACACGGAGTGCCCTATGTTTATATCTCTTGCTTCAACTCCTGTCCATCAGTGTATTGTATGGTGAGGCTATCCTTAAGAACCTTAGATCCTAAGTTAATGGGGAGTCTAGTTCTTAAGTGTACAAAGCTCCTTCAAGTTTCCTAAATGAATCTCTTAACGACCACTCGGGTTGTTTATAGGGGGGGGGGAGTTTACCTGCGGGGCCTGAGTCCTGCTTCGACTCTTTGGCAGTGATGGTGAGAGCACCGAAGGCTTCTGCTACTTGGGATACGGGACAGTTAATACTGGGGTGTCCGTTGCTCCCGAGCTGAGGGATAATCCACCTCCTTCCCTGATTCGGCACATACCTGCGGCAATGTCGGTAGAAGTGTCCGGTTTGGTTGCACAAGAAACAAGAGGGGCATCCACCAAAGTGGTGTAGGAAACACTTGTTGCACTGGGGGTGCGATCCAGCGTACCTTTGGCGTTTGATGACCGATCTCTTGTTGCGGCGGTTCTCTATTGGTTGGTGGCTAGCTTTTCGTTTTCTTTCCTTCCTCTTAGGGATGGAGACCGAAGAGGAAAGGGGGCTATTGAATTGGGAGCCTTCTCCCTTCTCGATCTTCATAGTAGCTGGAAGGGTAGGAGAGTCACTGATATTGGGTTCTGAGTGAGGGGCGTAGGGGTTCACATCCCCGAAGATTCTCTCGTTAATTCCGGCGATCACTTGAGCGATCAAGTCAGGTATCGCTGCGTTGAGCTGAGCCGTGACTTTATCGGCGAGGGTGCTGGCATTCAAGCGCGAGGGTGCCATGGTTCTACAACAGACAAGAATTTCGGTTTAGTACGCACGAATTGATCATGACATGAATATGATTCAATGAAAAGAAATTTTTGCAATCATACAAGGTTAATATATATCAGAATAGGTAGTACGCTTGATAAGATTCCAAGGGGTTCACACTGTATAAGATTCATATATGAGAGATGGTTTACGCAACACAAGATTCACAAGGTAATTAATAAGAGATGATAATAAACGAAACGTCATTCATTAATTAAGAGAGTTGGTACAAAGTTTGAAATAGAAAGGTACAATACGATACAATAATGAAAATAAAGGAAATGGCACGAAGTCGTATACATTGAAAATTACAACTCGGCCTATCATACGATACAATAAAGGAAAGACTAATGGTGCCTCTCCATGAACATCTTGGCCATCATGACCGCCATCAATGTGCCCATCACGAGGCACACACCGATGAGGTGCTGCACTGTCCGTGCCGTGGTCCTAGTCGATGCGATGACTCGCATCGACTGCTCCGACAACTGGCGAGCAGCGTCGGTGACCTCGCCAATCAGATGGCCCTGCTGTCGGGCCTCCTGGGCGAGTTCCCTAACCTCGCGGTGAAGGTGGAGGAAAGCGGCCGGTGGTGGAGGTTGCGGCATCTGCTGCCTTGCTGCTTCGGCTTCTCGGGCGCGTTGCATCTCTTCTCGTTGGAGCTGGCGCTCCCACGAGTAGTGGTCCATTACCGAGGTGCGTGGGACCTCGGGAATCGGGTGATGGTAGGGGTTGAGAGGTGTTGGGGGCCTGTAGGGGACGCCCTGCTGAGCTGCCATCCTGTCTGGCAGTCGGCCTGGAAGAATTATCTGTTTGCGTGCCGTTGTAACGACACGTGGTCCACGTCGCTGCGGTGGCGCGGCGTCGGGTACCGGTAGGGGTGGTGGTTGCACCGCCCTCGGGCTGGACCCGATGCTGCTGGACACAGCCATGGAGGTATCCTCCGTGGGGTCCGTGGTTTGGTGGCGGAGACTTTCCGAGGCGGTATGGCCCTCGGAAGGCTCATGAGACGATGCGGCTCTTTGCTGAGATTGCGATCGAGAACGCGAGGGAGATCGTGAGCGCGAAGACTGAGACATAACGGATCTGCGACGTAAAGAGTTTCGTAAGTATAAGAAGAAGATAATGTTAAAGGAAATATGTAAGGAATGCAGGTAAGGGTCGATCACATGAGTTTGGGATTAATAAGACCGGGAATTTTGTTTTGACTCAAAACCGTTTATCTTTAGGAAATTACGTTTCGTCCTTGCATAAGTCATTTTGAACTAGGCAGGGGTGGCCAGGCCATGCGTAGTTGAAAATAATCATGCAATCGCAAAATTAATTTACTAAAGTTTTGAACCCATAATGATTTTCCGAAAAGTCTTGGTTATAGTTTGGTTTCAAAAACTTTTTAGAAATTTCCAAAACCGTTTTCACTACAACCAGTGCTCTGATACCAAGTCTGTCACACCCCGCTAAAGCGGAAACACGGGGCGTGAGAGCTGGAATATCATTACACGGTCATAAGCAATATAAACGATTCAAGTCATTTCAATAGAAAATTTAAAAGGTTAAAGATACAAATACAAGTTTTAAACAAAAATTCCCAAAATAAGAAGGTCTTTCCCATTAACGCCTCACGTGACCATAACGACCCTCCTTGCCATGCATTCCCAAAGCTTACATTAATTTCCTGAAACATAAGATAAAGTGTCAACTACGAAACGTAGCGAGTGAGTTACAGTTTAGAGTTTGATGGAATTTCCAAAAAAATAGTAAGTTACCATAAAAGAAAGTTACCAACAATAGAAGGTTTCCGAAAATAATAGGAATAATTGGTAAAAAGTTTATAAGCGAGCGTGTAAAGTGAATAAATAATATTTTAATAAACTCGCATAGTAAGGATAGCGAAAACCAGGCGCTATAAAAATGTTTAAGCGGATTCAGTCGCTAAAATAGTGTGTAAAGCGGATTCAGTCGCTAAAATAAAGTATATGCGGATTCAGTCGCTAAAATAAGTAAGTGCGGATTCAATCGCTAAAGTAAGGTATATGCGTATGGGATATGTGTTATAACTTAACTAAAGGTACCTTGTATTCAATCACTTGGCATAATATAAGTGGTAAGTATACACTAAACCGATTGTATGGTCGAGATGGCAGCCCAAAAACGTTTAAGTAAGTAATTCAATGAGAGAGGTAGTAATATGTACTTGGGACGCTAACCCTGAGTAAGGAGTGACCCCTCCTAAGTATCGATACCCATATGACTAACGGCTAATGCTAATAGTGTATAAGAGAGAGAGATACTAAAAACGGGCATTCAAGTAAGTATGTTTAAAACATTCAAGAGATCTTACGGCTTATACATCCATCAAGTATTGGTTACCTACAAGCATCCTAGTTTAGTTATCCCGCTAAGGCATTAACACAAATACGCATGATAGTTTGTAAGATTCAAATTAAAATGATTCATAGATTCAAAGTTTAGAACAAGATCCAATAAATAGTTGACTTAAAGAGATAACAATAGTATCATTAGAGAAAGAATGTTTTACGCATAAGCGATTTAAGTAGACGTTTCAGTGTCAAAGTTTTGATAAACCAAAGTTTAAGTATCGCAAGTTGTTTATAAGTTACAAAACATGATCTTATGCTTCCCCCAAATAATGTTAAAAAGTATTAACAGTAAAACATGGTGGGGATGTAACTCACGGTTTGCGAAGGGAATAGAACTCGGAGTCGGTCGGAAATGAGCCGGGAATCGCGGAATGCCTAAGAATTACCAATATGTTACAAAAGTTAACTTCTTATTAAGTGTTGTATGTGTAGAAGATATTGTGTAACTTTTGTTTGTAAATAAAAAAAAGTTAAGTCCAATATTGTTCAGAAAATTTGGTCCGAAGCGATTAACGTTGTGTTTAGTTTGAAAGTTCATTGTTTTTGATTATTACATCTTAAGTGCTTTTGTTTACTGAAGTGGCTTTATAATTTCTAGGGAAATTTGGGCAGCGCTTCCGCGCCCAAATTTCATGTCCAAAAATTACACCGCCACTTCCGTTCACAAATCACCTAAAACACAATAATACATTTTATATAGTCCAAAATAGTCCAAAGTAATTCACCAATGTTGTAAATGTTATTTAACTCAGTCCACAGTAACTAGGGTAAAAGTCCAGAATGCAATGTAAACTTGAAACGAGTGAAAACAACGATTTTCGGGTGAACAGCAGCTCGGTGCTGCGCACCTGGTCACAGGTGCGGCGCACCTAGCTGCTGTTCGTTTCCCGTTTTGCGTTTTTCTTGCTAAAAACGTTTTGTGACTTAAGGGTTTCGACATGCAACCAGTAGGTAATTTATAAAATAGTGTTTTCACAGATTCTAAACAACTTTTAACCACAAATTCATAGATCCAAGTATTATTTAGATAAAAATCGTTTTTATACCCAAATGACATAAATCTTCACAAATACTCGTTTTTATTGTTTAGATTGAACATGCAACAGGTTATTATCCTTCAAAACTTCATTTCAACAGTTTCTAAAAAGTTTTTATTCACAGATTCATAGATTTAAAGGGTTTCTTGGTTAAAAACGTTTTTGACCATAAAAGTCAAAGATTTGTATAAAAACTCATTTTTAACCGTTAGATCTTACATGCAATTGATTATTTATGTACAAAAAGTAAAAAGAGAGTAATCTACCGGAGCAAAAGCTTGGAGGATGAGTTTTGGTCGGATTTGATCTTCAAAAATCTTTTACAACCGAGGTCCTTTTTGATACAAACGATTACCTTGGCTTCTCTTGAAGTTTAGGATGATTTGTTTATGATTGATGGTCGATTTTTAGGTGTAACTTTCTGGAAATGAAGAACTTGGAAGGAGTTTTTGAGAGAAAATAGAGAGAAAATGATGTAGGTGTTTAGTGTGTGTTTTTGTTTTGTAAATGTAAATTGAGTAAATGAAAAAGGGAAAATAGATGGAGTGTTGTAAATCTGCTCTTGGGACAAGGAAGTGCAGTAATTAGGCGTTTGTCATTGGTCAAAATGGGTGGTGGATGTGTAAAAACGAGAAAGGGACCAAAAATGTAATATTTTTGAAAATCTGGAGCCAGGTGCTGCGCACCCCCTGATGAGGTGCTGCGCACCGGGCAGTTTTCCAGCTTTGTTGATTTTCTGTTTTTACGTTATTGCTTCGTTGGACCTTTTTGTTAATTGAAAGTTCTTAAATGTGATTTGTTATGAACTTAGGAAAGTTCAAAAAGTGATTTTATTGGTATTAGGATTTATAATTTGATTCCGGAGATTATTCCGACACTTGATTCGATAAAATACGGATAAAGTAATTACGAAATTGGAACAGTACGAAAACAAAAAGAGTAACAAAAGATTCGAACCGAGGACGTAACTGAAGGATTTCCCGAACTTGGGACGATTGTCACACGAGTGAACGTAGTGAAAGAGTGACTAGAGAATTTAGCCGGTAAAATAACCGAACAAGTTCCTGATTTTTGGACGGTTGTCACAAGTTATGCATGTAACTTAATAACCATAATTTTCATAAAAATAAATCTGACACACATTTAATAAAACATCAAAATTTGCGTTTAAGGTTTAAGGTTGAATTAACTTGTAATAAAAAAAAAACGTTTTTTTTAAACACTTTTAATCGCAATTTTCAATCCAAACTCAATTCCCCACAATTTTTGTTGTTTTATCATTATCCAAAATAACAATACTATGTTATGGCTGATACCACTATAGGTATAGACCTCTAGTCAAATTATCAAATAATTACATGCAACAGAAATTAGGATCACATAGTAAATAATAAATCGGATAGTAATTGTGTACCTTATTGAGCAAGCGAAATAATGAAAACCTAACGTAAGGTTTTTACCACGGTTGCGAATGCGACACCCTCTTTATCCACAGACCAGTATGCTAGTACTAGTTTAAGATTTATACAACAATTGTCTTAGCAACAACTCTTTATTACAAAAACCAAAAAGACAAAAGAAACCCTTTTTTTTAAATAAACCGATCGGCTAAAGGTTTCAAAACCTTTAGTGAGGTGTTGTTCTTTTGAACCAAAGGTTTTTCCTCTGAATCTGAATACCAACTCTGAATAATCAGAGGTGGTCCAAAACTTTGAATTTGAATCAATATACTATGTTCTTTTTTCCTTCGTAACATCTGTTTTACTATATTAGTACTAAACTGTTGCATTTATAAATCGTGTTAAATAAAAACATTCATAAAAATGTTCAAACATAGTGACAACATTTTTCAAATAAAGATAATATTCAAACAACATTTTCAACATTTTGCATTAATTGTGCCACAAGTTGATCTCGACAATTGATCATATATTGTTGATCTGTTGTATTTCCATGTGGTTGAACCTCGTCCTCATCGTACTCGTCCCCATTTTGTACATTCTCGTTAGCATGTACTTCACCTCGATCATATTCGGAGAAAAAATCATCACTTAATCCTTCTTTTCGTATAAATTTAGGAATAGCAAATCATGCAATAGTAATATCTCTTTGTTTCACCAAAGAATATGGAGCCATTCTCTTCAAGATGGGAAAACGTGCTTTCAAAACACCAAAAGCACGCTCAATCCATACATATTCATATTACTTATTTGAACAAATTAATAAACTAATTGTCTAACATCAATTTCAAGATATAAAAATAATTAACATAAGAAAAGTTCACATAAAAGTCAATGTAATAGTAGGAGTTTATATGCAATCGAAAACAAATACATATTAAAACAAATTATATCACCTAAATCTAACAAACAATCATCAATATCAATTTATATAACGAAATCAAGTGACAAATCATTGAAAAAAAAAAATTACTTGAATTTAAGGATGAAAAACTTACTGGTGAAGAGAAAGAGGTAATCAGAGGTAAAAAGAGGTTTTTTATGTAGGATTGTATTAGAGGTAAAAAGAGGTTTTATGTCTCTGATTGAGAAAAAAAAAAAGAACAACAAAATTTTTAAAACCTCTGACCGGGTCAGAGATAGGAGTCTATTAAGACTTTTTTCTCAAAAAATTAACAACACGTGACTTTTTTCAAATCTTAGAGTTTGAGTTATATTACAATAAGGAAACCTTCTTATTTACATAATAAACCCTCCATTTAATAAACATTATAGTTAACCTATTAAGTAATATTTACTAAATACATTAAACTAATAGTCGTGTGTAAATGTCGATGTGTGCGCTCCCGTAGTCTCACACATTTACAGTCACATATTTATTCAACACTATTCTAATACCTACAGTTCCAACTACCAAGTATAATTAAGTTACTACTTCGAACTACAATTTACAACTAATTTGTCCAAATCACGTTTCGAATAGCTTTTCCTTTAGGGTATTTTATTAGGTTAAAAATTGAAAATGTAAAATACTTACTCCAAAAAATTTATTGTACGATTGTGTTTTGGTTTGACGGAAAACCATTTTTAAAAACACATTAAATGAACAAAAAAAAATATACGTTACTTAAAACACATAACAACTTTAACTACTTTTTATTTTTGAATAAGGTTAAAGCCATTTAAAGTTTTACATGAAAAAATAGATTTTGTTTAAATATATAGTTCTTTTATTAGACTTTACTAGTTACTATTAAAATAAAATATGAATTCTAATAAATAACCAACTTTTTGATAAGTGTGCATATTAGTTTTCATCATCCAACATCGAACAGTTGAGTAGGTACATACCTACAGTAACTTAACTTTTTAATTATTTAATTTTCTATGGATCATGTTAAGGCTATGCGGAGTGGTGAGTGATAATGTGAAGTGATAGAGGTTTTTTCTAGAAGAGAGAGTGTGATTTGTAAGAAAGAGAGTATGATTTTAGGAAAGAGGATGTGATGATGTGGAGTGATAGAAAATGGGTGGAGTGGTGAGTGATGATGTGAAGTGAGAGATGATTTTGTAATCATTACTTTTTATTATTATTTTTTATATAAATGAAATTTAAAAAGTTGTATTTATACTAAAGAAAAAAAAAATACTACAATTTATTTAAAAAAAATACTACAATTTATTAAAAAAAAAACATACTACAATAAAAAAAAAATACTACATATCCGAAAAATATTTTGCGATAAGCCTTTGCTTTTCGCTCTCCGCTATTCTTCGATAAGGCTCATCGAGATGACTAAATGTCCTTCATGATCGTCTTTAATGCTTTTGCTCGCATTTTTTTGTCGATTTTTTCATTAAATTCCCCGAACCATTGTGTCATCAACTCGAGTTGTTCTTCGGCCCTCGAAGAAGACCCGGTTTTGCCCTTTCCTTTGCGCGCTTTTGCTTTTGCTTGATCTCTACCAACCAGTCTTGGAAGATCTTCCTCCAACACTCGAAGCTCATCATCATCATCATCATCCGATTCGTTGAGATCGAATGAAGCAAAAGGCGATATTGGAGTGGCGGGGCTACTAGACTCCGATGTTTTGGACCTTTTGAGGACCCTCCAATAATTGGTATCGCTTGACAAACCGAGCTATTTTTCAATATTTCCCAACACACGTAATGTGGGAAAGACGTACCCATTCTGGTGCGGTATGTCACCATAGCCTCTTCGAGCAAAATTTGATCATTTTGACCGCTTCTTCTAGATTGCATTGCTTGTCGCATAATCCCGTTGAAGTTTTTTACTTTTCGGGATAAATCGGTCCACTTGCTCGATATCATGTCCTTGGTACGATAATAATCGGGATCTTGTTGTTGCATCTTGAAGAAGAATTGTTCGCGAACCCTTTCCCAAAAAACGGGTAAAGCTCGATCTCTTCCATAAACGGGGTCTTCGGATGTCGACGACCATGATGCGGAAAGTGTCACCTCTTCCCGTTCGGTCCATTTCTTTTTTTCACCTTTGCCTCTTTGCGAATTGGCTTCCTTCTTCCTATGTCGCCTTTCAGCAACTTTCTTCCCACGGGTCCTCATATTTTCCGGTTGAGTTTCCGGAACAACGTCATCGTCTTCGGGATCTTGTGATTGGCGGTTACGGTCAACGTCAAATGGAGGCGGGTTTGGAAATTCGCCAAAAATGAACAATTGTTGGAACGACCCTCCTTGGTTTACCGGGTTTTGGTGAGGTCTTTGTGATGGTGGAGTTTGTTGATAAAATTGTGGAAATTGGTTGGGGTTTGGAAATTGGTTAGGGTTTGGAAATGGTTGGGGTTTGGAAATTGGTTAGGGTTTGGAAATTGGTTGGGCTTTGGAAAAGAACCAAAAAAATTGTTGAACCAATTCGGGTTGGGGTTTTGATTGTTGTTGGGATCCATTGGAGGTATTTTTTAGTGAATTGTTTGTATAAATTTGTGATAGTTGAAAGAGATGATGTAAGATGATTGTTGTATGTTTTGATTGGTTTTGGGGGATTTTATAGATGTTTTTTTTTTAGCCGTTGCTTGATCAAACGGTCATATGACCGTTGCAATTGGAAAACGCCAGACCACGCTCGTGATACAGACCACGCTCGAGCCATAACGCCCCTATAACGCCCGTCCCGGAGCGGTGACGGGCGTTATAGGGGGCGTTATAGGTGCTGACGAGGCCTATAACGCCCCTATTACACTCCCACTCCGTCTAGTCTAAGGAAATCATTCCTATGCTACCTACATGTCCAACCCCCTATCATAATACTCATGTCATCTCTTTCCTCATCACACATCTATATCTATACATATATATCTATATATTTATATAATCCTCTAACTAAAACTCCTTAATTTAATTTATTTCAATGGCAGTTGAAGCTTTACATTTGTTAGGAATAGAATATTCATAACTTTGTTTTTGTAGTTATTGTTAAGGACTTATGTGTAATATGTGAGAAGTCTTTGTAAAGTCCCCACACTCCTATAAATAGGAGTGTGGGGTGTGTGTAATGTTAAGAGATTGTGATCAATTGTTAAATCATACTTTCTCTCTCTAGAATACTTTCTCTCTCTAACCTGATCCGAACCTGCAATTGGTATCAGAGCGGGATACTCTCAAAACTACCCGTTCATTAGACTGGAAATAGACCATTAGACTACATTTTCAACATACACGAATACAGTTTGTATCCTTGTAAGAAGGATTTCTAGTCTAATAGTCTATTCGTGTACCATTAGACTACATTTTCAACATACAAGAATACAGTTTGTATCCTTGTAAGAAGGATTTCTAGTCTAATAGTATATATTTTCGTGTAAGGTGAAACACTAGTCTAATCAGTTAATTCGTGTAAGGTGTTTAATATCTCAAGAACGTGAGGAATTTGACTAAGTCTTCACACGAATTGAAATTGTGCATACACGAATTCAGACACACGAATTGTCTTTGTTTGTACACGAACTCATACACACGAATTGTATTTGTTCATACACGAACTCATATACAAGAACTATATTTGTGCATACACGAACTCACATACACGAATACAAAGTGTGATACACGAGTTAAACACGAAGGAATTTCACCAAGTCTTCACACGAATTGTGTTTGTGTGTACACGAACTCATATACACGAACTCATTTCAGTCAATTCGTGTAAGGTGTTTATCAGGTCTAATCACATATTCGAATTAGTCCATTAGAGTAGGATTTCAACTGGTTAGACTAGTCCATTAGACTAGGATTTCAACTGGTTAGAATACTCCATTAGACTAGGATTTCAACTGGTTAGACTAGTCCATTAGACTAGGATTTCAACTGGTTAGAAAAGTCCATTCGACTAGGATTTCAACTGGTTAGACTAGTCTAATCACTGCAGTCGTGTAAAGGGTAAAATCTACAAGTATTCGGACTACTCGGCATTCGACTAGGGTAAGTGGTGAACGAACTAAGTGTTACTCGGTACTCTATTAGGATTCTCACACGAAGAGGAGCCTTTTTATTTCGGAATTTGTCTAAGTGTCCATTAGATTGTGAAATCAACATACACGAACAGAAAAAACATCAAATTCAAACTCACCATTCGAACTACCCATTCGAATACACTTTGAACATACACGAATAGAAATCAGTCTTATTCGAATTACACTACACGAACACAATTCAGTGTCATTCGAATACATCATTTAGTATACAAGATGTCGAACTAGTATACGAATAGAATCTTTTACAAAGAGTATAAAACGATCACGATCAGTTTTTGAAAACAAAGATTCCGAGACTTCCAAAAAAAAAAAGATCAAAGAACAGGGATTGGTGTGTTAGGATAGAAATTCAACACACAAGGATTAGTGTGTTAGGATAGAAATTCAACACACAAGGATTGGTGTGTTAGGATAGAAATTCAACACACAAGGATTCCTGTGTTAGGATAGAAATTCAACACACAAGGATTGGTGTGTTAGGATAGAAATTCAACACACAAGGATTGGTGTGTTAGGATAGAAGTTTCTCGATTCCACGTTTTCACGTTAGAGACGAAATCGAAAAATAAGAACTTTTTTAAAGAGAGAGATTTTTATTTTTCCCGACAGTTTTCGGATACCGATTAAGCTTACGCGACGAATTTTGACGAGATTCAAGCATCGGAAAAATACGAGATTTATATTTCCGAAATCGAAATTGAAAAACGAATTCAACGGTGTTATTGTACTCGATTAGTTCAATAGGTTTCAGAAAAAAGATTGTACAAGCGTGAGATACCACGGGTGAAGATTATCCGGATTTTTCGTCAAATTTTCAACATTGAGAAATTTTTCATCAACTTTTAAGGGATTTTCGCCACCGAAATTTCATTATGAAGAAAGATTTTACCGGGAATATTGTGGATCTCACAATCGACAACAATGACGAGCTTACATTTTATTGTCCTCCGGACCAAGCTTGGACAAAATTAGAGGAGCTAGAGAAATTGTGTGAAGACACGGGGAGAAGATTGTATCCTACTAATTGGAACGGTCATGAAAGATTGGATCGAAAGTGAAATGTTGCTACACGTGCACGAGAATTTTTATCGACGATATCGCATTCCAACTTATCATCATCACGACAGGACAACGTCGCAGAGGTACATTCTTTATCTCGATCTACCCTTGATAATAAGATCATTGAGTTGGAAAAGAAGTTGCAAACTAACACCGAATTGGTTTTACGGTTTTCAAACGAAAAAGCTAATCTTTTAAATGAGAATTCTAAGCTTTCAAATGAAACTCAAGTTTTGACATCTCAAATTAAAGCTTTAAACCTTACCAATTCCAAACTCGAAGAGCTTAAAGAGTTAGCAACTTCTTGGAAGGGGAAATATGATCAAAGTGTGATTCAACTTCAACATCTTACAAATGAACTTAATGAAAAATTGGAGTTAATCAATACACTTCAAAAACAAACAAAACCCTTTACGTTTGATGAGAGGAAATATAATCACATTGTTTCAAAGGAACTCGAGAATCTTAAGAAAGAACGAATGGATGAAAGATTTAAAAGCAAGGAGTTAATCGATGAGTTAAATACTCAAAGAAATGAGAGACTAAGTGCTAACGATAGTCTTATGCTTTTAAGAAAACAAATTGAAGATTATCAAACGGAAATTAAAGCTTTAAAATCACAAGCACTTGAAGTTGAAAATCGAAATGAAATTTCAAAGCCAAATTGTTTCCGAGAACAAACGAATCAACTCATTTTTCCAAACAAACCAAAAGAGTTTCGATCTTTCAATCCACAAGAAGGTTTGGGTCATGATAATCCAAAATATCTAAAGAAAGTATGTATCATGCTCCCGGTCTTTACGACACAAAAACTTTGGGAAAAGAAAATGTTACAATGTCTTTCATTAGATCATCCAAAGAAAATGAAGAACAAGAGAATGCAAAACGACCATTTTTTAATAAAACGCAAGTATCTTTTGATTACAAATCCTTAAATGAGAGTTATAAAACTAGGAAAATTCTTCTTTCGGATGATTACTTTCCAAGTTATAGCGAAAAGGAACTTCATTCCGATGATGTTTTGAAACAAGTTGTCTTTCAAAAAGTATATGTTCCAACTTTTATTTTAGAAAAACAATTTTCGGAACTTGAGCAAGAGTTGGAATGTCGAACTAACTATTTTGAGAATGAAAAACTTAACTTTTTAGAGAAACTTGCGTCTTTTGAAAAAGCTTCCCTTGATAAATCTTCAACTTCAAATGACAAATCTTCATTGGAATCTTTCTCCTCGAATGAACAATCTATTGCTAAGATATCATTTCTTCAAAATGCATTACATTCAAAAGAAAAGGATATCGAAGCTTTAACTCATAAGATTGATTCAATGTGGAAAATGAATGGTACGGTTTTACCAAAAACCCCAAGCATTTCACAGGAGGAGAAACGGAAATATAAAACTCTTCAAAAAGATTCGAAAAAGGATGTTACAGTTCCATTCAAGGTTTACAACGGTAAATCTTCAAAAACATTTTCAAAACTGGTTTCTCCGAGTACTAGTTCTTTCCCGAAAAAGAATCAAAAGTATTCACCGAAATCACAAACTGATGGAATTTTTACAACACCTTTGAGTTTTAAATCCAAAATAGACTCAAGCAAACATGTTGAAAAGAAAGCACTTTGTCCTCCAATGAACAAAAAGGAAAAGAAAGCGTTCACTTATTCAATACCCGAGTTATTTGAATTTGCACCATCACACTTTAAATATTCGGTGCAAAAAGTGAATAGTTTTGTTCCTAAATTTAAACAACGAACTTCAATGAATTCAAATGGTTTTTTACCAAGAAGTCCTTCACCAACTCTTAAACAGAAATGGATTCCAAAATCTACACCAATTTCAAAAACAAACACACCAATTACAATATCAACTACTTCAAATGTGTGTTTACCGGAGAAATGGAATTCATATTCTTTGCACATAGCTAACCAAAAAGGACCCAAAATGAAATGGGTACCAAAAGCAGTTTGTTTTGATTGTGCAGAACCGTAGCTCATCAAGATGACTCCGGAATACTTCAGTTTCGGACTCGAACTTCATGGAATGCTTACACGAGATATCAAGAAGGATTGGAACACGACGATTTCGGTACAATTCTTTTTCAAACAAACTTAGAAACTTAGTTTATCACTTGAGAGACGTAATATTTGGAAATGTTTAGTAGCGGATTCTTAAATCTCGACTAGAACTATCACTTTTAAGTATTATTATCTTATATGATATTTTGAGTTTGTTTAGGCTTTCAATCATTTCAAATTGAAACCCGTTCTAAACCCGAAAAATTACGAATTTATTGGTCTAAATACAAGATTAATATGATGAATGTGAATAGTAGCAGATTTTCAATCTCGCCTAGAACTAACATATTCAAAGTATTATATTTGTGGTTTATAGTATTTTCAAAATGTCAAATCTTTTCAAAAAGACTTGTTCGATCAAACATGGAAAATCAAACGTTGAGGGGGAGTTCATACATTCATTTTTCGAACTACCTCCTAAATCTTGTAAATGAGCTTCAACGAAACAATTTTTCAAATAAATATTCCGAAATGCAATATTCGAATGTATTTTCGAAAAATACTTCCCATAACCAAATATGGTGTCATGCATATGTTGAAGGGGGAGCTTCTTTTGGAAAATATTGTCATGCATATGTTGAAGGGGGAGCGTCTTTTCGGAAATATTGCAAACTTTCGCAGTTACTTTGGAAATGTTTTTCAAAACAATTTGGCAAAATGTTGATGCACCTTGAGCGATTTTCAAAATGATATATTTTTCCTATAGTCCAACCAGAGTCGGAGGGACTTACCCAAGGAATCACTTTCGTATGTGAGGGTTATTTAGGTCTAGGATTGGAGGTTAAAGGTGCAAAATCAACAAAAACATCGTTTTCAAAATGCCAAAATGAGGGTGGAGTTGAATATTATGAGAGGTTGAGTGAGGAGTGAGTGATACGGTTAAAAGAATGAGAGACCGTTTCTTCGCCAATTAAATCGCCTGGTAGCCAAGTTTCTATCGAATTTCATGTGTTGATTTTCGCTATTGAAAAAGACATCATGGACCCAGTGATATAATGCACATATACCTCATCGCCACTCAAATTCTTCACAAGAATTTGTTTCAATATACACGAAGAAGTAGCACATTTCTATCATATTCTCACTCGGAGAATGTTGATATTGAAACAAGAGAAAACCAACTCCATTTCTCGATTTCATTTCATACACTATTGAGTATAGCGCCAAAATGTTAAACATTTTCTAGGACACAAACGAATTTGATAAAAGCATGTCTTTGTGATATCGCTCGGAACATTTGTAGTGGTATCAGCGATTTTGGTATTTCACGATGATCGAATGGAAATCCTACCAATGCTAACGCTTTTCCAACATTGAACGTAGGTCACACAATCGACTTCTTTTGTGATTTTTATTGTTGTGTTAACGAGCAATCTAAGTGATCTCGTAGTTACTTACCCATTTTCACACTCATGGACGCTATATGAGACTACTCTTTGGGTACACGTTTACCTGATGATTACAACGAGTCATAATCATCATGAGGGGGAAGAACGTGTACCAAAGGGAAAAACGTGTGTAAATGGTTTTCCAATGGGAAGAACGTGAAGTAAAGAAGAATGTTCATCATCAAGCTACAACGAATTAAAACATCAACCTTCCGATAGTTGATTTCAAGTATGAGTTGAGGGGGAGCTAAATGAAAAATCAAAACGTCAAGGATTTTGGAACGATTGCTCAAACAAAAGAAGCTTCAAACAAAGAAATCAAATTAAGCTTCTACAAGTTGAACGATAAAGTGAAACTACTCAACTAAAGGGGGGGGGGGGGGGGGGGGCACTAAAATAAGGGAGAGCGTTCCACTTTTTGGTTCAAACGGTCAAAGGAAACTAATGTTATGTTCACATCGGAATCATGAAATCAAAGACTACAAGTCTACATAAAACATTTGTTTGAAATAAAAATTCTTCAAGTCAACTTTCAAAGTGTGCTTTCCGCGATATAAAGATTTAAACACTACTCTGATGAAATCTAAAGTTGAATTTGAAGACCACAGAGACAAAGGAGGAGATCATTAGGACTATCATCCAGGGTTCGCCAAAAAGAGTTTTTGGATGATTAGGCTCTTAAGACTTCTTCAAAGAGCGAGACCTTCGAGAATACTTCATCAATGACATGTTCAATACAACATCAAGGTTAAGCTTTCAAAAGAAAAGAAAGATTCTTCAAGCAACTTATCTTTAGATACAAAAATTTCAAAGATTACAAGAAACTACTCTGATGAAATCCAAAGTTGCGGTTGAAGATCAAATCAAGCATATACACGGTCAAGATAACAACAATGAAGATGCTTAAAGACAAAGACTTCATATTGTGAACAACTACTAATAAGGGGGAATTGTTAGGAATAGAATATTCATAACTTTGTTTTTGTAGTTTTTGTTAGGGACTTAAGTGTAATATGTGAGAAGTCTTTGTAAAGTCCCCACACTCCTATAAATATGAGTGTGGGGTGTGTGTAATGTTTAGAAATTGTGATCAATTGTTAAATCATACTTTCTCTCTCTAGAATACTTTCTCTCTCTAACCTGATCCGAACCTACAACGTTAATACAACAACATATTTTCAATACATTTTCATCATCATTATCTATATCTATACATACATATCTATATATCTAAAAAATTTTTAATATATATAGGAAAATAATTTATTAAAGAAATACGAATATATAATATGATTCTTTCATTTTTCTTAAATTTCTATTTTTTAAATTAAAGATACTTTTAATAAAGAGAATACTATATATTTAACAATAACCAAACTTCTTTAAAAAAAATACCTTAAATATATTTATTAATATTTTGGTGTATATAAACACATCATAGTTTAAATACAGTTGTATAAAATAATTATATATACAATATTTTTTAACATAAAAATTATCATATTGTTTTGTTATTTTGTTAAATTAATTTATTAAATTAGTTACCCCACGAAGTAAATAATTAACCCATTTAAATATTAAATTATAAAATTTGAGTCTTATTTTTTTTTCTTAAGTTTTCGTACCTACACATTACAAATAAATATATCTAGAGTTAATTACATGTGTTGTTCCAATTTAACGGGTTCAGTCCCTGGGTCGAAAATCGTTCGGGTTCAGTCCCTGGGTCATATGTTTGGTTACACGTTTGTTCCCTTTGTCACTTAAAATGACGAAAATACCCTTAATAAATAAATATTAATTTATATATCAATTTAAAAAATAAATAAAACATAAAAAAACCTAATTATTCCTATCCCAAATCACAATAACCAAAAAATAAATAAATAATTATCCCAATCTCAATCCCAAATCACAATCCCAAATCCCAATCCCAATCCAAATAATAAAACTCAAGAACACAAACTCAGATCTGATGTTTCTGCAGTTTGGCTTAGGCATGACCAATGAGAGCTAACGGGTTTAGGCGCAGATATCTGAACACGTAACACCTCATGTATTGAACCACGATGAAGCACATCAAGAACTTCCTGTTCTTTAGTCATTGCAAGATCTTTCAAGGAAGCTCTGCGTGAAATGGACTCATCACGGAGTCTAAATCCACCCAAGTTTCCACCACTAAACACATACTTGTGACAAAAATTAAGCGATGAAGGAACTAATTTTACATAAAAACCACTCTTTTATCACATCATCGCCATGAAGTTAACTCTAGAGTAAAAAAGAGGAAAATAAGCAGGTAAATGGATGGATTGTGATTGTGATTGTGATTTGGGATTGTGATTTGGGATTAAGATTGGGATAATTTTTTTTTTTTTTTTGGGTTATTGTGATTTGGGATAGGAATAATTAGGTTTTTTATGTTTTATTTATTTTTTAAAATGATATATAAATTAATATTTATTTATTAAGAGTATTTTCGTCATTTTAAGTGACAAATGGACCAAACGTGTAACCAAACATATGACCCAGGGACTGAACCCGAACGATTTTCGACCCAGGGACTGTACCCGTTAAATTGGAACAAACACATGGACCAATTATGTAATTAACTCATATATCTATCCATGAGCATTTTCTCATATGAATGGAAATGAAGAAAGAATTGTTTCCGTCTACGTTTTCATAGATCTTTTTTATATCTCTATTTTTTTTATGTATATAATATAATTACTGATATATTTAAAATAATTGACATTTTCTTAATCATATTTCTCTTTAATACTCTTGTTTATCGCATTTTGTTATGATTTGGGTAGGGTTTTCATACATATATGTAGATAAGAGTTAAACTTGGATCATGGAACAAAAAGGAGTTGAAACGGTAGATAACGGAGCTTAAATGAAGAAAAACTATGAAGAATCAAAGTTGAAGATCATGCGAGACAAGTGTTTTATGCATCTTCACTGTTTTGATCATAACTTCTTCATACGATGTCCGATTTAGGTGATTCAAATTGGAGAAGAAAAAAGAAAGAGAGAGCTACAATTTATATTTTGGAAGAAAGTTCATCATACCAATCCAGCCGGCGGCTAAATTTCAAAATCTCAAAAAGTCAACTGCGGGTCAAACGAAACGTAGCGCGCAAGGAATTTTATCCAGCCGGCGGCTGGAAGGTCGTCTTTGGGTTACGAATCAAATATCCTTTTTTCCACTTTTCCACCACCAAAGGTCGACTAGGAGAGCTTCTAAGAGGGTTTTTGAGGCCTCGGATCACGTTGGAAGTCACGATTAACACAAATTAATAGTCTTCGAAGTTTGTTTAAGTTGGTTTGTAATTTTAACTTAATTTTCTTGATACAATGTTTTTGTCTATTGAATCTTATGCTATTTTCTTACAATCCAACATGAACTAAACTCTTGAAAGTGATTGCTTGGATTGTTGAGCTTGAATCTATGGATTATTAAGTTTTATGTTTGAATTAATTGGTTTTTCCTTTATTATTAACGTTTAATCGCAATCCATGTTTATTTAAAGTTGTTAGGTTAACTACTTAGCGTGATTGATAAACTTATATCATAACTAGCGTTCATATAGGTTTATTAGTTATTTACAATTATATAATTCGTTAGATAATTGTAGATTGAGACTTAATTGAGATATGCTAAGAATAATAGTAACCTAATAAATTAAACGACCATGACAATTATATCATAATTGAATAGTTGAGACTTTTGTTAATTCGTAGTCGACAGATTAAATTGTTAATAATAGTGACTTTAAAGCACATATTAGGGTGGATAGTCTAAGATAGCTCTTGATGTACGATCATTCGTATGATCTTTCCCTGATTTTGTAGGATTAGGTAACTCTAAGAATTCTAGTTATAATAGGAATCACAGTTAAACCAATCAAACATATTCGTATTATCCATAATTCAAGTGAAACGTAATATCCAAGTAAATACTGCTTTTTAATATCTGATCACATCTTAAGAACTCTTTCAAACATCTTTTCAATTCACAATCCACTTTAGTTAATTGATTATTATTTTTCTTTAGTTACTTACTTAATCGAAATACGTTCTCGCAGAACTAAAACGTCCCCCCTATTTATTTGCTTTCATTAGTTTGATTAAATAATTTAGAATAACGAATTTAAATACACGTTCCCTGAGTTCGATCCGGACTTACTAGATCTATACTACTATACGATCAGGTACACTGCCTGTATTGTGTGATAGTCTACTTTAGTAATATCCAATTCTTCTAATAAATAATTTAACTCAGATTTTACACATCAAGTTTTTGGCGCCGCTGCCGGGGAACTGTTGCGATTTTTATTTGTTATTTTTGAAATTTTAGTTAATCGATCCTTTCGAGAAGATTTATTTTTTGGAAGTTACGTTTTCTGTTTTTCTTTGGATAGTGTTGTTGAGACTAACATGCAGGAGTTAAGTGTGAATAAGGCATTGGATGAAATAAACAAACCGGAAAAATTGGATAATGATGCTTTATATTCCATGTTGTTGGAAGCAACGTATGAGTTTTTACAGCTGGAGGAAGAAAATGAAAGGAAGAAAGTACAACAAAACAACGGAACTCTAGAAAATGGAACAGTGAGTTCCAACCGGCGGCTGGATTTAACCAACCGACGGTTGAACTTCCAGCCGATGGTTAAACCATTGCAGTCGGCGGCTGAGAATACATGTTCTGTGTTTTCGGTTTTTAAGACTTCTCGTTCTTTACATAAGGTACTTGAGTTTGAGACGTTGATCAAAGGACCCTCTGATATGTACTTAATGGAAGAAATACCATCCTTGGAGGATTGTTATACTAGAGGTACATTTTCTAATTTTATCGATCCATTTTTACTAACAATCTGGGATAGAAATAAGTATTTGCAGGATACATTTCGTGAAATATATCAAGGAGGTCCAAATTACATGGAGGATGTTATGAGGAAGCATGATATAAAAATCATAGGCGTTGGAATTAAAGTTGTGCTACTTAGGGCGACGAAGGAGTGGCACGATGCTTGGGTGAAACATAATGAAGCCCTCGATGTTGGAGACGAGACATTACTTTTTGATGATGATTTTGGACAATTTTTGAAAGAGGAATTGTTGCACATTGGAGTTTTCACGAAGAAGAAAGGCGAGGAAACCTCGACCTTCATATTGGCAACACTTAAGTGTGGGGAGAGAAGCGCTTTCGGGAGGCAACCCGTTGTTTGTTTTATTTTCTATTTTTTATTTTTTTATTTTCATTATATGTTTTGTTTTAGTAGGTATTTGATATGCAAGTTAACGAAGTGGACGGAATATTTTGAGCGTGGTACGAGTTTTGGTCGACAAGGGGGAGTTTCTTTTCTTCTTTTCTATTTTCTTTTCTCACAATTTGTTTAAGTTTTAGTACACTGAGGGCATTGTACAATTCAAGTGTGGGGAGGGGGTAGAAAGAAGTCTACTTGTCTTTAGGTGCAAATTTTTGAAAATTTCATAATTAGTTTAACTAGTTGCATAACTGAACGCACCAACCATGTTACGTTTTTGTGAGGATTTGAGCCATTATAGCATACACTTTATATGCTTTTATCTTCATTTTTGTATGAGTGTGCCGGTGACTTGTAGACTTTAGAACTTGACATTGTATACGCTTCGAGACTATGAATGAGCATAGGTTTTTAACTTATCGGTAACTACGAAAGAGGCATAAGAATTAGGATTGTTAAACCGTTGAATTGGCCTTTTCGTTTCTTGCTTATATAGTCAGTAGCTACACTGATTACTAGACTCACACTACCCTACGAGCACTCATTTTTAGTGTTTGAGACGTTTAGATACCATTTTTGCGCCAAACCTATTATTTTCATCGCCCATTCACATAAATATCCATAAATTAAGCCTTCATGTTTAAAAGTTAATTAATCCAAATATTTTTGTTGAACTTTCCCTCTTTTATAAACTTGGTTGATTATCAAAAGAATCGATGTATATTGTGGCGTGGAAGGTTTAAGTTTTTGAGTTCACGAAGAAATTCACATAGTGGATGCAATAATGAATAAGTTTTCACAATTTTGATGTACCTTTTGAGCGGTGTCTTTTAAGAAAATTAAAGCCCGTACTAGGTAACCAATATTAGTTGGAGTATTTTGACGACATATGCGAGATATTTTCAAATTAATGTGTAATTTAGGAACATTTAAATCTTGGAGAATGCATTGGGTAATCGTTGGAGGATTAAAGCGAAAATTGGTTTGGGTTTCATCAGAAGTAGTCACTGGAGAAAATAATCAATCAAGTTTTGAAAGTAAAACAGATTTTTAACTTAAATGTTTTTAGACTAATTGTTACTTCATTGAGTTGTTCATCATTATACAACTGTTTTATCACCATATTTCCATTATTCTATAATTTCACTTTCATTCCATATTCCATTATTTTACCCATCGCCCATTGTTACAACCATAAGTCCTCTTAAGTAGTTACTTAGACTCTATTGGTAGAGAAGCGTATCGTTTTCAAGCCTATGATAGAATACTTGTCATGACTGCGCTTTGAGCGATTTCACATAAATTACACTGAGATTAGCTTCTAGAGTGATTAAGTGTTATACTTCCCAAATCGTGAGATGTTTAGTTATGCATTTAAATATTGGCTTGGTAATTGTTAAATTCATCTTCATAAATCAAATTTTTTGTAATTTACTTAATTCGTTGAGTATTTTATTTTTATTGAAGATGATTATTTTGTTCTAAATCTGATAGTCTACTTGAGGACAAGTAGGATTCAAGTGTGGGGAATTTGATATGCTTAAAATAATTGACATTTTCTTAATCATATTTCTCTTTAATACTCTTGTTTTTCGCATTTTGTTATGATTTGGGTAGGGTTTTCATTCATATATGTAGATAAGAGTTAAACTTGGATCATGGAACAAAAAGGAGTTGAAAACGGTAGATAACGGAGCTTAAATGAAGAAAAACTATGAAGAATCAAAGTTGGAGATCATGCGAGAAAAGTGTTTTATGCATCTTCACCGTTTTGATTATAACTTCTTCATACGATGTCCGATTTAGGTGATTCAAATTGGAGAAGAAAGAAGAAAGAGAGAGCTACAATTTATATTTTGGAAGAAAGTTCATCAGACCAATCCAGCCGGCGGCTGAGTTATTTTAGCCGGCGGATGAATTTCAAAATCTCAAAAAGTCAACTGCGGGTCAAACGAAACGTAGCGCGCAAGGAATTTTATCCAGCCGACGGCTGGAGAAGCCCAGCCGGCGGCTGGAAGGTTGGCCAGACCCCTATTTAAGCAAATCTTTGGGTTACGAATCAAATATCCTTTTTTACACTTTTCCACCACCAAAGGTCGAACAGGAGAGCTTCTAGGAGGGTTTTTGAGGCCTCAGATCACGTTGGAAGTCACGATTAACACAAATTAATCGTCTTCGAAGTTTGTTTAAGTTGGTTTGTAATTTTAACTTAATTTTCTTGATACAATGTTTTTGTCTATTGAATCTTATGCTATTTTCTTACAATCCAACATGAACTATAAACTCTTGAAAGTGATTGCTTGGATTGTTGAGCTTGAATCTATGGATTATTAAGTTTTATGTTTGAATTAATTGGTTTTTCCTTTATTATTAATGTTTAATCGCAATCCATGTTCATTTAAAGTTGTTAGGTTAACTACTTAGCGTGATTGATAAACTTATATCATAACTAGCGTTCATATAGGTTTATTAGTTATTTACAATTATATAATTCGTTAGATAATTGTAGCTTGAGACTTAATTGAGATAGGCTAAGAATAATAGTAACCTAATAAATTAAACGACCATGACAATTATATCATAATTGAATAGTTGAGACTTTTGTTAATTCGTAGTCGACATATTAAATTGTTAATAATAGTGACTTTAAAACACATATTAGGGTGGATTGTCTAAGATGGCTCTTGATGTACGATCATTCGTATGATCTTTCCCTGATTTTGTAGGATTAGATAACTCTAATAGGAAGTCTAGTTATAATAGGAATCACAGTTAAACCAATCAAACATATTCGTATTATCCATAATTCAAGTGAAACGTAATATCCAAGTAATCACTGCTTTTTAATATCTGATCACATCTTAAGAACTCTTTCAAACATCTTTTCAATTCACAATTCACTTTAGTTGATTGATTATTATTTTGCTTTAGTTACTTACTTAATCGAAATACGTTCTCGCAGAACTAAAACGCCCCCCCTATTTATTTGCTTTCATTAGTTTGATTAAATAATTTAGAATAACGAATTTAAATACACGTTCCCTGAGTTCGATCCGGAATTACTAGATCTATACTACTATACGATCAGGTACACTGCCTGTATTGTGTGATAGTCTACTTTAGTAATATCCAATTCTTCTAATAAATAATTTAACTCAGATTTTACACATCAATTATATAGTTTACGAAATATGTAATTAGGGAGAAGATAATACGAAAAGCAATTGATAACCACAACTCTATAGACTGTGGCTAAAAAAAACTATCAACTGCTATTTATAATAATTATATTAAAAGATGTGCATTAAAAGCCACATAGCAAAATATAGACCATTAGATAGATTTTAAAATTAATTTTACACCCTTATATCAAAATATGTAATTAGGGAGGAGATAATATGAAAAGCAATTGATAACCACAATCCTATAGACTTTGGCTAGAAAAAACTTCCAACTGCTATCTATAATAATATATATTAAAAGATGTGCATTAAAAGCCACATAGCAAAATATATACCATTAGATAGATTTTAAGATTAATTTTACACCCCATATCAAATGATGATGTCATATGACATCATAATTAACTATTTTCGTTTTATCTCTTTCATTTTAAATACAAATTTAACCTTTAACTCCTTCCAATAGTGATCTTACATGTGACGGATAATCAATTTGTTAATTTGACTTTAGATGAAAATAGTCAACTCCCTGAAAATCATCCACAATGAAGAAGGTTCGCAATTGGGAACACGTTCGAATGGGAAAACTTATCTTCAAGTCGACAGATTGCGTATAACGAATATGTAAATAATAGAAGACGAATGTAGCATTTTAATACATAATTTATTTGTTCATCACATCATTATACTGTTTTTTATTATACACAATATGTGAATAATAGAGTACGGATGTTGCATTTTAATACACAATTTATTTTTTTGTTAAATTATGTATAACGTTTATTATTTTACGATACTTGAAAAATTAAAAAAAAAACGACCACCAAAAGACAAAAAAAAGACAAAAAAACAAAAAAACATCACATCTATGACACATATATGGCCAGAGGTGGAGATAACGTACTAAGGTGTGGGTTATATGAATTCTGCAACGAATCAAAACTTAATGTTGACTGCATGACGGTTTTTGACACTTTTTATATTGTCTAAAACCATATATTTTCTCTACACTTTTTAAAAAATTGAAAAATGTTATAATCCGTTATCAATAAGATCTATCATCTAAGAAATGGCCAATAAATTTTAATCTTTTTGAAACTTTTTTTCCGAGAAAATTATATCCACGCCAATAACAAATGTCCTAAATTGCATAATCAATATTTAAATTTTAGAGTTAATTACATAATTGGTCCCTGTGTTTGTTCCAAAACAACGGGTCCAGTCCCTGGGTCGCAATTCCTTCGGACCCAGTCCCTGGACCCTATCTTTGGTTGCACGTTTGGTCCCTTTCTCACTTGAAATGACCAAAATACCCTTAAAAATAAATATTGAATAAAAAACTAATTTCATCAAATTAAAACCTGCAAATCAATCCCAATTTCATCAAAACTAAAACTAAAAATCAATTCCCAAAAATCCAAACCACCAAAAATCGAAACCCAAACCAAACCAAAAATCAATCTCCAATTTCATCAAATTCAAACCCTAAATTTTCAATTTTTCTTTCTTTCGTACCCAAAATCACTCAACAATCCTTATGGATAACCTATTAGAGTTAGATTTAAAAAACAATCTGCAGAGCAAGGACGATCGCCGCCGCCACCATATGTCACACCCCGCTAAAGCGGAAACACGGAAGTGTGAAGAGCTGGAAAATCATGTCACAGGTCATACAAAACATAACGGTAAAAGAGTCATTCATTAAAAATAACATTGTTCAAAGATCCATTCAAAACAACCCAAAGATAAATAGTTTAGTACAACGACACATGATTAAAAGTGTTTCATAAAATAACTCCCAAAGTCTTTTCCCAACAACATCCTCACACGACCGCTTTGACCCGTCCACGCCATGCATCATGAGCTTACACTAATTTCCTGAAACATAAGATAAAGTGTCAACTACGAAAACGCAGTGAGTGAGTTACAGTTTAAATAGTGGCATAAAAGTATGAGTAAAGTATATAAGGTAAGAGTTTCCCATAAGGAAGATTAGCGGAGAAAGTCGCTTAAAAAGTTTATATACTTGTAAAGTTTAAGTAACGGGCGAATCGTGCCCTAACTCGTAAAGACTAAATAGAACCACATTAGTCGAAATAATAACAGCGGATAACCATCGCTAAAAAGTTTATGAGTTTATGCGTAAATAACTAAATAGATTTCTTGTATCAACCACTTGGCATCTATAACTAAGTGTTCACACTAAACCGATTGTCAACCGAGCGGCCCCAACTTTCCGCCTCTCAAACGGAAAGTTAAAAGAGAGAAATTCAGTAATATGTACTTAGACTGCCATCTAAGCAAGGAACGGTTATTTCCTAAGTATCGATACCCATAATTACTATACGGCTTAAGTAGCTAATAGTGTGTAAGAGGGAGACTAAAACATGGGTGGGCACTATGAAAGCTTATCATTTTAAAAGAGAGAGATTCACATCACTTAGATACGTGTTATAGTTCCATCAAGGGTCGGTTACGCATACAAGTATCAATAAATAGTTGAGATAAAGAGATAATTTAACAATTATAAGTAGTGAAAGAGATGTTTTACGCATATGAGATTAAGTAGACGTTTCAGTGTCATAGTTTGATAAATCACAATTGAATAAATCAAAGTTTAAGTATTGCAAGTTGTTTTATAAAGTATAACATGCAATTAATCTTATGTTTCCCCCAAAATGTAAAACATATAAATAAGGGGTTGTAACTCACGGATTGCGAAGAGATCGGAAACTTGGAATACGGTCGGATGTATAAGCCGGGAATCACGGATTGCCTAATAATACCAAGGTAATTTAATGAGTTTATATTATTTGGTTCTTATATAATAATATAGGTAAACTTGTCATTAAAATGTAAGTGTCAAATTCGTATATCGTCAAAATGGTCCAAAAAGGTAATTGTCATGATTATGTCCGAAAGTTTGATTTAGCGTTTTAGGTCATTATATCTTTAAGTGTTTTGCTCGCTGAAGTGATTTGCAATTTCCGATGAAATTTGGGCAGCGCTTCCGCGCCCAAACTTCATATCCAAAAATTACAAATCAATTCCGCTCACAAATCACCTAAAATACAATAACACATATAATATAGTTCATTAAAGTCCAAATAGTCCACACAAGTCACTTTTATAATGAGTTTTGTTTATCTCAGTCCCTTTATGATTTTAGCAAAAGTCCAGAATGTATACACAACTTTTAAACGAGTAAAACGACGATTTTCGGGAGGACAGCAGCCCGGTGCTGCGCACCTGGGCACAGGTGCGGCGCACCTGGCTGCTGTCACAATCCCGTTTTGTGTTTTTCTTTTGTGACTTATAGATCTTGACATGCAACCAGTGTATATCATAGAGAATGAAGTTTTATCAGTTTTTAAACAACTTTAACCCACAAAAATGTAGATCTAAACACTTTTTAGTTAAAAATCGTTTTTGTAAGAAAAGTGACATAAAACTCTATAAAAACCTTTCTTTGTTGTTTAGATTGAACATGCAATCAGTAGATATTATTTAAAACAACATTTTAACAGTTTCAAACTCATTTTTATCCACAGATTCGTGGATCTAAAGAGTATTTCGGTTAAAAACGTTTTTGACCGTAAAAAGTCATAGATTTATGAAAAATCGGATTTTTAACCGTTAGATGTTACATGCAAATGATTATTAGTGAAAGAATAGTAAAAAGAAAGTAATCTACCGGAGCAAAAGCTTGGATGATGAGTTTTTGGTCGGATCTTAGCTCCAAAAACGTTTACAACCGTGGTCCTTTTGATAAAAATGATACCCACTTGCTTTGCTTGATGAAAGGGACGATTTGTATGGTATAAAACTGGATTTTAATGGTGAAATATCACTGGAATGGGGGTGTTCTTTGAGAGTAATTAGAGAGAAAGTGTATGTGTGTGTGTTTTTGTTTTGAATAAAATGAATAAGAAAAATGAAAATGAAATGATAATAGGCATGGGGACTGGTAACAATTCAGTATTGAGGGTTTCAAGACGTTTTTGATTGGTTGAAATGGGTGGTGGGTTGTAAAAACGAGTAAAGGACCAATTCTGTAAATATTTTGAAAATCTGGCAAGGGGTGCGGCGCACCACCTCACTGGGTGCGGCGCACCGGGCCATTTTTGGTCACTTTGAATTTTCGTTTTTGCGTTATTGCTTCGTTGGACCTTTTTGTTAAATATGAGTTGTTAAGTATGATAAGTTATGAACTTAGGAAAGTTCAATTGGTATTTTCTTGGTATTAGGACTTATAATTTTGATTCCGGAAATATTTCGACACTAGTTCCGATAAAGTATGGATTCAAAATCAAATAGAGTGAACGAGACAAAGAGGTAACTAACGTTTCGAATTTAAATCACAACAGAGTAAGTACCTGGGTTTTGACGGTTGTCACATTCTCCCCGGGTTGAAAGAAATTTCGTCCCGAAATTTAGTGCGTCATATCAGGTAGAAGAGTTCTCGAATAGATGAGGATATTTCTGACGGAATTGGTCCTTCACGCTCCCACGTGAATTCGTGACCACGTCGAGAGTTCCATCGAACCTTGATTATCGGGATACGGCTTTGCCGGAGTTGTTTGACCTCGCGATCAACAACTTCGAGGGGTTCCTCGATGAAGTTTAATTTGCTGTCGATTTTGACTTCGTCAAGAGGGATGACGATGGTCTCGTCAGACAGACACTTTTTCAAGTGTGGAGACGTGGAACACATCATGCACACTTGCGAGAGCTTGAGGAAGGTGGAGACGATAAGCAACGGGACCGATACGTTCGATAACTTCAAAATGGGCCGGTGTACCTCGGACTACCGCGCTTCCCGAAACGGACTACTCCTTTCCAGGGCGATACTTTGAGGAGTACACGGTCACCCACTTGGAACTCGAGGGTTTCCGTCGATTGTCAGCGTAGCTCTTTTGTCGGATACGGGAGGTCTTCAGTCGTTACACGAATGGTGGTGATCTTGTCGATGG
>CAJVGC010000001.1:34733422-34800410 GCA_910822075.1 Senecio squalidus | reverse complement strand
CGAGCTTACGGGCATGGGAGGCCGTCACTCCACGAGCCCAGTCCGGGATATCCGATTCACCATTCTTCGCTTGCTGCATAAATGTATCTCCTATACATTTTTGCACCGATCGACCCAGCACGACAAGTGCTATAATGAAGACCTATGGCTACTACACCTGTTCAGTCATCGGGACACTCAGCAGTACGTTAATGTACAGTGGACACTAGTGAGGTACATGGGAGAGCAGGGTTCAGGGCAGATATCAGCGAGCAGTTTAGTCTGCGGGCACTGGATCACACGGATCGCGAGGTCGCTTGGTTTATTCACCCAGGAGAACATTCAGTTATGTTCCCCTCATGTGCTATGCAAGGTGATCAACCAAAACGCTTTGGTACGGGCTCAGATTCTTACCGAGTTCGGTAATTCGTTGAGGCGTGATGGTCCGGCACCGCGTGATCCACCACCCCAGAGACCGCGGGCTCGTTCCCAGCGGGATTTTATGGACCAGATGATATCCGGTATAGACCAGCTGATTTCTGGCATGCATCAGTTACAGTTTGGGCGGGACCAGGATTCGAGACAGTTCACCCAGTATCAGGCACAACAGCAGTATTTTCAGGACCGCTACCAGCCTTATTGGGAGAACATGTACACCCAGGGACACCAGGCGTCGAGTTCTGCCGGTCCACCTTCACCATTTGCTCCCCCTGCCCTCTACTATCCAGAGTCGTACCCTGGCTACCCTCCACATGCTTACGAGCCACATCCTGCTGATGATGATTATATGGAGGACGATGACTGAGGGATTTGTGTATTTTGTATTTTAGTCTGTACTATTTATTTGTGTACTATTTACTATTTAGTAGATTTTTTTTTTCTTATGTATTATTTTCCTTTATTATTTCTAACATGTGTGGTTGCAATTTTTTTTAGTTTTTTTTCTAAGACTGGCAGTAAGTTCAGCACCCGCTCATTAGCCTGGCATTCAGTTCAGCACACCGCAATTCAACGCTATATATCGTTATTTGACACACGGGTTCTACTTTCTACCTTTCTAATTTTTGTATATTATTTTTTTTTTCTTTTTAGATTTCTTTTTTATAATTTCCATTAGTTTTTTTTTAGTAGTAAACAAATTAGGGACAATGTGTTACTTAAGTTTGGAGGGTCATCGGGAAATTTTACATTTTATTTTTTGACCCTTAGCTTAGTTTCCATCGTGTTGAATTGTGTTATTTTTTGTACATTTTTGAGTCAAAAAAAAAAAAATAGAAAATCCAAAAAAATTGAAAAATTAGAAAAAACAAAAAAATATATAACGTGTCTAGTCGGTAAACACCTTAAACTGTAAGCATAACCAGACGCATTTTTACCCACTCAGAAAAATAGTTAGAATTTGAGCCTATTGAAAGCATTTATTTTTAATGCTACTTTATCATTTCTTTGAGTGTGCCGATGGGGATGACTTTAGAACTTGACATTGTTATACAATTCGAGACCACATATGAGCAATTACATTAGGGTAACTTACTGTGATTTGGTATAATGATAGTGGCATTTAGGATTAACCCATTTGTTAGCCTTTTCGTTTCTTTTTATATAGTTTTCGCCTAACCTTTGTAACACTTACTTTTAGTGTTAGAAACTCTAGTAAACCAATTTGCGCCTTAACCGTTTCGTTTCTAAACACTATTATTTGTACACTCGCCTTATTTTTTGTTTCTTTTTAGATCAGATCCGAACTTAGTTTATTGATTGCTATTATATATGAAGTGAAGTTAGAGCATATTAAGGCATGAAAAAAAAGTTATATTATTATTGCCTTTCTATTATTTTGTATTTGGAAGAAAGTTAGAAAAATAAAGTTTGCCTTTTGAGCATGTGTACTTACCACGAGAAATATTATATTGTAAGGCATGTACTAGGCTGAAGAAAAAAAAAAAAAAAAGAGAAAAAAAAAATCGGAAAAACAGAAAAGCGAAAAAAAAAAATTAGTTGTATAGTTTAAGAGAAATAGTGTATTTTAAGTCGTGTATTATATACGAAATTTGAATATTCGGAGAAAAAAGTATGAGTTGAAGAGAAATTGAGCAATCCAGTTCGTTAGAGATTATATTTAGTTCGAATTTAATCTAAGTTTGTATTATTTTATTTAACCCATTTACACTCCATTATATATTTTCACATGACTTTACCTTTAAATTATAACCCGTATAAAAGTCCCCGTTTAGTTGTACCTAGACTCTAGTGGTGGAGAATTGATACATTATCAAGCCTATGATAGAATATTCACCATGACCGAGCAATTGAGCGATTCTACAGAAATATTTTACACACCCTTTTAGATTAGTTTGAGAGATTGTGTGATTTTACTTCCCATAAAAATCGTGAGGTGTTTGGTTATGTTAATTTTGGCTTTGATAATTACTTTGAAAACAGTTTTTGCTTGAGCGCAAGCAAAAAGGCAAGTTTGGGGGATTTGATATCGCATATTTATATAACTATTTATATGCGATATTTGGTCACATTTCATAGCAAACACGGTGAATAGGATAGGATTTTTACATTTAATTGTGTGGAAAAGTGTTTTTGTCCAATTTACAGGTTTGCATGTTCGGGAAGTGGAAATGGTGGAAGAAACGAGTTTAAATGTGAAGAAATGGTGAAAACAAGGAGCAGGACGGCGCACAGAGGCATAGAACGCCGCAGTCACCAAGAAATTCCGTGACAACGACGCATAACATGTTAGAACGACGCAATTACTATAAATCACAATAACAGCGACGTCCTAGCCCTCACAACGCCGAAGTAAGCTGTTTTCAGCAGTTTTCGAGTCGTATTCGAATACGTTTTCTACACGAATTTTGCCTATAAATACCGAGTTTTTCCAGCCAGAAAATATATTCAATCATCATTAATTTAGTCTAGAGCTGGATTTCGAGTTTAGAAGCAAGGTTTCAAGCTAGGAGTTTCGTTTTCGTTCAACGTCGGTCACGACACGTTTCGGTTTTACTTTGTTTCTTGTTTCCCTTTTTAGACTTTATTTTTCCAGCATGTTTTCTCTTATTATTAGTTTTATTTTGAACACAATAATGAGTAGCTAAACTATTTTTATGCTTGTTTGACAACGGATCTTATTTGAAGTTCAGGTTTCGTTATTGACTATTTGTGTTTTTGTGTTTAATCGGTGAACCTTATTTGCTTAAGTTTTAGTATATTATTTTAAGTTGTTTATATATAATTTTCTTAATCAACATTCTAGGTATTCGAGAGGAATCTAGATAGATTAAATAGGTTGTATGAAATAATCGGTCGGTCTATAATCGGTTTAAAATTACTAGGATTCGAGAGGACTTAGTAATCACAACTTAGGTAATTAAACTTAATTGAGTAAGTCTATTTATTAAGATTCGGAAGGACTTGATAATTAGAGGAGTTATTCGGGAGGAAACTCTATAAGATTAAATCACTAAAAACGGACATGTTGCTTATTGCTTGATTATTAATAGTTATAACTGTATTCGGGAGGAACGGTGTAATTAAAGATAATTAAAGTTAGTAAAAGATTCGAGAGGACTTTTATTATATCTTAGAAGTTTTAAAATTAGTCAATTTCGTAAACGTGAATGGAAAATAAGTGAAGTGTCAAACAGGTATATTTTCTCCATTATTTGATTACATAAATTACTTTTTCGATCGATTTTAATTAATCACTTTCTTTTTAATAATCACTTGCAATTTTAGTAAATCTTTTGTTACGATAAAAACCCCCACAAATACTTAGTATTATTAATTCGGAAATTTAAAACAAATTAGTCCCTGCGAACGAACCTTTACTTACTTTAAACTATATTATATACGGATAGGTCCACTGCCTAGAAGTGTGTAATTGCGTGAATTAGTAGGTTAAATTTAAGACTAGATTTTACACATCAATCATCCAAAATCTCCTCATTTTCCATCTATTTAGAACGAATTGCATCCTCCTCGGCAATTTTTCTTAGCTTTTCTCTCTGAGATGGAGTTGGAGATTGATTTAATCTTGCATGAAGCTCATCCTCCTCAACTATCTTTCTTTGTCTTTCCCTTTCAGCCTGTTCATCTTCAGCAGCCAAGCTTAGCATTAATTCAGTTTCAGCTTGCTCTTGCATTAGTCTTTCTTGTTTTCTCCTCTGCTAGAAGATTTTTGTAATCTCTTTCTTCTGCAGCCTTCTCCCTAGGAAGCCTTTCTTCTTCCTTCTTTTCTTCCTTTGATTTCTCCATAACTACAACTTTGCCTTTGTCTTTGTGTTCTGGAGCATCAAGGTTGACTCTTTGAATCTTTTGCATCTTTTTATCCACAGTAACATATCCCCATCTACCTGTAGACACAGAAATACTAGCAGATTGTTCAGGTAAGGTTAATGAACTTGCTGTGGATTGAGTACCAACAGCAGTTGCTGCTCTTTGTCTAGCCAGTAATGCAACAATCATCTTCTTCCTTTCAACTTCTGCTCTGTCTTCTTTGATCTTAAGCAGTCGTGATGCTATAGTGTCTTCATCAGCCATGACAGTTGTTCTTGTCATTTCTTGTTGGATTAAGTCATCTGCAGCTACTTGTTAATCAATGGTAGGAACATGAGCTTCAGTTGTTGTGGTTGTAAGTGTTGTAGCTTCAGAAGAAATAGCTTGGAAGGTGTGTGAAGCTTGATAAATTGTGGGAGGAGTGGTTGTTAACAATTGTGGTTGAGCATCTGCAATTGGACTGATAACCATAGGTTCAGTAGCAACTGTATCCGCATCAACAGAGTCCGCAACAACCATTTCATCATCCGCATTAAATGGGTCTGCAGCAAGTGAATCCGTAGTAACCATTGGTTCGGTAGAAACTTTAGGGTTTGTTTCAGCTTCCATTTCCATTTGTTCTACTGTTTCTTCAACCATTTGCTTCACTTCTGCTTGCTCCCCCTCAACCAGTTGTTCCTTTTCAGGTGATGCATCTATCACCATTTTCTCTCCTTCTTCATCTATCACCATGTCTTCTGTCTCATTCTCCCCCTTAAGTGTACTATCAATCTTCATATCTTCAGATTGTTTGGAGGTTGCAGTAATCACAGTGTCTTCACTCCTCTTTTCTTCACCCCTGCTCTCTTCAGATTAAAAAATATGAATGTGTTGTTCTTTCTCCCCCTTTTTATCAGCTGGAGGAGAGTCATCAGAAGATGAAGAGCTTGATGGCCTGTGTGAAGTTGCAACAATGCGTGTGGTGATTCTTTTGGGCAGTAATTGGGCTGAGAGTAAATCTTGTTGGGCCAGCACCTGTTGCACCAAAGATGTTAGAGTAGACAGCATCTCACCTTGTTTCTCCACCTTCACAATTAAGTTTTGGTACAATTCCATCAATTCCATATTTTGAACATAACTACCCTCACCCTTTTCTAGTTGAGTACCAACAGGTGGTTGATCATAGGGAAAAGAGAAACTCTCCTGCCTAGCAGAAGCATGTAACTCTCCCATGGTCTCTTGGCGCCAGGGACCACCTCCCAATGATGAGAACAAGTCCTCAGCAGTGGTTGGTGTTGCCGTAGTTGGGTCTTAAATATGTTGATACTGTCCTGAGCTTCACTATAAGAAGTGAATGCTGCAGTAGTATCAGCCCTCCCTACATGGTCACCCCTATCCTTATGGACCAACTCAGTGAGCAAGGGGGTATGCTCAAGGTTTTCCCCTAAAGATTGTGTCATTCCTGAAGATGTTTCAGGCAATGATTTTGCAGTGTGAGAATGGGGGATAGTTTTAGACACCAGAGGCTGAGTAACCCTCTTGGTTCTTTTGGAAACAGCTTTGGATGGTTTGTGAGGTGATGAAACTATGGGGGTAGTTACTATAGAAGTAGTAACTGGTGCAGTAGAAACTGGAGTAAAACTCACAGTAGCAACTGGAGGCACACTAGCAGTAGCAACTGCAATTGTTACCTCAGGGATAACACCCTCAGTACCTGCTACAGATATGGCACTAGTGCCCACAGATATTGCAGTAGTACTGATGGTGGCAGCTGGGGGTTGGGACAGAGGTGCAGTCACTTGTCCTTCAGCTGGAGAAATTGGGATCACCATCATTGTAGAAAACAATGGTGTCACATTAGATGAACTTCCCTTATTAACGTCTCATATTAGTAAAAACCTTCTTTGTATGAGCATGTGAGAAAAAGCATTTTTCAGATCTAGTAAGATCTTTAAGTTCACAGTTAAAAATGTGTTGAAGAAAGCGTGGATACATTAAAAATTTGTGTTTTGGGTTTAAAAGGTTCCATCGCATCCCTTCAAAAATCATGTAAGAAAAGTTATATGTTCGTTTTGTTGCCAAACATATCATGGCAGTAGCTAAAGCAGAGCTACCTTCATGCCATCCAGTCCTCTTTTGGGATATGCATTGTTGGAAAGTATGCAACAGAAATTTCCATTGAGGGGAAAGTTTTGCCTTGTGAAAGGTCGATGTTTAGATCCCCCTCATATCCCAATTTTGAAAAACTTTCAACCATGATGTCATAAGGGAGTTTTATTCTACCTGCCGCATCATGTAGTTGTAGGTGTTTGCGCACAGTTTTCTCCGACACTTTTATCGCTTTTCCATCCACCACAGCATTAATAGTCGCCTCTTCAGGGTCAAGTTCAGCGGATGTCCAAAAATCCCTAATGTGCGATTCATCTATTTCTGGATTAATGGTTAACGCCGTTTTGATCTTTGATCGATTCAAGAAATCGATTATTGGGTGGAAGTCAGCGTTGTCCTCAGTTTTGTTCAAGAAAGCTACCATGTTATGGGTTTTTTGAATTTGTAATTCCGCCATTGTTGCGATTTGATGAATGATTGCGAGAATGATGAACAATAAGGAAAACAATTACTCACAAAAATAAAGAAAATTGATAATTTTTGAGTCTAACGGTAACTTTTTGAGAAGTTTTAGGGTTCTTAAAGAAAGGTAAGTCTTTAAACGGTTAAAAGAACCCCTATTTATACTGAAATTTTGTAACCACTTGATGACTCCGATTAGACGCGGGTAATGATTAAAATGTAACGGTCCAATTAAAAAATGTCATGTGTCAGTAGTAGTTGTGCCTCGCGCCTAAATTTTTAAAAATAGGTCCAATCGGAAATTGCCACGTGTAAAAGTTGGTTACAAGTTGTATTTTGACTTGTCAAATCACCATTAATTAGGGTATACTTATTGTTTAAGAAACCTTTTAATATGGTAATTTGCAGTATTAACAAATAAGTCCGTAGTAAGTTGATTAATCGTCCGTAGTAATGGTCTATGAGCCGTATTAACTGGACTGTCCGTAGTAATGTGACTTACTGGCAGTATTAATCCAGAGGTCCGTAGTACCACACTATTAGTCCGTATTAACCATTCCGTCCAAATGATTAGTTTAAGGGCAGTAGTAGTTAAACCTTCCCTTAATACTGATACTTTTGGCCGTACTAATCATACTTTGGTCAAGATTTGTCTTTACTATTAATGTTGCAGTAGTAACATAGTGCAATACTAAAAAGTAAGGCACTTGATTCTCATCATAAGGTTACTACTGCTTCTCGAAGGGACTTTTTGAAAAATAGAAATACTAAGAGAAAAAGGATATTGTTATTAATCCATATTGATCATTCCAATACTTGTAATCAAGAATGTGAATCTTCCTACATCAAATGCTTTTGTGAGAAGGTCAGCAAGCTGATTGTCAGTGTGGATTTTCTCAACATGGATCAATTTCTTTTCGTTGCAATCTCTTATGAAGTGATATCGTATCTCTATATGCTTTGTTTTGGAGTGTTTGACTGGATTTTTGAAGATGCTAATGGTTCTTTGATTGTCAATATGGATTGGCGTGTTCATGAAGGAATAGCCATAATCCATCATTTGATTTTGTATCCAAAGTACTTGAGCACCAATAAATTGGCATCCTCCAGTCGTTGATTTCTTGTCTAAGTTTTCACCACCATAGTCACTGTCAGTGTAAGCAATTAAATCAAAATGAGAGTCTTTAGGATACACTAAGCCTAAGTTAGGCTTGCCTTTTGGGTAACGAAAGATTCTCTTGACTGCAATAAGGTGTGACATCTTGGGCCTTGTTTGATATCTTGCATATACACAAATTCCAAACATGATGTCTGGTCTTGAAGTTGTGAGATACATGAGAGATCCAATCATTGATCTATAGTTATGTATATCCACATCCTCCCCCTCAAGATCAGGCGTCAATTGTTTGTGAGTTTCAACCGGAGTGCTTGCAACTTTGGCATCCATGAGTCCAAATTTGGTTAGGATGTCCTTGACATACTTGGATTGTCTTATAAAGAGGCCATCCGTCTTTTGCTTAACTTGTAGACCCAAGAAGAAGGTAAGTTCTCCCATGGAACTCATTTGAAACTTAGTGTGCATGAGGTCTTCAAATTCTTTGCACAAAGAATCTTTGGTAGAGCCAAAGATGATGTCATCAACGTAGATTTGAACAAGAAGAATATCTGAGTGAGATTTCTTGAAGAAGAGAGTCTTGTCAATTGTGCCTCTTTGAAAGTTATTTTGAAGAAGATAGTCCGAAAGAGTGTCATACCAAGCCCTTGGTGCTTGATGAAGCCCATAGAGAGCTTTTATCAATTTGTACACCTTGTGAGGATGTTGAGGGTCCTCAAAGCCAGGGGGCTGTTTGACATATACTTCTTCTTCAATGACACCATAGAGAAATGCACTCTTGCCATCCATTTGATAAACTTTGAAACCCAAGATTGAAGCAAAAGCTAGAAATAAACGAATTGCTTCAATCCTAGCCACTGGAGCAAAGACCTCTTCATAGTCAATTCCTTCTTCTTGTGTGTAGCCTTGTGCAACCACTCTTGCTTTATTCTTAACCACAATGCCACGTTCATCCTTCTTGTTCCTGAAGATCCATCTTGTACCTATCACCTTCTTTCCATATGGGACTTCCACCAATTCCAATACTCCTTGAATCTTGAATTGGAGTAGCTCAGCTTGACATGCCTCTATCCAATGTGGATCTAGTAATGCTTCTTGGATTTTCTTGGGTTCCATTTGAAAAAGAAAGCATGCAAATAGGCATGTGTTGATAAGAGCAGTCGCAGGATCCTTTTTGGACTTGGTTTGACTTCTAGTCTCCATTGAGAGATCAAAAGTACCAATGATTTGAGAAGGTGGGTGGTTCTTTGCAATACGAGATGATGGAATCTTCTCAATCCTTAATTCAGTGCCCAAATTTGTGTCATTCAAATCAGGCATATCATTGGTTGGATAGTAAGCAGTAAATGGAGGAGTAGTAACTGAAGTAGGTATATCGGTAGTGTATGGCTCATATTCTTCAGTGACAATTTGTTCAACTCCATTTTCATCCTCTTGAACTAGGTTAGGAACGCCATCGGGGCGTGTTGTGTTAACCTTAGGAGTTGGTGATTCATCTGCATGTATAGGTTCAGGTTGAGGATCTTCTGTTTCATCTGGGGAAATGTGATCAATGACGTGAATGGGAGCCTCCATTGAAACAGGAAGATTGATGTATTCCATAACATCCAATCGAGCAGTACCAATGATAGGAGCCGCAACAACTGGCTCCGTAGTAAGTGAGTCAGTAGGAATATATTTTGCCGCATTAACAAGATCCGTATCAACTGAAGTAGATTGAAACTCAAAGTTAGAGTTCAATGATTTGGTTAATGCATCCAAATCGAAAACCCAATCTGGTCCTAGACCCTTCTTGGTGTAAGTGTGTTCTTTGAAGGTCACGTTGGAGATTTCTTCTATTATCTTTGATTTGTGATTGTAAACACGATACGCCTTGCTTTGGGAGAAGTATCCAACGAAGGTTCCTTCATCAGCTTTGCTTTCAAACTTACCAAGATAGTATTTGGAGTTTAAGACTGTGCATGGACATCCAAATGCGCGTAAGAAACTGATCAAAGGTTGTCTCTTGTGAAGGAGTTCATATGGAGTTTTGTTGTGAGACTTGACTAGAAGAACCCTATTTTGAACATAGCAGGCATTGTTAACTGCTTCTGCCCAGAAAAAGATAGGAAGGTTGGAATCAGCCAACATGCTTCTGGTTGCTTCAATCAATGTCCTATTTCTTCGTTCAGCAACTCCATTTTGTTGAGGAGTCCTAGCAGCACTGAATTGTCTCTCTATTCCTTTCTTGTCACAGAAGTCATTCATTACTTGGTTCTTGAATTTCGTACCATTGTCACATCGAATTTTCTTGATCTTTAGATTGATTTGATGTTCAATCTTGGTGATAAAGGTAATGAGTAGCTGACTTGTTTCATGCTTGGTACCAAGAAAGTACACCCATGTATATCTTGAAAAGTCATCAGTGATGACAAGGCAATATGACTTATTTACATTGGTAGGACCAAAGAGATCCATGTGGAGTAAATGTAAAGGTGTGTTGTTGGTGTTAATCTCCTTTGTCTTGTGAGAAGACTTGTGTTGCTTGCCCTTCAAGCATGCTAAGCAGTTGTCTTCGAGGTTGAACTGCTTGTTTGGGAGACCTCTAACCAAACTAGATTTAACTAGTTTATTGATGTTCTTCAGGTTCATGTGGCACATTCTCCTATGCCATAAGGTGGATTCATCTAGAGTAGCTTTTGAGAGAAAGCATGCTTCAAGTGAATTGAGTTGAACCTTTGACATGTCAAGACAATAGACATTGTCTCTCCTTGGTGTTCTGAGTAAGATCATACTTTCATCTATGACATAACCAGGCTTCATTATAATGCATCCTGATGTAGTGAAGATCGTTGTGTGTTTCTTATCAAAGACTTGAGAGACACTCAACAAATTATATTGAAGTTGTTGCACATAGTACACGTCTTTGAAGTGTAGTGTACCATTGCTTATTGTTCATTTCCCAGAAATTCTTCCTCCTTTTGGATTTCCTCCAAACGCAACATATCCTCCATTGAACTTTTCAAAGTCCTGAAGACATAACATGTTGCCCGTCATGTGCCTGGAACAACCACTATCTACATGTCAACTGCTCTCACTTTCTTTGGTTGGCTGGACCTGCACATAAACGATAGAGATTAGTTTCTGGTGGGAACCCAAGCCAAAGTTGACTTGGGTTTGCCCATTTCATCAAAATAACTCACCTTCCTTTGAACTACTTTTGAAAAATCAATGGGGAGAGGTGGTTGAGTTACTTGGATCTTTGGTTGCCACACTTGTTTGAGAGTTTTAGCTTTTGAAACAATTTTAGTGTTAACAGTTTTTGATTTAACAATAAGAATAGATACTGGTTTGACTAGCTTTTGTTTCTTAGTGTTACTAAAAGCCGTAGTAACAAAGTTACCTTTGGCAGTATTAACACGGTTATTTTTCACAGTATTAATACGAGCAGTATTAACACCATTGTGTTTGGCCGTATTAAATCTTGTAGTAGAAACAAAATTTTTTCTGGCACTAGGAACTCTATTCTTCTTGTTAGAAAATGTGTTACGTTTGTTCACACTATTTCTTCCTGAATTCATAGTAACAGATTTATGATATGCTTGATTTGATTTGTTACTATTATTCATGGATTTGTTTTTATGTGCAACCCTTCCTGTATATCCCACCCCATAATGTGGTTTTTGAATCACTTGCAATTGATTTTGAGGATTGTGATAACAAATTTTTGCATAATGATTTGATTTACCACATATAACATCCCTTCCCTGAACTCTTGACAATCTGACCCTTTTGAGTTTTTACTTGGTTCATATTTCGTTGGTTTCCTCTTTTACCTATATGTTTCCAAGTCTTTTCGTGTTCCTTAGGGACTGTTTTGGTCGTTCTTTCAGTTGGTGTTTTGATCTTTTTAATGGGGTCATTACGTGGCATAGACACTAGACTTTGTGAAGATTGTTGAGTACAACCTTCTATTGTGATAAGGTGATTTTCTAAAGGAATGTCCTTATTTTTCGCAATATTAAGCTTACTCTCTTCAACTAAGTCCTCAATTAGAACTTCATCATAGTTGATTGGGTCAACATTGAATGATTCCTTTGGAGGTGTCTGAGAGATAGGAATTCTAGGTTCATCTAAGGATGGGGGAATATTGTTTTGGTTAAATGGAGGGGCAACTTCTTTGTAACCTAAACCAGCTTTTAACTTTCCATGTATTTGTTGTTGGCATATAGGTCATTTACTGATTTTGAAGCAAATTCTAATTTCCCTACATCTAACTCAACTTTATCATGTTCTTGTTCTAATCTTTTGATTTCTTCCCTAGCCATCTTAAGTTTAAGTAGTAGGTCCTCTATTTGCCATTCAACTAGGCTAAGTTTCTCTTGATAACTTTGTTCATTTATTTTGTGTGACTTGATCTGATTTTCTAAGTTATCAATTACCCTAGCTGCTGATCGTCTTTGTTCTTCTAAGATTTTAATCGAATCACTCTTAATTGATTATGATTTTTATATTTAACAATTATAGCTTTACACTCAGAAGTACATAATTTAGAATTTACCTCGGCCATAAGAGATGGTGTTTCTGGAGTTGTTGAGTCAATAGCAATTAGAGCATCGTCTTGTGTTTCTCCTTGATCATCATCATTCCAGTCATATCCAAGAACGTTGTTTCCAATTTCGGTAATTCCCATATCAGTATAAACTAGCTCCGTAGTAACTGTATCCTCCGTAGAAACAATGTCCGCAACATCCATTACTATTGCTATGCATGCATGGTGAACAGTAGTAATATCTTCTACGTAAACAGGATTTTGTTCTTCAGAATTAGCGCCCTGTTTTGGCTTGTTTCTTCAGCTAAGTCACTCCAATCATATCCAAATATGTCATGTGACATGAGTGCACTCTGATTGTTGTCTTGAGTGGATCGTGGATTGTTGGTTTTTGACTTGTTTGGACATTCCCTAGCAAAGTGACCTAATTCATTACAATCGTAGCACTTCACCTTGCTTTTGTAGAAAGTGATTCGTTCATTGTTTCTTGGATTGAATCTTCTTCCTGTTCTGTTTACAAATCTTCTTGCTCGTAAAGCTAACATAGCAGATTGCCACTTTAGGTAAATTTCATCACAGTCATCTTGATGCATCTGTTTTACGTCTTCACTTGTGAGACTTGAGCATTTTGAGATGAAGGCTTCGAATGAAATCTCTTCACTGATTTCATGTTTTAGTCCTCCAGAAGTTGTAACAAGTACAGTATTAGCATTGTTAATATTGTGGTTGCTATTGCCAGATTTTTCTGCTTCCACTTCTGCCTCAAAGACTCTTAAGTCGTTGTAAAGATCATCCAATTCCAGTTCTTCTAATGTGTCTCCTTGTCTGTAGGAAACTATGTATATTTTCCAATCCTTTCCTAAAGCTCTTATGAACTTTCGATTGAGATAATCTTTATCATACTTAATGCCTGCGCTGATCATCTCTCCTGTGAGCTTTTTGTATCGATCAAACGTCTGAGTCATTCGTTCGCCATTCAAGGAATTGAAGTTTTCATATTCCTGTTTGAGGAGAGCTTTCTTGTTCTTCTTGGTATTCTTTGTTCCGCTGAATATTTTCTCCAAAGCTTCCCATAGCGATTTTGCATCTTGATATTCTTCAAATTGCGATTGATATTCGTTGGGGATGGCAATTAGAAGAATACTAAGAGCCTTGATTTCGGTTTGCTTTTCTCTTCTTTCAAGATCAGACAATGTTTGTCGAGTGAGAACTCCAGGTTCTCCATCGGCTCCATGAGGGGTAGCGCGTTTGTTACCATTGATGATCACGTCCCAAACTGTATAATCGGATAGTAGAATGTGTTGCTTGATTCGTAACTTCCATAAGTCGAATTCGTTGCTGTTTAGAACAGGAACTTTGCCGATTGCAATATCAGTCATGATGGTTATATTGATTCTTGTTTATGAGGATTATAAACTCGTTGATCAATGGATCTAAAGCACCTCCTGTGCTCTGATACCACTTGTCAGGATCGGATTAGCTAATGTAATCTAATATTCTTCCTTCGTTAAGATCTTGATCTATTGAAGAAGTTCAGCAGCGGATGAACACTTCAATATTTATGAGTTGTCGAACAATATTATATGAATAAGAATGAACAAATATTATTGTCGAATTATAAGCCTTAATTGTATTAACTCATAATATCAATACAACGTGTTTCTATCAATACAATGATCTATCCTTATCTAAAACTATCATTACCTAGAATAAGGAAACTATATCTAATTACAAAAGGAAACATAAACATAATCTAATTATAACTCTATAACTTAGATTATTTTTGCACGGCAAGTTGGTCTTCCGTATTAACTTGATATGACAGCATCAACTTGTTATCTTCCGTAGAAACTCTATGAGCAGTAGAAACTTGATTGGACAACCGCACTAACTTGTTATCCGTAGTAACTTCTTTAATGTCTTCCGCATTAATCTTTTAAGTTACTTTTCTCATTGTTAAGTGTATTGTTTAGGAGTTAAACTATTTTGTCTAAGTTATAACCCAACAGTTTTGAGAGGTTTTCTGGAAATTTTTCATCTCTAATCATAAACTCTATTTCGACGGCCATTAGGCTTAACAACACTAGTTTCGTCTTGAATGTGTTTATATGAATTATCATGTTATGCAACTTCTTGCTAGTCTAATTATGGGCTAAATCTTGTTTTTAAATCAGAGAAAGATGAACATTGATTGTGTTGTTTAATTGTGAGTAGTTTAGGCATTTCTTTTAAATGTCTTATGCACACTATAATCAAACTATACACCCATTTCTATATCATTTCTATGGTCTACTTGATTTAAATAGGGTCTAATTACGATTAGAACATGAGTTTAAAGAGTGTGACTAAAGCGCCTCGACAAACAATACTTATGTTCCAAAGATTCTTAATAATCAATGAAAGTGAGACTGATTATCTATCGTTTATTCAAAGAAGAAATGTATTTACAAACAAGTCTATCTAGTCATTACTACTACCTTTTGAAGTCACATTTAGTAATTCTAATTGATTATTCACTCGAGGGGTGATTTTTCCACTTTTATTGTAACAAATCCTTATACAACTTCTAATTCCAAATACTTACAAATTAGACGTTTAATTTGAGCAATTTGATACTAAATGTAAATTTGTTCCCTGAGTGTTTGATAAATTCGGATTTGTCCCAATTATACATATATATAGCTTAACTTCTCCAATAAATATATTATGATATAATCATTATCTTGATTAAAACTAGGAATATATCAATAAATAGACCTCTAATTTTTTTTTTTTCGACAGAAGAATAAATTTTACAAGTCTCAAGCACCCAAAAATGATATTTTTGTGAATTATGTATGTTGGGGTTAAATTGTTAGTTAAATAGTTTAATTTCATTAATACTGCTTATTACTATTGTTCAAACTACTGTCAAGTTACTACTGTATGTATACCAATTACTACTGCATGTAACTGGTTAATGCCTCTGAAGTCTGATGGTTACTACTGCCCGCTTCTCATTACTACTGCAAGTGTAGTTTAGATAATTATTGAATATTTATGTAATTTTCTCTTCCTTATTTGTAGCAATTGTGATTATGATGCAACCGTGATTGCAGTTATAATACAATTGTGATTGTGAAGTCGTTTCCTAGATTAGCTAGGTTAGCCTCAGGTCTATATATACATAGATCCTGGTATTAAGAAAAACACGTATATTGATCATTCCTTAAAAGGTAATATATTGAGGCTTACAATTTGGTATTCGTTATTGTTCTTATACTTTCAATAAACAATATTCGTTTGATCAATAACCTTCTCATATCAAAATGTTTATCCGCTGATAAACTTCTTTGATAGATCAAGACCTAGATTTAACGTGTGTTGGGTTTACATAAACCCTATCGATCCTGACAATCTAATACTTTGATGAAATATAAAAACACCTAGCAAGATGAATACCCAATAAAGACGATTGAGAATAAAATATTTGAAGAAAATTTATTATATTTTGTCATTTAACATGAATAAATGATTAATGTTAAAACACGACGGTAATAAACGTAAATAATATTAGTAGGATGTGTGTGTATGTGTGTGTTTTTTTTAAATAGACGGTTTCAATTTTTCGGCGAGGAATCTTTTTTGTCAATACAATTTCCTTCGAAATAACTTACAGATGACGGATTTTCGATTGTGATAAATTTAATCAATATTAATGCAAAAAACAAAGTGTGTAAAATGATTCACTCTATTTCATAAGGTGGAAAAGTCGAGTAGCATCACTCATTAGTGTAAGAGAAATTTACATATGACGTTGTATATCAAAACAAAAACACATATGTACTATACTCGTCATAGAGTAGTTCTTGCACACTATGTTGTCGAGCACTTTGTCTGAGTGAAATATTTTGGTTACCTTTACTAATATATTTGTGTTGCTCCGTGAAATCCTTCTACACCGTCCTATATAATGTGATTCATGCGAGTTACCAATTGTTTGTTGAACAAAACATTGTTTTCTTTCTAATACGAGGAAAACATGTTGTTTTCATAAGGATATGGGAAAATTCTGACAAAAAATAATTTTCTTCCAGAAAGTAGACAAACAATTATTTATTCATCAATGATATTTGTATGAAACTTTGTCTATAAATGTCGTGTTGCTACACAATTCATTAAAGGGATCAATATAATCTAATATTAAGTTAAAGATAATGTTGAGACAAACCACTAAGAATTAGTAAATTTAAGAATCTAATTGGATGAGAGTCATTCGTATCATCTCCTACTATATCGTACTTATATATTTCATATTTCATTAATTATACAGTTACATATACAAAATTGTTATACGATATTAAAGAAAATATGAAAAAGATATATGTAAACAACAACGTTTAAATATTGATTACTATGAGAATATGTATAGAGATATCAACATGATTTATTTGGGCACGAAAAATGATAGTAGGCTTAAAATATGTGCTTTAGCCCATTGAATGGGCCAACTATTTTCTTCTTGGGCTAGTGGATTCACTTAATACATCTAAGACCGTGTAAATTCATAACTTATTATAGTTGAAAAGTTTTTAAAAATATGTATATTTAAGTTTTTGTTTGAAATATATTACAAGTTGTATTTAAATTTAGTTTCCTTAACAAATTAATTGCTCATCGAAAAAATATAGGCTAACATATTTTAACATGTTAAATGGCAAAAAAATGATATTAGAGCAATTATCTATTTAAAGTTTCATATTAAAATTCAAAGTTTAAAGCCCTTTTGTGTAGTTAAAAGAAGTCATGTCAGCTATTTTATTATTATCTCTGCGCTAATAAATAAATATATAAATATAGATTAATATATCTTCATGACCTAGTATGTTTTGTATAAACCCCCATACGCTTCAACTTTAATTGTCTTTAGAAAATACATTGGTAAGTTATGGTGATCAAGTAACAACTCATTTAGTATGTTAAATATAGAAATATATTGGTCTAGGATTCAATCTTTAAAGTTATGATTTCAGTTTATTAGTTGATTTAGTCGTTTTACATTAAAAAAAAAAATATATGTTAAATGTTTATTTACACTTATCTAAGTTTTTAAGTTATTAAAGTCACTCCCCTTTATCATATCTAACATCATGCTTTCCAAGTTTTTTCAACATTTGGTCAATCATATATATCACAAGTGAATTAATATATATTTTAGTACTATCTATTTTTTTAACTACTAGATGCATCTAACAACGTCACTGAAAAGAAACAACATTAAAATGGACGTTTTATTCTATTGTGAAATTTGGTTGAATAAAAACTTGAACAAATTTGCATAATAAGGTGGTAAAACGAAAAGGAAATTTTTTGAAAAACAGAAAAACACGAAGGAACAAATTTCTAATATAACATTCAAGATTTCTGAAAGAAAAAAAAAAGAACCTCAATTATTATTGAAAAACAAGCATTAAGAGTCAGTTAAGTTAACTTGTTTTGTAAATATACGGATCGTAGAATATAATATTCAAATAAACTCTCAAACTATTATCGGTTTCACTACAAAAAAAGGTGGGTTTTACACATATTTTTGATGATATTATCACATTTAAGAGTGTGTACATTTATAAAGTCCACACTTAGGCCTTGTGTGGAGATTTAGTGTGTCACAAATTTTGTTTTGCCTTTGCACATTAAGAGGCGTGGAAAATTAATTGAAGCTCCACAATGATGGGTGTGGACAATTATAAGAACTCCACACTCTTATATGTTGAAGAACTAAAAATACTCCACACCATTTGATGTTGACAAACAAAATAACTCCACACCCTTTAGTGTTGACAAACAAAAAAAACTCCACACTTACTTGTGTGGAGATCAACCAGACAAGAATTTTTAATTTTACAAATATACCCTCCAACTTTTCAAGTTTTACATTATCAATCCCTGTAGTATATTAGAAACTAGTAACTGCAAAGAATGTACATGCAATAAAAGAGATTCAATACATTTCATATACTTAAAAATTTGACTACAAAAGGTTCATCCTACAAATAACTAAAAAGTCGTCAAACCATCAACTAACAAATGACGTCAATAGTGAAATTCAAGGCTTTTTCCTTCTCCTGCAAAGATAAATCAAAAACCATCACCTGTAGTCAGCAGTTAATTCAGGAAATAATTAAGAAACGACTTATGTTTCTAACATGTACCAACCTTCTCTGAAGTCGATACCCGGAACTCTTCCCAATCTCTCTTAAAGTCCAGTTCCAATTCATAATATTCTCTGCTTTTAAACACGTAAAGACAAACACAAGTAAGATACAAGGTAAATTAGATGATAGTGGGATTTTTACATGTATAATTATCTTGAACCAGCTAGAGTTGCTAAAAGTTCACAGTAAATATGATTATGCTTTTAATGAGCAGGCACACACTATCACAAAAAGGGTGAGAGACCTGTCCAACCGTGGTAAAATTATCACATAACTTGCATATACGTTTAAATATATATATATATATATATATATATATATATATATATATATATATATATATATATATATATATATATATATTCACATTACTATCAACAGCTCCCCATCCCAACATCACAACTGCTTTTTGAAACCCCGTCCATTTTCATAGCAAATGCACCATTTAAAAATAGTATGCACTATATCGTTAAAATTGAAACAGAAGCGTACCTTACTGATAGTCTCCATTTGAAGCACCAGAGAGAGTGTCAGATTTACTATATATATGAGGAAATGCAGTTTTAAAAAGTTGAAGCTCTCCCATGAAAAGTTTCATCTTTTCCTCCATATCATTCAATTGCACACTTTGAGATTCTATCTGCTTGCCTTGGATTTCGTTGTTCTTACTTAAAGATTCTATCTGCTTGCTTTGAGCTTCATTTTTCTTACTTAGTAACTCGATTTTCTCGCTTTGGGCTTTAATTTTCTTACTTTGAGAGTCAACTTTCTCCACCAAAAATCGCTTTTCACTCGATATTGCTTCACCCCTCATTCTACTGTACTCGATACCAAATTTGGTTACTTGTGATTTTTTCACTCCAGCCCCATGTCCGGTTACTCCACGAGGTCTAAGTTTTTGAATGACATCCCTTGCAATTTCAGCTTCTACTTCATGATCCACCGGTTCAGAACCGTCGATAGCTTTAGTCTTTCTTGATAATCTTCTTTTTGCTTTAGCCTAAGAAAATGAATAATGACCAGTGAGCGTAAGAATGAGTAGTGGACCAGATGAAACTAAATATCGGTATGGGTTCATAGCTTTAGTCTTTCTTGATATTAGTGCGAAAAAGGTTAACTTATTTCTAAATACCAGATGATAGCGAAAGCATAGTTATTTTTCAAACGCCTTAGAAACTGGATGCCAATACTAATCATGTGCCAAAGTATCCATTTTTTTAGTGTTCCCAAGATATAATAACATAACTTAATTACCTATTATTTTACTTTTAGATGTAAATATAATCAGCTTCCAGTGTTTGGTATAGGGAAACTGTTTTTAACTATAGGGTCACATAATCAGATTAGGAGCGGCAGCTACAGCAGAACTGATCTGATCATATTATCATCTAGGCCTCATTTTGTTCTCTTAATGCTAGTCTAGAATATATACATACCATAAACTTCTCGGACTCTTCTGTAACAAATGACCCCTTTCGCGTTGTATGAGCAAGCCCAAAGAACACAACGTCGTTAGGATCTTCATTGTATAAAACTTTCTGCATATTTAACAAACAAACATTAATAATTGTACCATAATAAGATTAATAATGGTTATGGGATAAATTTTTTTAACATAAAACTCACTTGTTCATCTCTCTTCCATGCAAAACTATGAGCACCAGTAGTGTGAATATGAACCTGCCCACCTCTTGCTCTCTTCCCATTTAATGACATTTTCTACATTTCATTTTATCGTAATGTATGTTAGTAAAAAATTAGTTTGGTAATAAAAAAAGATACAAACGCCTTCTACCTTTGTTGCGGGTGTTCTGAGATAACTCTTAAACATTTGCCACTGGTGATCCTCAAAGTATTCTGGGGCCTCTATTAAATCGAGTGCTTGCAAAAGATCCTCTTCAGTATGGTCGATCTCTTCTTCACCATCTTCCACAATGTTATCAGCATCATTTAGTTCATTCAGTCTATTAGCAGCCAGTCCAAGCAACTTCATTTTTAACCTATATTTCAAGGTCCTAAACTTAACGTCCATAATTTTGAAAATGATATCATCCACAGATTCCCTTTCAGGTATGCTAAATTTCGACTGATAATGATATCGAAAAAAAAGAGTCAGTAAATAAGCAACATCATCATGAACAATAAAAATAGAATTGCGTAAAAAAATTACCCGAAGTTCTAATAGAAGCCTAACACCACAACCTATTTTGCATTCTGTCCAGGACTGAAAATCGGGAGGGCACAATTTAGGTTCTTTCAGTAGGAGGGTCATAAATCTTCTACATAGACTTCCTGCGGCTTTAATTGGTTGATTATTCTTGTTAACATGAACCAAGATCTTTTCACCTTCTTCTAGTTTATACACTTGTTTTAATGTCATTTTCTGTATCCTCAAAATCTTTCCATGCTCGTCTATTACTTCAACCTCGGTCAACAACCTCTTCTCATATTAATCAACTATATTAACTTCACCATGCTCATTGTCCAATAGAGAAGAGGATGATCTCGAATTGTGGTGCAAAATTGGGTTGGATTGAAAGGATTGTGAATGAGTAGAAGATGATGATGCAGCGTTTGTGTACTGTGTAGTTTGGGAAGGAGGACGAACATGAGTATTAGGTGACGAGGACAAAGAGTTTTGGTTGATAGTAGTTTGGGAAGGAGGACGAACATGAGTATTAGAGAGATTTGACGATGCCAAAGAGTTTTGGTTGATAGTAGTTTGGAAAGGGGGAAGTGCAGGGGTGTTATGGAAATATGATGAGGATAGAGTGTTTTGATGAGCAGTAGAAAAACAAGGAGCTCGAATGGATGTGTTAAACAAGTTTTCATGTGATTGATTGGGCACAGGAAAAAATAAGGATTGTTTTTCATGATCATTGTAAGGAACACTTGAATTCATTGAATATTGACGCAAGGAGCTATTTTTTGCTATGTTTTTTAAATGTTGTTGCGTAGTTTTTTTAGATTTCAACATCTTCTAAGCTGTTTTAAACCGCCGCTTCAACTGCAGATTCAATTAAACGTATTAGTATTGAATATAGTAAGAAATGATTCAAAGTAAAATTATACCCTTCAACATATGATATTATTTACATGAAGAGGAAGATGCATCGGAAAAGGTTTATTCGCTGATGCAGATTTCGGAAAAAAAGTTGCTGCAACAGTTGTAAATGACAAGACACCTAGAATTAAGATTTCAAGATTTTGTCGCATTTAACGTTGTAAAATGGCTAAAATGTCAATGGATATGCTCAAAATAATAAACTAAAGATGGACTATTAAAACTTAAAACATATTTGAGTAGATTCAAGGACATTTCAATTCATTTAAAACTCTAAATGTCTTAACTTTCCATCTTTTGTTCGACCCTCGTCATGCCACCTCATTTCCTTTGCTGTTTTTTCACACATGTAGATCCTTTTCAGCCTTGGAATTATAGGAAAATAACGCAAAACCTTTTGCGGCTTTTTTGACTTACTAGATTTTGAACTCTCTCCTACTTCATCACCTATACTAGATTTATATCTTGGAGCTTTGCATATATGACACGACTGTTAATCTTTTCTCGTACCCCAATAAAGCATGCAATCATTGGGACATGCATGTATTTTCTCGTAGCCAAGCCCAAGGTCTGTAGTTAACTTTTTGGCATCATTAGCAGAAGATGGTAGCGACGTAAGATGAGGAAATGCATCCCTAAAAAGCTCTAGCAACATGGTGAAGCTCTTGTTAGATATCCCACCAAGGCATTTTATATGATATAAGTGTAGAGTGAAAGACAAGTTTGAATACTTGCATCCCGGATATAACTCTTTGTCACATTCCTCTAAAAGCCTTTTGTATAGAATATCTTCATCTTTAGAACTTTGAGCAGGTTCTTCATTAGATTCGTCGATATTCCCTTCGAGCCTAGAATCACTTTCGTGTGTGTTATTCAATGATACATGGCCTGTGTTGTTGACTCCTTCGAGCCTAGAACTTACACCTAAAGCATCCCGAACTAGACCTCTTATGTCATCTTCACCGACGAAAGTTTCAGGCACAATACGTGGATTTGGATGAGAGAGTTGTGAAGGTATAGAATTCTCTCCATGAACTGTCCATGTTTTGTACCCCGGTAAAAATCCATATTGCAATATATCGACATGAGCAACATCTACCGTCAACCGTTTACACAAACAACATTTAAGGCACGGACATGCAATTATTCCTCTTATACTTCTAGCTCTAGCAAAATCGATAAAAGATTGAACTCCATCTTTAAAAGTCTTACTTCCTATATCGACTTTGATCCAACTTTTGTCCATTAATTCAACTTACCTAAACAAGTACATGAATAATCATATACACATGCGATTTTGAAAAAAACCAAAATAACCAATAGCATTGTCCTATGTGGACGGATACGGAAACGGGTACTTGGAATGCCAATGCCCCAAAATTCAAGATATATCAACATATCAGTAAAGTGGCAAACGTTATTCCATTCTTTTGAGATCATGCATGTAAATTGTAACTGTTTGTCATCTCTAATTTCTAGTGTCTACCACTAGGACGTAAGCTGAAATGAAAAACTCATAACAATGTCCCGCCTATCTCAAAACAATATTTCCAAATTACCACTCACAGAACTGGACCACAAATTCTATACATATAAAAAAAATTAGAGGCAACCCGTCCCTTTAAGAGTAATGTACTAATGTTTAGCAATCTGATATACCAACGGAAGAACTACAAATGAAAACCTCCAATATCCTATTTATAGGTTGCAAAATGAGAGGTGTGGGTGGGTTGTTTAATGGGTCACAACTGGTTGGGTTGACCAGTCCAGTCAATATATCAGCTTTAAAACCGTTCCATCTGTTTTTTTTTTTATAAAAGTTTTTTTAATTTTACCCAGTTGACCCATATAGATAACCTACAGCCCAAAATGATCCAAATTCACATGCGTTGAAATTTTAATCCCATTGCAAGTATATAACCAGATTTCAGTCATTTTATAACCAGATTTCAGTCATTCAATTAATCAAAGAAAAATGTCAATGTTTAGAGTCTGCAATTAATCAAAGAAAAATGTCAATGTTTAGAGTCTGCAATGGAATCAGGAAAAACTTTTCCCCTAACTTTACAATCTCAAGGTTATCATTTCAATCGATCTTATTCATTTTCTGATTTCTTAATTACTTTATATATATATATAGGCTAATTCATTCACTGCAATTTGCCACTGTTAAAGCTGATGAGATATCGGGCTCTAAGCCTGCTGAAGTACAAAACTTAGGTAATCCGTTACATGACTCTTTAAATTTTATTATGGACTAGGATATCAATTGTTCATTATGTTTTTCAGTCGGTGGCGAATGGGTTAAAAATGGCACTTGGAATACCATTTTGGATCCTTTAAATGGGGAAAAGTTTATTAAAGTTTCAGAAGTTGATGAAGCTGGAATCAAGGTACGCTACTATTTTCTCAATCGAATTTATTATTACTTGTCTCATATCTTTCTGCATTTTATGCAGCCGTTTGTAGAAAGCTTATCTAAGTGTCCTAAACATGGTCTGCACAATCCCTTCAAGTCCCCCGAGAGGTCTATCTTTATCTTGCTATCATATATCGATACTTAAAAAAATACTTAAACCAGAAATTAGATTCTATATGTGAATTAAAGATGAAAAATATCTAATATTAGCATATTGGTAACCTAAATAAGCCAATCCCGTCATAATAAGAGTTTAGTGTGCTAAGTTATCCGTTGCGAGGTAACTGTTTATGGTTTAATGACTCCAGTCGTCTTCAATACTTCGAGTCACGGAAGCATTAAGTCAGTCTTAATAGTTGAGTTTTTTTAAGTTATGTTACTAATCGTGGGGTTGGGGCTATATGCCTATTTATATGTAGTCTAACTATATCCTACAATACATTAACGATAGTGCAAATCAACTCATTCACAAGTACATGAGTCAAAATTGCCACCTCTAAAGTCTACAGATATTGAATGAGTGACTTATACATTGATGTAGGTAAAAAAGACCATGATTAAATTCCGATTACTAAATTAGACGGATTTTTTCCAGTCAATCCATATTTAGAGTTAATCCATATTAACCTCTGCTTGATTCTACGACATTCCCAATACAGACCACAAGGTAACCATACGGCAACACAAGCCATACACCGTTAACTATATTAACAAAGGTTAACCTACACCATACTTCGCTTTAATTTGGTTTCTATTGTCTTAGTCAAAGCTATATTTTCCCACTATGATTATCCCTGTTCATTTAGATCAATATTTTCCCACTACATGTCGCTTTTACCCTTATCCATTTCACGAGACATGCGACATGGAAGTGATGGTCGCAGGGAAGTAAATGAATTTCAGCTCTAAGTGATGGTCGCAGAAACATATGAATGGGTTGATTGTAAACGGTTTAAAGGTCATCCAAAGTCTATATTGAGCCTAAAATATAATATCGACCAGTCGTAATGAAAGAACATTAAATTAGCTCCTAATAGCAATGCAAGAGTATATATGTTAACAGGTAGGAAAAGAAAGATTTACAAAACCAACACAAATATGAGATGAAGTGAATAATCTGAAAACATTACTAAATGTCGCGCAATTACTTGACGTTCTATAACAGATTACTAGAAGATCCATATTAATCGGTTTCACATCAATTCCACTATTTAAGATATCAACCACCATTTTTGGTCCTTCATTTTTCCGAAAAGTTTCTGTACACTGCAGATCTGCAAACGTTTCAGTTCACATTTCACCTCGAACTAATGATACTACATAAGCCGATACGAACAATAATTCACAATTTAAACATCCGAATCAGTGAAAAGTAATGAACGTAGAGTAATGTTACTACATAAACCGAGATGAATCGTAACTACAACAGCTATAGAGGCTTTCACTAATCTTAAATTTAAACATTCAAATATATTCGATTAAATGCTCATGAACTGGCAAACTATATATTCAAATCAGAATTATAAAACAATTATTAAGTAAATGATTGAGTTAAGAAATTATACCATGAAGTAATGCAGCTAATGCATTGAAAGCCGAAACAACTGCTAACTGACCACTAAGCTTGGAACAAATCGAACAAAGCAATTCTACACCTCCGTTTCAGATCGGTCTCCAGAACACAAATCGCTCAAACTATCAAGCAAATTAATCAGCTGATCTTGGATTAGATGATTTGTAAAATCAGAATACTGTAATTGTTTGATTTGATGAAGCGATTGGATGACAGGATTGATTTCGCCGGGGATTGATTTCGCCGGGGAGCGATTGGATGACAGGATTGTTTTTTTAAAAGTGTTTTTTTAGAAGTGTTTTTATAAATTGTAAAAAGAGAAGAGATAAATGTAACCTGGAGGGCTACACATGTAAAGTGGGTATATTTCAAGGATAAAACTGTAACTTTAATTAAAAGTCCACAACTTTTCTTGTGCAATTGTATTTGTAGTGATTTTTTAATGAGAAAACTCACATGACCATGTGTGGACAATTTTAATTAAATTTTGTATATACTCATAGGTGTGGGGAAAAAAAAACTTTTACACATTTGTTGAAGTGGGGAGATTTAAGTGTGTAAAACAAGCTTTTTTTTGTAGTGTTTGTAGTCATAAATTTCGGTTTTAATTGTTTTTAATGAGTTAAGTTATTTAAGGTGTAATAAACTTTGTTGGTGCTGTTATTGTGTGTATTTAAATTTTAGAAATTAATTTGTATAAATTCGTTTAGGTTTCTTTTGGTTTGTAGAATCAGATAAAAATTTGAAGGAATGTAATTTTGAATTTATTTGGATCCTATTTGGTTGGAAAACGCAAGAAATTGGAATATGCTAAAATTCAATTAGATTACTTCCGTTGTGGAATTCAAAATTTCTTCCAATTTCGGAAAAATTCAAGATTCCTAATTTATAGGAATTCAAACCAGACTACTAAAATATCTTTCAAACAAATCATACAATTTTAATATAACAACTAAATTCTTTTTCTTTCTTTCATCGTTATCAATGTCACGTCTCTCATCTACAAAACACAATTTTTTCAATACTAAAATGTTAGATAAAATATATGTCATTTTACAAATATATGTCATTTTATAGATATATACCATTTTGATACAACTTTACCGTTTACTAGATTTCTTCATTTACTTTACGTTATATTATTTTATACATCTTTCCAAAAACAATTTTAAATCAAATAGTTCATTAAAACGATGAACAAAAAATTAATAAAAGATATTATTCCATATTTAGAGTTGGAAGTTATAGTTTCTACTTACATAGATATGTTTGACCGGGTAACTGAATCTCTAGCTTAAAAATATAAAATTATATTAAGTACATAATAACTAAGTAAGATACATTTAATAGTGTAGTTATTTAATTTACCATATTATAATCTCAAAATGCTTTTTATTTAGGGGTGAGCAAAAACCAGACCGAAAACCCAAAACCCGAAAAAACCGATAAAAATCGAACCATAAAATCGGACCGAAAACAAAAGCCGATGGTTTGGGTTATATTTTTGAGAAACCGAAAAAAACGGTTTGGTTTTGGTCGGAGGGTAAAACCAAACCGAAAAAAACCGAACCGAACCATTATATGTATGTCAATCTTAATATGTTCAATTTTAGTAGATATTTTAAGTTTTATTCTTTTTATTTTTTTCCTTTGTCTAAAATTCTTAATCATCCTAATTAATTACTCTCTAAACACACCAACTCTCGATGCTAATAGTGAAGACTCAAAGTTTTCTTTTCTAAATTTCCAATCTCATACTTATTAATATGTAATATTTTTGTGCCATATAGGCCACAATACTCAACAACATGTAGGTTTATTTCTTCAATTTTGATTTTTTTTTTTTTTTTGCCATGTAGGCTATAGTTTACTAAGCTACATATAGTATTTTTTTTCTTACTTTTGTGGTTAAAGTTTTCCGATTCATATCATTATGTTCTAGTAATATGCACAACTTCATGTTATAAGTTGTGAACTGCTCAGCCAATATTGCGTAACATAGGCTTCCATTTGAGATTTATTTCACAAGTTTTCCTTAATAGATCTATGAATTTGCCCATGTCCAAAAACCGAAATATAAAACCAAACCGAACCGAAGAAAACCGAAACCGAGTGGAACCGAACCAATATAGAAACTGAACCAAACGGTTTGGAACTTTCAGGAACCGAAATTTCGGTTTTGGTTCGGGTTGAGGTTGGAACCGACCCAAACCGACCCATGCTCACCCCACCCCTACTTTTATTAGTTATTTGAAACATCTTAATGTTTAGATGCCTCACAAAAATTGTTGACCAACCAAAAATACGATAAAGCTTATTGTTTTCTTCCTTAGAAAACTCAAGCTCTCATAAGTTCTTTATAAGTTTTTCACAATGTTTAGATGCCTCACAAAAATTGTTGACCAACCAAAAATACGATAAAGCTTATTGTTTTCTTCCTTAGAAAACTCAAGCTCTCATAAGTTCTTTATAAGTTTTTCACCATACATACGTTACAAAATTCCAATTATTTTGAAAGATTTACAAATCAAACTAAATTATGAAAAATTGAAAACCGAATACCGCTGAATTTTGCCAACCAAACATTTAATTAAATATTTAACCTAGTATCCTCCTCAAAATAAATCACGACAAAAATAAGTTAACGCAATTTCGTTTATGATTTGCATTTGGGTGAATTAGCACGATTTTTTATATTGCGTTTGGGTGTGTTTAATTTATCAAGTATGAAGAAGAAGACAGGTCTGTGTTTCGATTTTTATTTGATTGGTTTGCAATTTTGTATCAGAAGCATAATTGTTTAGAATTATTACCTTGTATGGAGGGTACCTTTTTATTGTATTTGTTTTGTTGTGGTAATGTTACTATTGGATTCGAGGTAATGAAAGAAAAAAAAAACTTTTTTTAATTGTGCAGCAGAACACGCGTAAATTAAAGGAAAGAAAGAAAAGAAAAGTAATGTAAAGAAAAGGAAAGTAAAGTAAAGCAAATTATTTATTTTACTTTACAATCATCCCAAATATGGCCGGATTGTTTTATTGAATAAAATGTATAAACTTTACCTCCTAATCCTTTCCTTTACTTTGCTTTCTTTCCTTAAAAAAAACTTGAAAACACAACAATTTATTTATTTCTTTTCCTTTACATTCCTTTATCCTCAAAATAAAACTTGAGAACAAAACGTAAGTTTTCACAAAATGAATTTATTTTGGATTTTCCGTAGTTATATATGTTTGTGTTGTTTGTTTCAAAACAGAAACATAATTGCTTAGAAACTTATATATAGTGTTCATTAGTTCAATAAAGTTCTTTCTAGTCATGTTTATATTATTAAAAGTTACAGTTTTGAGGTTTTGACGTCAATTATTTTAATTATAGGGTTTTCTACAGGTTTCAATTTCCGTCAAAGATTACAAGACCTAAATACATGTTATAAACCATGAAGAAAGCGATGACATAAATATTGAGAAGTGGTTTTGTTCATATGGGCACAAGATGATGTTTTACCTTTTAGAAGGAAATCTATGGTTTCGTTTTGTTTACTTGAGTTTATATTAAATCTGACGATGATAAAGACAACATGTTCACATAAAATGGCAGTTCGATCACATTCACACACCTCGAATTCTGGAAATGAGTTTGTTAAAAAGGTGACATGTTCACATATGCGTGTAAAATAAGTTCGAACGTGCACAAAAATCGATATCTCCATATCGATTTTAATTGTTTGAGTAGATTGTGTAATATTGTATTTTGATGTTTAAACTCAATTAAGGTTGATTGAAAAAGAAAATTGGTTTGATACATATTTTTTTTTGTTATTGCTAATATATGCTCAAGAAATGTTGTACTAATTTTTCTTATATAAAGGATCAGAAAATTTAGATGATCAGAACAATTATTATAAAGGTTTGGGTTGCGTAAATTCAATGCTTGTAGTAAACTAAGATATTCAAAGTATAAAATGATACTTTAAAGAAAGAAAGAAAAATTATTTTAGCAAAAAAGAAGAAAGTTTTTTTTAAAAAAGAAATAACCAGTTTACCAAAATATCCTTCTACAAATAAACATAATTATTAACATAAAATAAAAGATTAACCAATTAAAAATGTTTCTTCCGGGTTTTTTATTTTTATTGTTTTAACCTAACCATATATATATATATATATATATATATATATATATATATATAGGAACTGGATCGGGTAAGAACGATCCAAAGTATAGGAACGGTAAGAATAGTTGCTGACCGTCCGATTAAGTGATTATCATCAGCAGTGACCTTACTACTGATCAATAGTAACCTTACTACTGATCAGTAGTACCCTTCTACTGATCAGTTTTACCCTTCTACTGATCAGTTTTACCCTTCTACTGATGAGTAGTAAAGTTACTACTGATCAGTAGTAAGGGTACTGCTGATGATCATCACTTAATCGGACGGTCAGCAACTGTTCTTACCGTTCCTATACTTTGGGTTGTTCTTACCCGAACCTCACGCCATATATATATATATATATATATATATATATATATATATATATATATATATATATATATATATATATATATATATATATATATATATATATAGAGAGAGAGAGAGAGAGAGAGAGAGAGAGAGAGAGAGAGAGAGAGAGAATTTGTTTCCACTCAAATATTTAGGAACCATAAGAACCATTTTTTAATCAATTATTTAACAAAACCAACTTCATTGTAAAAATTAAATATCTTTTAAATTATAAACTTTTGTACGAAATAAAAAACATACCGTTAGAACGGGCATTTAATTCTCTTTTGGAAAAATATAATATTTTTCTAATTTTGACGACTTTTTTTGTATACACCGGTGAATATACTAAAAATTTTAAATTTTGCAAAAACTGTGTATATACACTGAAGAATACCAACGTATACACATGTGTATACATATGTATGCAATGGTGAATATATGGTTAGAATATAGGTCTCGAACTAGTTACTACACCGGTGAAATAGACGTATATTTAGTTGTGTATACTTATATATTCATCTTTGAATATAAGGTTCGAATGTGTTTTTGGTGAATTAGTATATACATTGGTAGATATTTAGTATATACACTGGTGTATATACTGAAACCCACAAAAAAAAGTCTTCAAAAGTATATTAAGTGGGTGTTCGTTGGAAAGATAATTAAATGTTTGTTCTAATAGTGTATTTATTTTTTCTTACAACCTAGGTATACTGTTGATATGTTAATTCAAATTAAATTATGAATTTAAAATGGATTTAAATGATTAGGTAAAAAGTGGTTCTTATGGATTTGCTAATTATTTAGTGGTTCCTATTTAAACACACACACACACACACACATATATATATATATATATATATATATATATATATATATATATATATATATATATATATATATATATATATATATATATATATATATAGGGACTGATTCATGCGAAAACTCTTATTTCTGCGAGAACTGCGAGAACTCTTAAAAAAAGCGTCAATTAACACTTAATTATGTATATTGACATGTAAAAACTATTGTATATTAAAAATCTAGTAAAAATATAAATTTAAAATTAAAAAAAAATTGTATGAAATCACGCATATTTAGAATTGTTCATATGTGAACTTTTTTTTTCAAAAAAGAGTTCATATATGAACGAATTTTTTTTACGTTATTTTATATGATTCTTTTTAGTTTTTTACGTTTATATTTACTTGATTATTAATTTCCAAAAGAGTTTGCATGTGAATGAATAAAGTGAAACGTGATTTAACTCTTTTTGTGAGAGTTCTCGCAGTTCTCGCAAAAAAAAGAGTTCTCGCATGAACCTTTCACTATATATATATATATATATATATATATGTATATATATATATATATATATATATATATATATATATATATATATATATATATATATATATATATATATATATATATATATATATAGAGAGTTGGTTTCATTTAAGAACCATGTAATTATTTAGGAACCAAAGGAACCATTTTTAGGCCCTTGGATCATGTTTTAATCAAAGTTTAATTATGTAGGGGAATTTAATGGAAACAAGGGTATAATGGACATTTAACCTAATAATAAATCAGACCTAATCAAATCTAATTCCCCCAAATGTCAAGACACATCTTCATCTTCTCCAAAATCAAGTTCATGTTCATCTTTTTCCCATAAATTCTTTCAACAAACTCGATTTTTCTTCATAATCTTCGAGTTTTTAGTATTAAATCATATATATCTTCTCTGATCTAACCATCATCTAGATCCAATTGAAAAACAATCCATTTTTTTTCTTCTTTTTGACCTAAAATTCGTACAAACCCAGATTTGGCTAGAATTTCTTCGTTGGTGTCCTCATTCACTGAAATCATCTTCGTTGGCTAGAATTTCTTTTGGTGTCCTCATTCATTGGGCTTTTGATTTGGGCCTTGACACTCTGTAATTTGGAATTCGGTTCACTTGGTGAAACTAAAAACAAAAGAAAAAGAGGATAAGAAGGTACAACAATTAAATAAAAAGAGACAAAGGAACGGTGGTGGACAGAAGAAATAAAAGGAAAAGTAACTTGGTATATACACATGTATGCGCATATTTCCCTATTTTAGAAATCTTTGTTTGCTTACATAGAGAGAGCTATAGATAGAAAGGTTGTGAGAAATGTTGGTATTATATAAGGTTGGATACTATGATAAATGACTAGTATAAAAATAGATAGTTGATGATTAAAAGCATTAATTAACATTTTAAAGTCTTATGTCAACAATTCTTATTATAATCGAATAGAAAATGTGTATTACCAAAATTATTCCCGAAATACTTAGCATGTTATTTGTATAATTATATATCTTACTTATTCCATATTTTTATCTTGTGTAATTTTGGTACGTCTCCTAATCTCGCGTGTGTTTTTTAAGGATGTCAATACAATATATATATACACAAGTGAATATACAATACACCAGTGAATACGTAATATACACAAGTGAATATACAATATACACCAGTGAATACGCAATATACACCAGTGAATACGCAATATACACAAGTGAATATACAATATATATATACATAAGTGAATATACAATATACACCAGTGAATACGCAATATACACAAGTGAATATACAATATACACCAGTGAATGTAATGTGTATATAGTGGTGTATAATGTAATGTATGCATCATATACACTGGTGTATATTGTGTATTTACTAGTGAATATTGTGTATATAGTGGTGTATAATGTAATGTATGCATCATATACACTGGTGTATATTGTGTATTTATTAGTGAATATTGTGTATACACTAGTGTATAAATCCACTACTGTATAGTGTATAAATACACTAGTGTATAACTATACATTAGTGAATATAGTGTATACATTACTAGTGTATACACTATACATTAGTGAATATAGTGTATACACTAGTGTATAGTATATATGGTTCAGATGTGTTTTTTGTGAATTAGTATATACACTGGTGAATATTTAGTATATACACTAGTGTATATACCGAAACTCACTAAAAAAAAAAAAAAAAAAGTCGTCAAAAGTATATCAAGTGGGTGCTCGTTGGAAAGATAATTAAATGCTTGTTCTAATGGTGTATTTAGTTTTTCCTAAAACCTAGTTATACTCTAGATATGTTAATTTAAAGTTAATTAGAATTTTAAACTGGTTTTAATTGATTTCCAATTTGGCTCTCAATTTTGACTTAATTACAAAATTGCCACCTTGAGTTTAATTTTTGATCTAAATGATCTAATGGTGATTAAATGGTTCCTAATGGTTCCTAAATAATTGATGGTTCCTAAATGAACCCACCTCTATATATATATATATATATATATATATATATATATATATATATATATATATATATATATATGAAAAGTTACAAAAAGTAATTTTATTAGGATTCTCCAGAAAAAAATCTACAAAAAAATGTATTTTGATTATTTATTTGTTTATTTTAATGTGTTTTTACCGTTTTATACTTGAGGTTGTTTTTACATGAACCTAAGCCTATATATATATTAGGATTCTCCATAAGAAAGTAGATCTCTAGATCTTTATAAAATTTGGGATCTCTTTTGAACCTCCTCTCTCTCTCTCTCTCTCTCTCTCTCTCTCTATATATATATATATATATATATATATATATATATATATATATATATATATATATATATATATATATATATATATATATATATATATATATATATATATATATATATATATATATATATATATATATATATATATTATGACAACTGTCATTCTCTCCGTCCTTAGTTAGTCTAGTATGCTTGTAGATCATTACCGTAATTTACTGAAAAATTTAAAACTTACTTATTACTGTTGTTGTGGGATTAAAATATGTTTTCATGTGTGTATATCATAATGTGTTTGATATCGTGTTAGTTTAGGTGCACAATAGTTAGTTCCCACTAGACGAGCTCGTAGATAACTTATCGAGATATTTCCGTGTTTCGTGAACTTGGCATTTTGTTACGTAAGCGATGTTAAATTAATTGAGTGTAGTGTTCGATGCTTGTGCATGATATACTTAAGTCTCAGTTCCTATTTACATACATCTCATAATCTGTGCTTTTGAGGAACGTTAGTGACTCGTACGCGAAAACCAAAACCTTGTTTCTAGTAGCCTAGTGCGCCAGACCTAGTACTTGGTGCGCCGCAGTTGTGGACTAGCCAGCCCTTTTCTGTTTCACTCCCACTAGACGAGCTCGTAGATAACTTATCGAGATATTTCCGTGTTTCGTGAACTTGGCATTTTGTTACGTAAACGATGTTAAATTAATTGAGTGCCAGTGTTCGATGCTTGTACATGATGTACTTAAGTCTCAGTTCCTAATTACGTTCATCTCATGATCTGTGCTTTTGAGAAACTTTCGTGACTCGTACGCGAAAAACAAAACCTTGTTTCTGGTAGCCCATTGCGCCAGACCTAGTACTTGGTGCGCCGCAGTCGTGGCCCAGCTAGCCCTTTTCTGTTTCGCTGTTTTAGTGTGAACTGTGGTCTAACTCGTGTTGGATGAACCCATAGTGCAGTAAACCGAGACTAGCCTACTCCTAACTGAACTCTAGCTTAACCTCTTGACTAGTGGCTAAAAAAATCCTTCACACACTAGTTTTGCCTAACCCTAACACAAACCCTAATTTCATTTCACCAAAACCGTCACCCTCTTCTTTCTCTCCCTCCTTGTGCAGACGATCACTCTCCTCTTTGCAGCCTCATTTTGGACTTTCATCCATCATCATCACACTTCTCTAAAAGCTATCCATCAAGGATATCTCCTAGGTAATTGGTTTGATCATGTTACCTAATAGAACTTAAGGTACAATCATTCAAACTAGAACTTAGTTTAAGAACCTTGCCATTGGCTACTTCGACACTAAGGGGATCATGCAACTTATTTCTTTTCAAAGCAAGCAAAGGTTCAAATTGGGTAGAGATAAAGCTACGATCGGCACCCGAATCAAATAAAATGGAAGCATAAATACCATTGATGAGAAACGTACCATTAACAACTTCGTTGTTGGCTTGAGCTTGTTGAGCATTAATGACAAAAGCTCGTCCACGACCAGCGGGTTGTTGTTGAATTGGTTGAACAAGTGGTGGCCTATTTTGCTGAGCGGGTGGAGGGTTTCCTTGACGATAAGGGAAATCACGAATAAAATGATTAGGATCGCCGCAACCAAAACACCCAAATCTCGGCATATGACCTTGGATAGGAACAGGAGGAGGAGCAAAGGTATTGATTGTCATGGGCACAGCTACATTTTTCCCAACCCTACAATACTGAGCAAAGTGACCAAACTTGTTGCACTTGGTGCACACTCTACAAGGTTTGCCTGTAGGATGATGATAGTTAAACGGTTGCAAAGAGGGAAATTTCCGGTATAGGGTTTAGTTTCCAGGAGCTTGATGAGTAGGGGCAGTGATTACAGTTTGTTTGGTGGGTTCAACAACAGCGAAGGCTTTAGATTTATCCCCCTTCTTCTTCTTTTTAGATGACTTATCATATTTCTTCGGTTCACTATCCTCCTTTCTCTTACCTTTACTAGAACGAACCAAAGTACCATCCTTAACGATTAGACTTTAACGAGTAACGATAATTGACTGGGCGTACGCTTAACGATGACCAACGAATGATTTAACGAATGATTAACGAGTAATTAACGAATGAGTAATGAATAATTAATGGATGATTAACGAATGATTAACGAATGGTTAACGAATGATTACCGAATGATCAACGAATGATTATTGATTCACGTATGATTAACGTATCCGTATCACTCACGTATAATGTTTAAAGAAATCATAAAATAATGAATAAATACGTATAAATACGAATAAATTGATTTTTGAGGGTTACGGTTATATCTGTAGAAATTCTCGACATATCAAGAATACCAACTCCAAAGAATCATATCGTGACCTAGGAGAGGATGACTCTCGTTCAAATTTCCCAGTTTGGTATACGTAATTGTAACGAGATACCGCTCTAGACAGAAATTGAACTACCGATCTTCCAAACCTTACAGCCTTATAACATGAACTTTTAGAATTTTAATTCAAGACGAGAAGGGTAAAACATTTCATTATTAAAGATTTGGTTTAAGTGTCGCGCTTTGGCCTAGGAGAGGAGTGTTCGTCGAGAGTTTACGAACCAGTATCGTTAACGCTCTCTCGATTAGTTACATCCAAACCTTACAGTTGCTACGCAAACAAGTACTAAATCTTCAATAAAGTTTAGAAATATATATAGTATTTATAATTTTTGAAAACGACGAATGAAGAATCTCTCAAAAGAATTTAGTAAGAGGAATCTGTGATCTAAATGAATATTATAGGTATTGGAATCTAGTTTTAAAAAACGTAAGGATCGTATTCTAATTCATTTTCAAACTTCGTAGAACTGGTTTTTAGTAAACGTGAGTCTATCTGTGTGTTGAGTTGAGTTTTTATATCCGAATATGAGCTCACTTGTTGTGTGGTTTAAAAGAGTATAAATGGAGATTTTTAAACATGGAACCCTTGTTTATATTTCTAATTCTTGATCTAGAGGTTTTGGTAAATGTACGTTATCGTTTGATATTTAAAAACGTTTTTACAAACTCGGGTACACTAAGTGCTGAACGGGTCAGCAAGCTTTTGTCTAACTTGATCGGATCATATCTTGGTCACAACAGATTCTTTTTAGATTAATCTTGATTCCTCGTTGTATCTATCTGAATATAATTTTTGAAAATATAAACCTTGTCCTCTAGTTCTTTATAGAACTCTCAGCAACTGCACTTTAGTGAACGTTGGTCAAATTTGAGATTTTAAACGACATTGTTAGGTTTTGGAAATTTGAATTTGTGTAACGATTTAGTAAACAAAACGGGGGAAATTAAAACTCAACCAAACCATTTTGAGAAAACGGATATTATTTTCAAACTTACCATAATAGATATTTCTATTTTTGGAAACTTACTACTTTTGGAAACTTTCCATTTTTGGAAATTTACTAATTATGAGAAACGTACTTAAATAGAACTTTCTATCTATAGAAACTTACTACTTTTAGAAATTTCCTATTTACGGAAACTTACTACGAATAAAATTTCAAAAAACGTGTAACAAAACCTAATGCATTTTTCAAAACTTATACGAGATACGAGTTGTGGTTGAATACTTCGATCCTTACATACTACCTAGCTATACTGCGAGGCGTACTAAGGGTAGCGTTCGGACCTGCCACAGCCGATGCGTGTCATACTGACTTGACGTTTCCGAGGCGCGTCAAGGGCAGTATTCAGTTTCGATATTTCCGACGGGCATATCACTTACAGGGCACTGCCGAGGCGTGTCATTGTCTTCGTTGGATCTGGTTACTATTTTTTGATACTGCCGACGCGTATCACTCACAGAACACTGCCGAGGCGTGTTACTGTTTTGATGGGTTGAAACTTACTATTTTTACTACTTATGCATTAGTTACACGCTTTTCAATATACTACTGTTATGTTCGAGATTTGAACTGCTTATTTCCTTTTTTTTACTACTCGGTGAACTCGCTCAACCTTTGTGTTGACTTTTTAAGTTTTACTTTCAGGTAATGATCAGGAGTAGGACCTAGCTGGACCAGACTCTAGACTTGGACTACATTTGAATTTGTGGCTTTGTTTCAAACATTTCTTTATTGTATTATTTCAGATTATTGGGATATTACTTTTATGTAGTGAGTGACGTAATTGTGTACCAAGGGATTTTACCTTGGACATGGCGACGTCATGACATACTATCTTTATTTATATCATATAAACTATCTTTATTTATATCATATAAACTATCTTGATTTTAGGGTTGAAGAACTGTCGACGACTAAATATTAGGGTTTATGGAAAGCGAGAAAGTTTCTTGAGGAAATAGTTTTCTTTACCGAGAGAGCGAAAAATTTGATTTGAACAATATTTAATAATCCTGATTTACTTCGCTAGTTATTGCAATCAGACCTTGCATTAGAAACAATAAACAAAACACCTTTCCAAAGGCATTAGTAACAACCACCAGTAGTAACTACTGGCAGTAGTAACTTCCACCAAAAGAAAACATCAGTAGTAACTATGTGAAACATATACTAGTATTAATTGCCATTATTCGACCAATAGTAACTACCAGTATTAACCACTACCAGTAGTAACTACCAATATTAATTCTACCAGTATTAACTTTGTAACAACATAAACTATCAACATTAACCTCCCAAACACATATACAACACGATTGAAACACAAAGTCATCATTTTAACAAATAAAGTTAAGCAGGATTAATCATGCCAATATTGTTGATCAAGAAAGTAAATCTACCCACATCAAATGATTTTGTGAACAGATCTGCAAATTGATTATCAGTATGAACCTTGACGACCCGAATAAGTTTCTTTTCATTACAATCCCCGATAAAATGAAAACAAATTTCACTGTGTTTGGTTTTGGAATGTTTGACTAGATTATTAACAATGCTTATGGTACTCTTATTATCAATAAAAATAGGAGTATGTAAGAACGAAATACCATAATCCATCATTTGGTTCTGAATCCATAACACCTGTGCACAACGGCTTGATGCATCAACATACTCTGCTTTTGTTGAAGATGTGGAAAAGTTCGTCTATTTCTTGCATTGCCAGGAAATCAGTCTAGATCCAAAGAACTAACATCCTATTGATGTTGACTTTCTATCCAGATTTTCTCCTCCATAGCCACTGTCTGTGTAGGAAATAAGCTCAAATGGAGAATCTATTGGGTACCATAATCCTAGATTTGGCTTTCCCTTCAAGTATCTAAAAATTCTCTTTACTGTTGTCAGATGTGAAACCTTAGGACGATTCTGATATCTTGCAAACACACACACACACACACACACACACACACACACACACACATACACACACACACAAACACACACACACACACACACACACACACACACTGAACATTATGTCCGGTCTTGAAGCAGTTAAGTACATCAAAGATCCTATCATTGATATGTATAAATGCTCATCCACATAGATCTGTACCAGCATAATGTCATTTCCAACTGTCTTGATGAACAAGGTTTTGTCAATTGTTCCTCTTTTGAATTGATGATTTAGAAGATATACAAATAATGTATCATACCAAGCTCCCGGAGCTTGATGAAAACCATACAGTGCTTTATCCGGTTTGTACACCATATCTGGATGTTCAGGATCTTCAAATCCTGGTGGTTGACAAACATAAGAAGGCACTTTTGATTTTCATTTGGTACACAGTAAATCCTTTAAATGAGGAAAATGCCAGAAAAATCCCGATGGCTTAAATTCTTGCTACTGGGGCAAATACCTCATCATAATCAACTCATTCTTTCTGAGTGTATCCTTGTGCTACCAATCTTGCTTGGTTCTTGATGACAATCCCTCTTTCATTTGTTTTTTTCTTGAAAATCGGTTTGGTAATAATTACTCTTTTTCCACTGGGTAGATCAACCAATGTCCAAACTGCTTGAAGCTTGAACCGCAATAACTCTTCCTGCATTGCTTCAATCCAGATTGGGTCTTTAAGATCTTTTTCTACTTTCTTTGGTGTTAATTGTGAGAGAAAACACACGAAAAGACACACATTGAAACTGTTGTGTAATTTTCTCCTTGTTCGGACTGTAGAGTTCAGGTCACCGATGATTTGTTCCAATGGATGATTCTTATTAATCCTTTGAATTTGATATTGATCTTCAGTTATTTCTTCATTCAAATTGGTATCATTTTGCTCTGGCAATTCATCATCTTGGGATTGTGGAGAGTTTGTATTGCCTTCTGATTACTACTGGCAATGTTTTCCTCTTCAGCGAAATTATGCATTTCTTCATCTTTATTGCTGCTCGATTCACCAATATCTACGTCGTGATCCATGTCTTTTTTGCGATCATCATTTGAGCATTTGGGCTGAAACACTCTACGAGGATCAATGGTGATGTATGCTAAATAGACAAATTGGGCATTTCGATCAGACGGAGCAGTAGTAACGGATGACCATTCTTAACAGTGTCATCAGTAGAAACTAGGCGACCAGTATTAACTAAGTTACCAGGTTTAACAGAGTCACCAGTTTTAAATGATGCACCAGTTTTAACTGATGCACCAGTTTTAACTGAATCACCAGTTGTAGCTGATGTACCAGTATTAACTAATTCACCAGTATTAACACCATTCCCATTTTCTTTTTTCTCGCGAATCTGTAAAATGAAAATTCAACAATTTGGTTAGTTCATCAATATTGAACAACCAATCTGGTCCTTCGCCAGTAGCGGTCATTGTATTTTCATTGAACGTCATATTCGTGCTTTCTTCCACTATCATGTTCTTGATGTTATATACTCCGAACGCTTTGCTTTGAGTGGAGTATCCTATAAAGAAACCTTCATTGATCTTGCTGTCAAATTTAGTGTTCTTTTGTGTTCAATATTGTAGAAATGGTTTTAGAAAGCTTATGAGTGGAATTCTCTTGTGAAAGAGCTCATAAGGAGTATTTGTATGTGCTTTGACGATTAACACCCTGTTTTGAACATAACATGCAGTATTCACAGCTTCTGTCTAGAATGTGATGGAAAGATTTGAATCTGCTAACATTGATCTTGCTGCTTCAATGAGGGTTATGTTCCTTCTTTCCGCTACTGATATTGCTCATTTATACGAGTATTTCATAGCGATATTTGTTATGTTTAGAGTTAAAAACGTAATGGATAGGCCCCGTATTGCTTATATTTTGTGTAAAGTTTGTTTTATAGATTTTTAGTTATGTTTGGAGTCAAAGGAGGCAATTTGGGGACCAAAAGATGAAAAGAAAGACAAGTCGGGGAGCAAAACATCTAGTTTCCTTGGTCATTTCCACTAGTTGCTCCGCAACTGGTTGACAAGGAGTTTATGGTGACTACTGAAGTTGGCTTGCGGCGCAACATGCATGTCTTGCGGCGCAAGTAAGCTACATACTGGCTTAAAGATTTAGAGGACTTGCGGCGCAAGAGAGAGAGAGCTGTCAGTTACAATTCAGCTTCTTTAATGCTAATCATGTGGGAACCCAAGAGTTGTGTGGAGTCTATTACATAGAGACGAATTTCTGGACAGAATATCACCATTATCATCACCATCACAGTTTTTAATCATCATTTTGAAAGGAGGATCAAGGCAATTTTCATAATCATAATTTCAAGTGTGTGTTGAACAATCGGTTACTTTCATTTCTACTTTGTCATTTTGGAGATACTTGGAACCTATTTTCTATAGTTTGGTATTGAACTTTTATCCATTTCATATTACAATTGAATCATGTCTTTTATTTATTTATTTGATTAGTTTCGTTACAATTATGAGTAGCTAATTTCTTTAAACGTTTGCTTGGATTTGTGATCGATTATGTGTTAGATTTTGGGTGTGAAAGTCGATTGATGTGTAGAGGTTAATCGGGGATTCGTTTGGGTTGTTATTTTAATTATATTGTTAAGATTGTTTATACTTTTATTTGGTAAACTAAAAACGGGTATTCGAGAGGAATCTGTAATTTTTACTAAAAGAAGAACGAATTAATCGGCCGGTCTTTAGTTGATTAAGAGTTAGCGGTATTCGAGAGGAATCGTTAAAAACAATCTAAACAAGTAAGTAATAACACAAACGCTAGTTAATAAATTAAGAGAAATCGGTTTATTAGTTAGTAAGCTATTCGAGAGGAAGCTTATAGCTTAATTCTCACACATTGGCTTGGAACTTTATGCACAATTACTTGAGGTGTTAACTATATTCGAGAGGAATAGTTGCATGGTTAGGTAATTGAAGAAATCCGGTATTCGAGAGGAACTTAGGATTTTATATTAGAAGTTTTTCGACATTTTCATACCTAAGAGATAACACACATTCGTAAACGGTCCAAGCAAGCGTCTTTTATCCATATTTGAATCAGAAACGTATTTTTGTCATTAGTATAATCAAGTCTTCTTAAGACCAAACCCAATTGTTACTTGTTACGTGTTATTATAAAACTAAATTTCCCAATTATAAATAGTCCCTGTGTTCGAACCCGATATTTACCAATACTATTTTACAACCGATAAGGGTACACTGCCCGTGTAGTAATTTAGTAAAAGTTAATTTTCGGAAAACTAGATTTTTCACATCAAGTTTTAGGAGCCGCTGCCGGGGACTTGATTTAGTTGGAATTTAGTTTTTGTTTGATTACTTGTTTGAATATTTTCATGGGTTCTTGTTTATTGTGATTGTTTTTTTTTGAGGTATTGATAGTGGATGTTTACTAGGTCCCAAGGGAAGCAAGTGAATAGCCCTCTTTCTGACCCGGAAAGACTTTTGAGGAAACGAGGTTTAGGAGCCGCAGTTACTTATAGTGAGAACGATTCTTCTAAGGAGGAAGTTGAAATAGTATTTGAAGAAGAAATGGATGATAACGGAGGTGATAACGGAGGCAGAGCCGGGAACGGAGCTTTTATTCAACCCGACCCATTTGATCAACCAATGATAAACCGAAACCGAACAGTGCCATTGACTCAGGGTTCAGCGATTATCCAACCAAACGTGGGGGATAACTTTTCAGTTAAGGGACATCACCACAAGATGATCCAAGAAAACGCATTTGACGGGAATTCCAAAGCTGACCCGCATAAGCATATTGCTACCTTTACCGATATATGCAAAATGTTTAAATATGGAGAAGGTTTGGAGGAAGGAGTAATGCTTAGTTTATTCCCATCGTCACTTAGAGGAGAAGCAAGGACGTGGTTTTATGAGCTAGAACCGGAGTCGATTGAGACTTGGGAGGAGATGCCTGAGGCGTTTGTGACCCATTTCTTCCCATCGATCTTGGGAAGGAAACTTTTGAACCAAATCAGGAGCTTCTTTCAGTTTGAGAATGAGACAACAGCCGATGCTTGGATTAGGCTCAAAGATTTACTACGTAATTGTCATGGGCATGGTTTGGATAGGGAGCAAATTATTGACATTTTCTATCACGGGTTAGACAACCGGTCTCAACACGATCTCGATTTAGCGGGTGGAGGAAATTTCCTCTACAAATCACCAAATGATGCTTATAGGATGATGGAAGACCAAGTACAAGCGGTAATTGCAAGGGACCGAGTGAGTAAAAATAGAAAAGTACGGTGGTCGGTAAATCAAGTGGAGGAATCGAGTGGTAGTAGTAGTGGAAAAAGTGAAATAGTGAATGAGATTAAGTCTTTGGGTGATGAGATGAAGAATCGGATGGGGCGATTGGAGAAAGATGTCCATTTGGTTAGGAATGGATGCGGAAAATGTGGAGGACCTCACTACACGGACGATTGTGAGCCAAAAGCCGAAGAAGCAAACTATGCTAACTACGGATACCAAAACCGTAGTAATTACCAAAACCGCTCACAAGAAGGAGGAAATAGTGGGTACGGAAATCAAAATCGGGGTAGTAGGAATGAGGGGCATTTTCAATCTAACCAGTCAAAACAGAGAGAGGGGAATGAAGAACCGAGCTTCACGGAAATGATGAAGGATTTCGTTTACTCCCAAAAAGCAACAAACGATTTGTTAGCAAATTCAATGAAGGGATTTAACGAAAAATGGGAACAAAATCAGCGGAACACTCAGGCAAACATGCAGGATTTAGAACGGAAATTCGAAAGATTAAATGAGAAATTTTCAAGCCGACCAACGGGTCAAATGCCGAGTTCAACCCAACCTAACCCGAGACAAAATCAGAATAATAATGGCGGGTCATCTAGCTAAGGGTCAAAATACGTACACCCTAACAATCGGGATGAACATGTGAATGCCATCGAGACTAGGTCAGGATTTAAGTATGGGGGGAATCGAGAAACCGTGATGAACAAGGAAAAAACGGAAGGATCAGCTGAAACTGGCGACTTGCGGCGCAACAGGGACACCTTGCGCCGCAACTCAACTTCAGTAGCTGACCCAATTGTTGACGATCATCCACTTGCGCCGCAACACACCCTTCTTGCGCCGCAACTAGAGCAAATGCAGAATAGGGAACCAGTTGACAGTGATTCTGACAAAGAAGAGGAGATTGAGATGGAAACTCGACCTGGAAAGGAACCCATGGATCAACACAAAGAAGAAGATAAGAAAATGGAAGCAAAGGGGGCATACAAGCCGAGGATCCCATATCCTCAAAGCCTTAGAAAGGAGAAAAAAAGGGAACAATACGGGAAGTTTATTGAACTAATGAAAACTGTTAAAATTAACGTCCCTTTAGTTGATCTCATTGCAGGTATGCCTAACTATGCCAAGTTCATGAAGGAGTTAGCGAGCAGAAAAGGAGATCATATGGAGAAGATAACGGCATTTCTTAATGCCGAATGCTCGGCTATTGTGAAGAAATCAATTCCACCCAAGCTTGAAGACCCAGGAAGTTTCTTACTTACTTGCACATTTAATAATGATTATACTTGTAGTGCATTATCGGATCTTGGGGCAAGCATTAATTTAATGCCCAATTCTGTTTACACTAAACTTTCCTTGGGTGCTTTAACACCAACCCGCATGAGCATAAGATTGGCCGATCGATCTTATCAATACCCATTGGGTGTTGCGGAAAATATGCTCATACGGGTTGGAGATTTTGTATATCCGGTAGAATTTGTGATTCTTGAGATGGAAGAGGATGAAAAAGTTCCTCTCATCTTAGGAAGACCATTTTTAAATACCGCGGATGCCATCATCCGTGTGAGGGATACGTAAATTTCATTGGGTTTGGGTAATGAACGGGCTACATTTTCTTTGAATCAAGCTATGAAACATTCTTACTCTACTGATGAATCTTGTTTTAGAATTGATGTCATAGACGATGCAGATTATGATCTAGATTGGGAAGGAATCCTAGAGGACGAGGAGGAAATGGAAATGATGAATGCAATTGAGAAGAATGATGAAGAGGAAGAAGCAAGTGAAGCGAAGGAATTGGTAATGGAAAATGACGTGAGGATCAAAACATCGTTAGAAGATCCTCCCAAGGATTTGGAGCTGAAACAACTACCACATCACCTTGAATACGCGTTTCTAGAGGGTAATTCTAGTCTTCCTATTATTATCTCGTCTTCACTTTTGGAAGACGAGAAAGTTAAATTACTAACAGTCCTTAAAAGCCATAAAAAGGCTTTCGCTTGGCGCATTTCGGATATTCCGGGGATTAGTTCGGATTTTTGTAAACACAAAATCAATTTTTTGGATAATATAAAAGCCGTTTTCCAACGACAACGGAGACTAAACCAGAATATGAAAGATGTGGTCAAGAAGGAAATTGTTAAGCTTTTGGATGCAGGAATCATTTACCCGATAACGGATAGCCCTTGGGTTAGTCCGGTCCATTGTGTGCCCAAGAAAGGGGGATGATCGTTGTGCTTAATGAGAAGAATGAATTGGTTCCAACTAGAACAGTGACTGGATGGAGGGTATGCATCGATTATAGGAAGTTAAATGAAGCGACAAGAAAGGATCATTTTCCGTTGCCCTTCATGGACCAAATGATAGAGAGGTTGGCTGAAAATGAGTTTTACTGTTTTCTAGATGGCTTTTCGGGTTATTATCAAATTCCGATAGACCCCGAGGACCAAGAAAAGACAACCTTCACTTGTCCATTTGGGACTTTTGTTTATAGAAGGATTCCATTTGGACTTTGTAATGCACCGGGTAAATTTCAGAGGTGCATGATGGCAATATTTCAGGACATGGTCGAGAATTCTATGGAAGTGTTTGTGGACGACTTCTCAGTTTATGGAAGTTCATTTGATGGGTGTTTAGAGAGTTTGGATCGTACGCTTGCACGATGTGAGGAAACTAACTTGGTACTGAATTGGGAAAAGTGCCACTTTATGGTAAAGGAAGGGATTGTGTTGGGGCATAAGATTTCTAGAGCCGGGATTGAGGTTGATAGAGCAAAGATTGAGGTGATATCGAAATTGCCACCACCGACGAACGAAAAAGCGGTTAGGAGTTTTCTAGGGCATGCGGGTTTCTATAGGCGATTCATAAAAGACTTTTCGAAGATTACTAGGCCTATGACTAGATTGCTAGAGAAAGACACGAAATTTGAGTTCTCGGAGGATTGTATGAAGGCGTTTGAATTATTGAAGGAAAGATTGACGAATACACCGATTTTAGTATCACCGAATTGGGATTTACCATTCGAGTTGATGTGTGATGCTAGTAATTTTGCGGTGGGGGCTGTATTGGGACAAAGAATTGAGAAACATTTTAGGCCTATTTATTTTGCAAGCAAAACATTAAATGAGGCTCAGCAAAATTAAACTACTACCGAGAAGGAATTACTAGCTGTGGTGTTTGCATTCGATAAATTTCGGTCCTACTTGGTGATGAGTAAAACGGTGGTTTTTACGGACCACTCGGCCTTGAAGTTTCTATTTTCCAAGTTAGATGCCAAACCGAGACTGATTCGGTGGATTCTTTTGTTGCAAGAGTTCGATGTTGAGATACAAGATAAAAGGGGGCGAGAAAATGTGGCGGCGGATCACTTGAGTAGTTTAGAGAACCCGGATCTTGGTGAGTTAGTAGAAGGAGAAATAAGAGATCCATTTTCGGGAGAGCAATTGGCATTTGTTGGGCAAGTTAGTAGCGAAAGTGTATCATGGTTTGCGGACATAGCAAATTATTTGGTAGGAGGGGTTATTAATCGGGACTTGAGCTATCAACAAAGAAGGAAGCTATTTTCGGAAGTAAAATATTACTTTTGGGAGAAACCTCATTTGTTCCGAGTGTGTGCGGATGGAATGATTAGAAGGCACGGAAGCGAAACAAGGAAGATTTTGGATGAGTGCCACCATGGACCCACGGGAGGACATTATGGGCCAATGATCACGGGAAAGAAAGTTTTTGATGCTGGATTTTATTGGCCAACGATCTTCAAAGAGGCACAAACTTTGGTACGCACATGTGATTCTTGTCAACGGCAAGGCACTATAACGAGGAGGGATGAAATGCCGCAGCAAGGCATCTAAGTGTGTGAAGTATTCGACATATGGGGAATAGATTTCATGGGGCCATTCAAACTGTCGAATAGGAATATGTACATCTTGGTGGCGGTAGACTACGTGTCCAAATGGGTCGAAGCAAAAGCACTACCCACCAATAATTCGGCCGTTGTTATTGATTTTTTGAAAAGTCTCTTTTGCAGGTTTGGGATGCCGAAAGCATTGATTTGCGACCGAGGGACTCATTTTCTAAATGCTTAAGTATGGGGGGTTTGATATCGCTCGATTATACACGTATTCTTTCGCGATATTTGTTATGTTTTTGTGTCAAAACGTAATGGATAGCCTCGTATTACTTATTTTTGTGTAAAGTTTATGTTTTAGGTGTTTTAATATGTTTGGAGTCAAAAAGGATGAATTCGGGACCAAAATGCAGCTAATAGTAAAACGAATGTTTCGGGAGCATACGGACTCGAAAAGACCTTCGGTCAGCGCCAAAACGACCGCAACGAAAAAATCTACAAAATGGGAGCAATCTTAAGTCAGAATGCGGCGCATAAGCCACATGATGCGGCGCATAAGGAGTGCTGGCAGTTATTTTTTGTTTTTCAATGCTATTCAAGTGTGAGTAGTGAAGAGTCTTTAACACCACTTCTTAAGGACGATTTTTGGAGCTTAATAACATATCTTTTTCATCAATTTGGAGCCTCATAATCAGTCCCAAATCATCAAATAATCATTACATAATCCTTGGAGATCATCAATCGTAGTAATTTTGGGTTAATCTTAGAGGTAATCTTTTGCAAACTTTCGGTTTTTATCATCATCTAGATACTTTGGAAACTCATTGGAATCATTGTTTTCTTTTGGTATTGAATTTCTTACTCTTTTATTTTCACTTTAATCATGTCTTATTATTATTATTTGTCTTTAATTTCTATTATGAGTGAGTAGTTAAATAATACTTGTTTGGATTGGAAACTAGATTAGATGATTGGAGTTTTTGGGATATTTGTTTGAGGTTGAATGTTTATGTTTGCTTAATCGAAGAACCATTCGGGTTTAAATTCTTAATAGTGTTAAATAACTTATATTCATGATTTGATTAAGAACTTTAGTATCTGAAAAGAGCTTTAGAACTTGATTGATGAATTGAAAGAAATAATCAACCGGTCTATAGTTGATTTGAGGTTTAGGATATTCGAAAGGAATCTTAACGAGTGATCAAACATTTAGATTGAAACTTGAATGTTAGTTGTAATTAGGTTCATATCATTATCAAAATCATTTTATATAAAACGTAAGTAAGGTGTTACTGACAAACACATTTTTTAGGTATTTGAAAGGAACTTATAATAACTTATTAGACGTTTTACGAAAAGGTTAATCGGTCTATAATTAATCTAAAATTATTAGTATTCGAAAGGAACTAGTAATATAATGATTTGGTAAACTGAATTTGATTTTAGCTAAGAAACTATTCGAAAGGAAGTTTTATGAGATTAAGTCGAGTATATAAACTTGTTGCTTAATGACTTAGATGTTTAAGGTTTCTACCGTATTCGAAAGGAACGGTGTTTCGTTTTAGATGTCTAAAGTTAGCTCGGTATTCGAAAGGAATCGTGTTATAAAATTAGAAGTTAATTCAACCAAACAACCCAAAATGACAATCGGATAACTAGAAACCAATCCAAACGAGTGTTTTTCCCATATCTTGATTTATCACAAAACGATACTTGTCACTTTTAGTTAATTTAGAAAACCCAATTTGTTACGTGTTTATTGTTACTTATAGCTATTATCTCAATTATAAATAGTCCCCGTGTTCGAACCCAGAATTTGCCCATACTTTACTACGATCGACAAGGGTACACTGCCCGATGTCGTAGTCTAGTTAAAAGCTTATTTTCGGAAAAATATATTTCGCACGCAAGCGGGACCATTTGCGGCGCAAGACAGCTTCAGTACCTGACAATAATTTTTTTTTTTTTTTTTTTGTTTTGTTTCTTTTAGTCTAAAAGTTTGTGGTTTGTTTTGTTTGTGTTTTTGTTTGTTTTTGTAGGGTAAACGTCAAGCGGTTGAGGAACCCGAAGTTGAAGAAACATCCGTGGTTCATCGGGTAGCAAGACCACACGTTCCATCAGCTGCATCTATGGTAATGAGGCCCGAGACACACCCCTGGCTCAAGTGGTCAGGAAGCAATGCAAATGAGAAAGTCCGGTTAAATAATAACTTGGCATCGGTTCGAAAAAAAAGCTGTTTGTCCCGCGAAGTTTTTGGATTGGGATGTGAGCGAGGAGTTGGGGATTACCGAAGAGCTAAACTCGTACCTCATGACACAATGTGTAGAAGATTTTGGATCCCCACCTTTTGATGTTGCGGTGTGGAAGAAGGGGTTTAGTATTCGAGAGAACAGTTATAGGGATATGTGTCTTGAATTTTACTCAAGTTTGACAGTCGACCCGGAACCCGGAAATGGTAATGAAGTTTATGGGGCGAAACACATCAAGTTCCGGTTGGGGGGGAAATATCATGAAGTAAGCATACCCCAATTCGGGTTTTTGGCTGGGTTATTTACTGAAGAGGAGTATATGGATAGATATCATATGGGAGGATACGTGGTAAAGGGAAGATGGAGCCGGAACGATGTAACAGAGGATAAAAATGATGTTTGGTTTGAGTTATCCGGATTGAGGCCTCACTCGACTACAAACAAGGTGAAACACATCACGGACCCGATGTTGAGATTAATTCAAAAAGAAATTTCAAACTCATTCTTTCAACGATATCAACATCAAGACAAGGTCTACATCGATGACCTTTGGCTTTTGCATTTTTTCGCTAAAAGGGACCCAGAACAATTTGTGAATGCGCCTTGGGCATTAGCGCAATATATGAATGAGAAGGGGTCAGGAAGACAAGCAGCGGGGCCAATGGTTTGTGGGCATTTCATTACTAGGATAGCAAAGAATCTTGGTGTGATGACGGCAGCAGGGGTTAGACAGTGTAGTCCACCGATGGGTCGGAAAATGATATCGAGGAATGATTTGTTTAGAGCTGAAATTGTGACAGAAAATGGAGTTTTTGTTGGTAATGTGCAGGTCGAGGAGAATGTAGAAGACGAGGAAGAGAATGAAGAAGATGCGGGGAACGAAGACACTGAGGGGGCAGAACCACCACCACCACCTAGCCCTTTTGAGTTCCAGCCGATGATGGAGGAGGTGTATCGAATCGGGAGGCAAGTGGACGATTCGATGAATGACTGGTCCCACATGAGGAGGGAGGTGGATCGGACTAGACGGGAAATTAACCGATTGGGGGAATACACCCGTTACCACATGGAAAGGTACCAGTCAGCGTGGGACTATCTAACAGAGCAGCATTACCATCTGAATGTCCCGGGCTCCTCGAGTGGGTGGACTGAATATAACCCACCATTGTTGTACGCCCCTCTACCTCCTCCCGACGACGAAGAATGAAGAGAAGGAAGCCTTTTGTTGGCTTGTTTGTTATTGTACTATTTGATGTCGAAAAATTTATGTTTCTTTTGTGTTGGTCGTGTTTGGAACTATTTTATTTTTACTTGTTTAGGATGTTTAAATTGTGCTAATTAACGTGTTTGTTTTGTGATGTGTACCATAACAAGTCTGGCATTAAGTTCAGCACGTGCGGAGTCGAGGTCGGAAATCATGCAACATCAACGCAACTCGCACGGTTTTCTTTTCTTTCTTTATTTTATTTTTGTACTTTTATTTTAATTTCCCTTAGTTTAGTTAGTTTTCTTTTTTTTAGATGGAACACATTAGGGACAATGTGTTGTTTAAGTATGGGGGGGGGTCGGGAAATTAGTTAGTTTTATCCCCTTATATCCATTACGTTTATTTTTGTCCCATTTGAGTCAATTAGAGTCATATAAAAATAAAAAAACGCTTAAATGTAGTTAGGAAAGATGATAGGGGCTTGTTCGTTTAAATTAATTCCGGTACTTTAACGTGAAATTTTTTAGGAACATCTTTAGTTAATAAAATATTTGTAGATAAGAATTTAGGTTTTCTAGTTTAGTTCCTTAAGTTTCCCTGAAAACTCAAAAATCTAGATAATCACTATATATCCTTAGTACCGAGCCCTTGTAGTCCTTGCACCCTTTCGGGGTAGTTGGGGAATCCTAGTATCACTTAAGCCCATTGGAGAGTTAGAGGCGAAGAAAAAGGCCAAAATCTTTCCCGTCAAAAAAATAGAAATTGATCCTCACTATAACGAAGACTCAAATCCCGTTATGACCGTTCACTTCAAAGAAAATTTAAATATGTATCTATAATATTTGAAGTGAACAAAAGTGAGAGGAAAAGAAAAAGATGTAGACTAACCAAATAATTCTCAAAAGAAAGAAGTACTCAAACGAAGAAAAATGCTTAGTGATATTTTAAGGGTTCCCCCGAAAGTAAGGCGATATAGGGGTCGGCCGTAAAGGCTGATCGCTTCAACTTCGGTTGGAGAGTGAGGGAAAAGGGGTGGTTATTTAGACATATCAAAACTAGGGGATGAATTAGGAGTTAACATTAGAAAATTGCGGTTTTTGTTTGCTTAAGTAGTTTAGTAGCTTTAGATGTTCGTAGTCGGTTTTACGATCTAGCAAGTTCACGCATATTTTTAATTATTAACACCGGAATTTAGTTAAACGTTTGAGCCCGTGATTCCTTATCTTTTCTTAAGTTGTATGTTTTGTAAATTTTGTAGTAGTTTCGAGTCGGATTTGCTTAGGGACAACAAAATGTTTAAGTATGGGGGGTTTGATATCGCTCATTTATACGAGTATTTCATAGCGATATTTGTTATGTTTAGAGTTAAAAACGTAATGGATAGGCCCCGTATTGCTTATATTTTGTGTAAAGTTTGTTTTATAGATTTTTAGTTATGTTTGGAGTCAAAGGAGGCAATTTGGGGACCAAAAGATGCAAAGAAAGACAAGTCGGGGAGCAAAACATCTAGTTTCCTTGGTCATTTCCACTAGTTGCTCCGCAACTGGTTGACAAGGAGTTTATGGTGACTACTGAAGTTGGCTTGCGGCGCAACATGCATGTCTTGCGGCGCAAGTAAGCTACATACTGGCTTAAAGATTTAGAGGACTTGCGGCGCAAGAGAGAGAGAGCTGTCAGTTACAATTCAGCTTCTTTAATGCTAATCATGTGGGAACCCAAGAGTTGTGTGGAGTCTATTACATAGAGACGAATTTCTGGACAGAATATCACCATTATCATCACCATCACAGTTTTTAATCATCATTTTGAAAGGAGGATCAAGGCAATTTTCATAATCATAATTTCAAGTGTGTGTTGAACAATCGAGAGGAATCTGTAATTTTCAAGATTTGTGATCGATTATGTGTTAGATTTTGGGTGTGAAAGTCGATTGATATGTAGAGGTTAATCGGGGATCCGTTTGGGTTGTTATTTTAATTATATTGTTAAGATTGTTTATACTTTTATTGGTAAACTAAAAACGGGTATTCGAGAGGAATCTGTAATTTTTACTAAAATAAGAACGAATTAATCGGCCGGTCTTTAGTTGATTAAGAGTTAGCGGTATTCGAGAGGAATCGTTAACAACAATCTAAACAAGTAAGTAATAACACAAACGCTAGTTAATAAATTAAGAGAAATCGGTTTATTAGATAGTAAGCTATTCGAGAGGAAGCTTATAGGTTAATTCTCACACATTGGCTTGGAACTTTATGCACAATTACTTGAGGTGTTAACTATATTCGAGAGGAATAGTTGCATGGTTAGGTAATTGAAGAAATCCGGTATTCGAGAGGAACTTAGGATTTTATATTAGAAGTTTTTCGACATTTTTATACCTAAGAGATAACACACATTCGTAAACGGTCCAAGCAAGCGTCTTTTATCCATATTCGAATCAGAAAAGTATTTTTGTCATTAGTATAATCAAGTCTTCTTAAGACCAAACCCAATTGTTACTTGTTACGTGTTATTATAAAACTAAATTTCCCAATTATAAATAGTCCCTGTGTTCGAACCCGATATTTACCAATACTATTTTACAACCGATAAGGGTACACTGCCCGTGTAGTAATTTAGTAAAAGTTAATTTTCGGAAAACTAGATTTTTCACATCAGCTACTCCATTTTGTTGAGGAGTTCTGGGAGCACTGAACTGTTTTTCAATTCCCTTTTCAGTGCAAAATTCATCTATTTCTTGATTCTTGAACTCATTTTTATTGTCACACCTAATGATCTTCACTCTCTTCTCTGTCTTGTTTTCAATTCTTGTTATGAACGATATGAGATTGTCACCTGTTTCATCTTTTGACCCAAGAAAGAAAACCCATGTGTATCTTGTGAATTCATCAGTAATAACCAAACAATAAGACCTCTTTCCTAGACTCATAACATGTGTTGGACCAAAGATATCCATGTGTAATAGGTGCAGACCTGACAGATTTGAATTTGTATCTTTTACTTTATGAGAAGACTTATGTTTTTTACCCTTGAGACATGCAACACAGTGATCATTGCATATGAATTCCTTTTGTGGTAATCCTCTGACCAGACCATTTTTCACCAAGATGTTCATGTTTATAAAATTCATATGACACATTCTCTTATGCCATAATGACGATTCATCAACTGATGCTTTTGAAATAAAACAGTTTTCTTTAGTTTCTGAATCATTATTTCCCATGTCTAAACATTATAAATTTTATTTCCTAGGTGTTCTTAGTAGAATCATGCTTTCATCAGCTACCTCAAACTTATGATCAAGAATGATACATTCAGTAGTTGTAAAAAGCACTTTATTCTTTTTATCACACACTTTAGAGACACTTACCAGGTTATAATTTAATTCTTTAACAAAGAGGACATTTTCAAAAGTAACTTTACCATTGCTGATTGTTCCTCTACCTGTAATCCTACCACCTATTGGATTTCCTCCAACTGCAATATAGCCTCCATCATATTCAACAAAGTTTTAAAGCTTCAACTTGTTGCCTATCATGTGCCTAGAGCAGCCACTATCTAAATGACATGTATCTTCTTTCTTCATACTTGGCTTGCTCTGCACATGAAATGGAGGTTAGTTTCTTTTAGGAACCCAAGCCAAAGTAGTCTTGGGCTTACCTTTTTCATTTACATAATCAAATCTTTTAAAATAGTATGCAGATTTCCTAGTCGTGAATATCCCATAGTTTCTAATGTTTCTACCTGCAGTAGTATTAGTACTCGTACAAAAGTAGAATTAATACTGGTGAATCTCCCAGTAGAAATGTTTCTACTGGCAGTAGTATTACTACTCGTGAATTTCCCATAGTTTCTACTGGCAGTAGTATTTTCTTTAAAGTTTGGATTTTTTTTCTCTGTTAAAGTTCCCTTTGCTCACAAACTTTTGAGAAGTCCTACCAAACCTAGGTGGTTAGTTTGAACCATTCCTATGAAATCCAATTCCATTTCGGTTGTTTCTTTTGTTATAGAAACAGTCTTCAGTTAGGTGATTTGATTTTCCACACACGACACATCTTTTAAAGACATTTTGACCCTTTTGGTAAATGACATGTTGACTCCAGTTTCTTACATTACCTCTTACAGGTAATGCATGTCTCTGTTTACTCATGCAATTGCAAGTTTTGACCCGCTAATTTTGTCCAATGTAGTGCCAGTTTCTTTCTTTCTAAACACTTGGTCTGTTTTTGTGATTTTGGTGACAAGTAGGACCTTGACTAGAGTTAGAATCACTGATTTTGTTCTGTGGGACAGTGTGTTCTTTATTTTTTTTCATTGACTCTAGGTTTTGTTAGAAGAATTTTACTTTTTATTGGGTCTGCATTAGCATGTGAATTAACTTCAATTTCTTCCTCACTGAGTTATTCACTAGCGGCTAGATTGGGAAGAATGTAATTGTTGTTATACGGTGGAGACACATTATTGTACCCAATCCCATTCTTGATGTTACCATGCACTTGTGGTTTAAGAATTTGATCAACAATTTTTGAAACATTTTCATACTTCTTAATGCTTAGCTTAATTTGATCATTTTCAAATTTTATTTCCTGGCATTGTTCTTTGATTTAATCACCTTTTGTAATGCATTATCCCTCTCCCATTTCACAATTGCTAATTCCTCTTGATATTTAGTTTCATTTTTAACATAAGCTTTAACTTGTTGTTCAAAATTAGCAATTATTTTTTATAATTCTCTTATTCTTTCTTCTAGCTTATGTAATGATTCAAAAACAAGTTTATTATGTTCTTTATAATCGCTAACTTGTTTAATGCATGCAGGAGAGCAAAGTTCAGTTAATACCTCAGATGGAATGTCATCTTCTACAACATCAGCCATGAGAGCTTGATTGGTTATTTCGTTACTAGCTTGAAAGCTCCACTCAAACCCTAATCCATCTTGGGTAACTAAAGCAGTTGATTTGGATGATCTTCCTTGATAGTTGTTGCTTGAACCTGCTGAATTGTGCTGAGTTGATTGCTTTTGATTATCATCTATCTTTGGACATTTCCCAACAAAGTGTCAAAGTTTCTTGCAGTCAAAGCATCTCACTTTACTTTTATCAAACCCAGTATTGTCACTTCTACGAACTGCAAAGTTGTTCCTGTCAGTCCTTTGAATGAATCTTCTTGTTCTCACACTTAACATGGCAAACTGCCACTTCAAGTCCATCTCCTCCAGATCATCAACATTCACTTGCTCCAAATCTTCAATTGCTAGCCCAAAATTCTCATGACTAGCGAAGAATGCTTCCCGTACACTTTCATCATTCTGGTTTCCTTTTGTTTCTTTAGATACAAAACCATTTTTAGATGATGAACCAGCTCCTGTAGTAGTAACAAAGGCAGCATTCTAGGTTGAGTAACTTGATGGTCTTTTAACATTAACTTTAGGTTCAAAGATACGTAAGTCATTGTAGAGTTCATAAATCTCCATAGTATCAAGTGTATTTCCTTGTCTGTAGCTGACAATATACATTGTCCATTCTTCTCCTAGAGATCTCAGAAATTTTCTATTGATGTCATCTTGAGCAGTATGTACTCCATGCTTGATAGCACTCCAATTAGCTTGTTGAATCTGTCGAATATTTGAGATAGTGTATCTCTTTTCACAGACATGAAGTTTTCAAACCGTTGCTTTAGTAGATCTTTCTTATTTCTCCTAGTGCTTGTTGTTCCTCCAAATCGTTTCTCCAAACCTTCCCATAATAGTTTAGCATCAGTAAAGTTTCTAAACTGATGTTGATATTCATTAGGTATAGCTATATATAAGGTACTTAGAGCTTGGCATTCATTATGAATATCTCTCCTTCGTATCTTAGTGGCTGGTGGTTGAGATGAACCTGCGGCTTTAGATTTGACGTCTTGTCCAGGAAGTGCAACGGATTTAGCACCATTCTTTACCACTAGCCATATAGAATAATTGCTTTGAAGCGTGTATTGATACATACGACTTTTCCACATATCATAGTTTGATGATATGAGAACTGGAACGTTATTAGCTTGAACGCCTTCATTGAGATCAGACATCTTGGATTTGTTTGTGAAAAACTTGTTAAACGCCTTGTAGATCTTAGATCTAGAGAAACCTTGTGCTCTGATACCACTTGCCAGAATCTAATGAACTAGGTTTGTATAAAAACAAACGTGTAGATCTAGATCTATCAAAGAAGTTGCAGCGGATGAACACTTTGATATTAACAAGGATCTGTGAATAACAGTTTATATGAATACGAATGAATAAACGTTAAACAGTTATGAACACAAGATTTCCACCAACATCTATTATAATTTGGGTTTCTCAATAGACGTATATTTACAACGATATAAGGATCTATATTTATAGACCTTGAGGCTAACTAACCCTAGACATAATCGGGCTACAGTATCTATCGAATCTACTTTGTAATTATCTAAATCTATTACATAATTAACTAATAACAAAACGTAAACATTATTAACTAAGCAGTAGTAACCACCAGTTGAAACTCCCATGCATTCCATGCAGTAGCACTAGAAATAGTGTTGACCAGTAGTAACATGACTAGTGACCAGTATTAACCATCCTCACCAGTTGTAATAGTTACCAGTAGTAACTGAATTAGTGACCAGTTTTAACCCTCTTCACCAGTAGTAATACACTATATCCCAAAAAGACGCATCTAACATGTAAGCTTTCTGTTATTACACTCCGTTATGTTACTGAAATCATACGATGACACCAAACGCTGATATAGAACTTGCGGAATTGATTCGATTTACGCGCTACACAACAGTCATACAAATGCAACTCCTTTGGTGCAAGATTCTCAACGAATCTACCCTTATTACTTCCTGTTCGTGATGCAGACTTGAGATATTTCCTGGCGCAAGTTTTCTTCACCATTTATTGGTATTCTATCTAGATATTTATTCAACTCCTTGATGGTCCATAACTCGTTCTAATGACTTCGTTTTCTTTGATCTCCGCCATGTTGATTATGTTTGTAATTCGATGTTTCACATTTAGTGGTGATCACTCGCAGGTAATGATAGGAATTCTATTGGGTCTGGTCAACATAAGAGGAAATTTATTGTTATATGCGATCTGATAAAACCTTTCAACCTTTGTAGTAATTTGCAAGCTGTGACAACCGTCAAAATTTCAGGCTAATTCCGTTATCTTTAGAATCGAAATAATCTGCTATTGCTTGTATTCATATTTAGACTCTAAACGTGTGTGTCTCGGAATCGAAATCCGGAATATAATGAACTTGTCTAAGTTCATTGCAAAACAATAGTATACTCTAAACAACACCAGTGCTTAACGATAACGCAAACAAAAAAACGAGAAAGCCAGACCCATGCCCCAATGCGCCAACATTGAGTTCCAATGCGACGCATTGGATGTGCAGACAGTAAAATTGTTAGTGCTTTGTGAGTCACCAAAAACGTGTTTCCACCTCTCACTCCTTTCCCACAAGTGGCTGCAGCCCCATTTGGCCAGAGATTGAGCCACTTAACCCTCATGCATTCCCTCTCTCAACCCTACAACATCACCAACTCACTCTCATTTTCTTTTCATTCACTTTTGCAAACACACACACACACACACCCAAAACTCTCTCATCTCACTCAACAATTCACGCAGTTTTCAAGCAGAAAATCCATCCAAAACACCATCACAAATCGTCACTATCATCAATATTAGCAAGAGCATTCATCTACCTTGGTTTCCTACACCATTTCCTACCGATTTGGAGCCGAAATCACCATCAAGTCTCTCCAAATCATCATCAATCCATTTTCTTTTGGGTATAATCTCTTTTATTTATTGTTTTTACAAAAATCTTCCGTCGCATGTTAGATCCATTGTAACACCCCGGCTAAAGCGGAATACACCAGAGGCATTACAATTGTTCTTAACTCGTGTTCCTCTATTAGGTTATAATAAACACATTTAATGGTTTAAATGAATGCATTAAAGATGAATAAATGTTTTACAGAAAAGTAACCAAAAAACGACAAAAGACTTAAATTATTCATTAATGTCATTAACTAGGTCCAAGCTCTTATGTTTTCTTCAAGCAAACCTATCCATTTCCTGTATCATGTAAAAATTAAACATCAATACAAAAGTATTGGTGAATAAACAAGTTTAAGACACAAGTATAAAGTATTAAAAAGATTACGTAATAAAGAGTATAAAAGTAATATAAATGAATATGTAAAATGTAGTATAAAAGAATGCATAATAAAAGAATGTATAAAGTTTGTATATTGTAAGCAAGTATAATATGTGTATAATGCAATAACACGCGTTTGTATCAAGTCTGATGTATATCATATGTGATCAAAGTCACATAGGGTCCGGTTGAGGGCCTCGACATTCACAGTAACACGTCGGAATGTCTAATAACGGCCAATAGATCTATCACGTTTCCCGTTTAGTATATACATATAATGAATGATTGATTGATTTAATGTTTCATTTATCGTGTGTGCATCCCATAATGATTGTGTCACTTGATTCATTCCAATGTTTGACCATAATACGAAAATATAGTATCAAATATGAATATAAGTGCATATAAACATAAATGACTTTACGAATGAATATAATACAAAAAGGTATACATATAAACATTATTATAAGTGAGTATATAAACATGAATATAAGTTTTAATATGAATATAAGTATGAATCTCAATATGAATATAAGTCTAAATATACACATAAATATAAGTATGAATATAAACGTAAATATGAATATGAATCACCATATTACTATAAGTATGAATATAGACATAAAATATAAATGTGAACATAAGTATGAATTAAACATAAAAGTATGAATATAAGTATGAATATGAATGTCATGATACAGCCCAAAGATTTATATAATAAAAAAGGGCATCGAGTTTACTCACATGATTAAGTACGGAGGTAGATACGAATTCTAGATTATGAATACGGAATACGTTGAAAGGAACACCAAACTTGCCTTTACAAATCTAGAAATAAGAATAAATATGAATAAGAATATATCATGAAATTAGAGTTTTCTAGATTAGAGTTTGAATAGACAAGATTAATAAGATGATGATGGTAAGCTTGAGTAACATAAAAGATAAACATGATTATGGATTATTATGATGAAAAACAATAGAATTGGGAACCTTTACAATCGATTATGGGAGGTGATAGTGTTAGTAGGGAATGGCTCATACACATAGCCCATTAACCCCCTAAACACATAACCTGACTCTGACTTACAAAAGGTTGCATGCTATCTCCTACCTCCGGCCCTTAGGCTCCGGCGTCCGGACACAAGGCTCCGGCGTCCGGCCACTAAATGTGACAAAAGGGCCAGAACCGACACAGAAGCCCCCGACCAGGAAAAATGGCCCGGCACCTGGCCCCGTGTCCGGGAACCAGGTCGTGTCCGGGAGCCAAGCCCGTGTCCCGGCAAGTGTCCGGGAGCCAAGCTCGTGTCCCGGCAATGTACCGGGAGCCAAGCCCGTGTCCCGGCAATGTCCCGGGGGCCAAGCCCGTGTCCCGGCAATGTCCCGGGAGCCAAGCCCGTGTCCTGGCAAGTGTCCGGGAGCCAAGCCCGTGTCCTGGCAAGTGTCCGGGAGCCAAGCCCGTGTCCCGGCAATGTCCCGGGAGCCAAGCCCGTGTCCCGGGAGCCAAGCCCGGCAGTGCCCGGGAACTTGGTCCCGTGTCCCGGCAATGTCCGGGAACCTGGTCTCGTGTCCCGGCAGTGTCCGGGAGCCAAGCCCCGTATCCCGGCAGTGTCCGGGAACTTGGTCCCGTGTCCCGGCAATGTCCGGGAACCTGGTCTCGTGTCCCGGCAGTGTCCGGGAGCCAAGCCCCGTATCCCGGCAGTGTCCGGGAACCTGGTCCCGTGTCCCGGCAGCGTCCGGGAACCAGGCCCCGTGTCCCGGCAGTGTCCGGGAGCCAAGCCCCGTGTCCCGGCAGCGTCCGGGAACCAGGCCCCGTGTCCCGGCAGTGTCCGGGAGCCAAGCCCCGTGTCCCGGCAGTGTCCGGGAACCAGGCATGTTCCTGTGTTCGGAATCATGGCCCCGTGTCGGGATCCGAGAGATGTGTCCCGGCACCTAGCACCCCTATGTCTGGAGATCCAACGCTCAGTCCGACACTCATGGCCTGACATGTATAAGGACTTGTGTAGACACTGATGTTTTGGAGTTCGTCTCACAGTATCATGCTCCTGACATCCTACCAGTCAGACACTCAAACCTAATCCTTGAGTGTAACCGTCAGAGCATTAATAAAGTTATATTAATGACATAGACGTTAATAGCCATTGGAATCCTATTGATGAGCCATAAATGGTCATCATTGCCATACGTTGTTAATACCTGGAAGTGTTGGTATAAATACTTAACACTTCAGGTTCTGGAGACAGCTTCATCATCTTCATCATTCCCATCCAACTTACACACAGTACCTGGCCGGAGTATTCACACACTTCACGCAGTAAACATATTCCGATCATCTTCTTCAACCAACCACTTGACCACCTTAGGCTCGCCAAGAGCTTGATAGGTTTGCACTGCTAAGCAGGAGGTCAAGGGGTTGAATCCCAAACACCCAAGTTACTGAGCCTGCTACTATTTGCTCAAACATTGGCGCCATCCGTGGGACACGTTTTAGCAACGGTGTCTCATTTCATTTCTATCTTTTTTCCATTTCATTTCTTAGTTTCACCACCATTTTTTCTTCTCCATGGAAGGAAATTCCTCATCACAAATCGGTTCAGTTAAGCCAAAGACAACCACCAATACCCCATCCACCACCCCACCTAATTACATATACATGGCGCAGGAAGAAACTACATCTCGCAAAAGGAAGGAATCAGTCCTTCAGGATTGGGTGACGGAGCCTATTTGCTTCCCACCAATTGAAACTCCTTCCATCAACCCTGTAGTAATACAAATCCGGTTAGCCAACTATGAAGTGAGCAAGGCATATGTTGATATAGGGAGCTCAATGGACATTATTTATGCCCACTGTTTTAGGAAGCTCCCTGAAAAGTACAAAATTCAAAGCGTCCAACACAATTCCCTCTAGTGGGGTTTTCAGGTGAGACGCATTGGCCAATCGGAGAGGTAGCAATAAACATGATGTTAGGAGAATATCCACACTATAGGTTAGAAATGATTAATTTTGCAATCATTGATGCACCATCGGCCTACAATGTCCTACTGGGCAGGCCTGCATTACAAAAATTTGGAGCAATTCCATCAACCATTCATGGCATGATAAAATTCCCTACCCAGCTGGCATAGCCACAGTCAGGGCTAGAACGTCATGGCCTAAAGAGTGCAAACAGGCAGAGAAACCAAAACTGGTAGAGGGTCCCAAAAGTGATCCGGCAATGGAAATCATTGATGGTCCGGAACAAAAAGTTATTATTAATAAACGTTTCCCTGAACAACCAGTGACCATTGGTTCACAACTCCCAACACAGACAAAGACTAACTCATAGCGTTACTAGAATCAAACCTTGATGTCTTTGCATGGCAGACATCAGGACATGACTGGTGTCCCAAGGGAACTAGCAGAGCATTCCCTAAACGCGAATCCCAATATTGTGCCAATCCGACAGAAAAAACGAGGCATGGCCCCGGATCGTAGTAAATCTGCATGTGACCAAGTAAACAAAATGGTCGAAGCAGGGATTGTCAGAGAGGTAAAATACCAAACTTGGATTGCTAATCCAGTTATGGTAAAGAAGGGAGATGGTTCTTGGAGATTATGCGTTGATTTCAAAGACATTAACAAAGCTTGTCCAAAGGACAACTATCCTTTACCAGATATCGATTGGAAAGTGGAGTCCTTAGATAGATTTAGACTCAAATGCTTTTTAGATGCATATAAAGGTTATCACCAAATTTGTATGAAAAAAGGTGATGAAGACAAAACAGCTTTTCACACAGACCAAGGCATATTTTGTTTCCAAAAAATGCCATTTGGCTTGAAAAACGCTGGAGCAACCTATCAACGTCTAATAGATGAAACTTTCAAAAATCAAGTGGGAAGGAACATAGAAGCTTATGTAGATGACATAGTTATCAAAAGCAATACGGAAGACATCATGTTGGCTGATATCCTGGAAACTTTCCAAACATTACGTAATATTAACATGAAGCTTAATCCATCCAAGTGTAGTTTTGGCATGGAGGAAGGAAAATTCTTGGGACATATTGTTACAACCTAATGGCATCAAAGTCAATCCTAAGAAGGTTCAGGCAGTCATTGACATGCCATCTCCTTCCACCAAAAAGCAAGTCCAAAGCCTAAATGGCAAGCTAGCAGCACTTAGCCGTTTCTTGTCCAAAGCCGCAGATCGATCCCTCCCTTTCTTTAATACCTTAAAGGGATGCATTCGGAAAAAAGACTTCTCATGGTCTGAAGAAGCAGAAGTGGCATTTCAAGAAATGAAGAAATTCATGGCCAATCTCCCAACACTCACGGCTCCAATAGCGGGAGAGACACTAACTATATACTTGGCTGCTTCCAAGGAATGTGTAGCGCAGTTTTAATAGCCCAACGAGGCGACTCACAAATGCCGATCTATTTCATCAGTAGGGCACTGAAAGGCCCAGAGGTTAATTATCCATGTTTGGAAAAATTAGCACTCTCTTTGGTTCATGCGTCTAGACGTTTGAGGAGATATTTTCAAGGACATCCCATCCAAGTGCTAACAGACAAACCAATCAAACAAATATTGGGTAAACCAGAAGTATCGGGACGATTAGCAAAATGGGCAATTGAACTGGGAGAACATGAAATTTCTTTCCAACCTCGAAACTCGATGAAAGGACAAATCTTGGCAGATTTCCTGGCTGAAATCGAAGGAATGGAAGAACCAAAGGATCCATTAGTGACAGACAGTCCTCCTTGGACCCTCTTCACAGATGGCGCATCAGCCTAGAAGGGTCAGGAGCTGGTCTCATACTCACAGATCCAGATAAAAACGAGTATACCTACGCCCTTAAGTTTGACTTCCCGGCAACCAACAATGAAGCCGGAATACGAAGCTCTCTTATCAGGGCTACGAATAGCTAGAAAGATGGGAGTTCAAAATATAGAAGCTTTTGTGGACTCCCAGTTGGTAGCTAATCATATCAATGGTAGCTATGAAGCAAATCAAACTTCCATGCAACAATACTTGGAAGAAACCAGAAAAATCATTTCGGACTTCTCAAAATTTACCATAGAGCAAGTGCCAAGAAACCGTAACAAAATAGCAGATGCATTGAGCAAACTTGCAGCATCCTCCTTCGCCCACCTCAAGAAAGAATTTTTGGTGGAAGTCCTAACTGAGAAATCCATAGTGCCAACAAAGGAAGTGGCCGCAATAACGGAGGAAGACTGTTGGATGACTCCAATAAAAAACTTCCTTCAGAATGGACAACTCCCGGAAGACAAACAACTAGCAAGGAAAATCAGAATGAAGGCACCAATGTATCTCCTCATAGACAACTACCTGTTTAGGAAGTCTTTTTTGGGTCCACATCTAAGATGTGTCGGCCCAACACAAGCAAAGGATCTAATTCAGGATGTACATGGTGGAAGTTGTGGCATGCATGCAGGCCCTCGTTCGGTAACCACTAAGGTCATGAGACTTGGATACTTCTGGCCATCCATGCACAGAGATGCAAAGGAAGAAATTGAAAAATGTGAATCATGCCAAAAACATGCGTCAGTCTCAAAAATGCCAAAGCAGGACCTCATTCCAGTGACTAGCGCCTGGCCATTTTACAAATGGGGAATCGACATTGTCGGACCATTCCCCCCTGGGGTAGGCAATGTTAAATACCTTTTAGTGGCTGTGGACTATTTCACAAAATGGATTGAAGCTAAGCCCTTGGCAACTATCACCGGCCCTCGAATGATAAGCTTCGTTTGGGAACAAATAGTATGTCGCTTTGGAGTTCCACACGTCCTAGTCAGTGATAATGGAAAACAATTTGCAGATAATCCATTTAAGACTTGGTGTCAGGATATGGATATCCAACAACGATTCACCTCTGTGGCACACCCACAAGCTAATGGTCAGGTTGAAGTCATGAACAAAGCAATCGTCAAGGGAATTAAGGCCAGATTGGGAAAATATGCAAAGGCATGGGTAGACGAAATCCCAGGCATTCTTTGGGCACATAGAACTTCCCCCGGCAGAACTACATCTGAAAACCCCTTTCAGCCTAGTCTATGGCACTGAGGCAGTTATCCCACCAGAACTTACAATCCCTACTCACCGGACTCTTCATTTCAATCCGGAGCTAAATGAAGAAGCCCTAAGAGAGAACTTGAATATCATCGAGGAGCGAAGAGAAATATCTCTCATCCGACAAGCAGAAAGCCATAGACAGATGGCTAAGTATTATAACCAAAGAGTCCGACACACATCTTTCAAAGTAGGAGATCTCGTATGGGCGGAAGAATGAAGCTAGCAGGACCAAAACTTGGGCAAGTTGGGTCCCACATGGGAAGGCCCATATAGTGTCCTTGAAGCACATGGAACTGGCCCTACACCCTGTCTGACTTAGATGGACAACCATTACCCAGGACATGGAATGCAATGAATCTAAAAAGGTGCTACATTTAATATTTACATAGTATTGCTGATTGTTAGCACTTGCAACCACAACACCCGTCAGGATGTGCCTAGCCAACAGTTGTTTCAATGCTGAAAATTTAAAAAAAAAAAAAAAAAAAAAAAAAAAAAAAAAAAATAGGCAAAAAAAAAAAAAAAAAAATTTCGCCGGCACAAAGGGCCCCCAGGTCTATAATGCCGGCTACCATGCCAAGCCGCCGGCACTAAAGGTGCCGGCTATATGCCGGCTAAATTAAACAAGCCGCCGGCACAAAAGTGCCGGCTATATGCCGAGCTACCAATGCCAATGCCGCCGGCACAAAAGTGCCGGGCGGTATATGCGGCTACCAAATGCCAAGCCGCCGGCACAAATGTGCCGGCTCAATTAAACCAAGCCGCCGGCACAAAAGTGCCGGCTATATGCCGGCTACTAACAATTTAACCACAGTTGCCTGCACAATGGAGCCGGCATATATGCCGGTTGCCGGCTAATAAAAAAAAAAAAGAACAGCCGGCCAGTCTGATGCCACAGTTCTGGATATCTGGGGAATCTGTCAAATCTTTGGTATTTGGCCAACTCACTCATCAGGGATTTGGCCCTACCATAAGAAAAACGCTCTTCAAAGAGTCCTTCACAGCAATGCACCTTCAAAATACAAAGTGGGTCTGATCTATGTATCCCACAAGGGCACAAAACCTTGATGCACCACCCCCAAACTACGTTTGGAAGGAAAACTTTAGCAAAAGGCCACTATAGGACATCTTAAATCTACTCCAAACATGCAATCACATAATATCCGTCTTTTTACCTACTGGGGAAAAGGCAAGCACTTCTCATTGGGAAGCGACATCACTCCGGCGAGTAAAACAAATTGAAGGTTATACCAACAAAAGTGCCATCAGGCACGATCTGAAATATACATGAGATGCCCATACAAAAGCACCATAGGTACTCAAATGATTGTCATAGACACAACTCAATATAATTACTCTTACGCACACCCAAGATGGTGTGACACAACATCCAAGATGGCAGGTTAAATATGTTATGGCTTGATCACCCAATAAAACATTATTTTCACAAGACACATTGGACATGGCCTCGGTCAGAACTACTCAAGGCAACCTCAAGGCCAAGAAAGGCATGGCCAAAAAATAGCCGGAAGAGACAATAAGAACAAAAAAAAGTTAGGCTTCAAAAAACCATTTTAAAACCTAAGGGGGGCATGATAGTGTTAGTAGGGAATGGCTCATACACATAGCCCATTAACCCCCTAAACACATAACCTGACTCTGACTTACAAAAGGTTGCATGCTATCTCCTACCTCCGGCCTTAGGCTCCGGCGTCGGACAAAGGCCCGGCGTCCGGCCACTAAATGTGACAAAAGGGCCAGAACCGACACAGAAGCCCCGACCAGGAAAAATGGCCCGGCACTGCCCGTGTCCGGGAACCAGGCGTGTCCGGGAGCCAAGCACGTGTCCGGCAAGTGTCGGGAGCCAAGTCGTGTTGGAATGTCCCGGGAGCCAAGCCCGTGTCCGGCAAGTACCGGGGGCCAAGCCCGTGTCGGCAAGGTCCGGGA
>CAJVGC010000001.1:34694045-34733322 GCA_910822075.1 Senecio squalidus | reverse complement strand
GAATAAAAATTTGGCGGCGGCTAACCTTTAGCCGACGGCTAAAAATTTCCAGCCGCCGGCTGAATACCCAGTTTTTGAAAATTATATAATTCGTTTTTTCTCATCCACATTCACACACACACACACTCTTATCTCTTAACCGGCGGCTGAGAAACAATTACTTCATTTTCGTTCGATTTTTTTTCTTCAATTTTTCATCTCACTCTCTAATTCAAACACCAAGGTATGCTTTATTCAATCCTCTTTCTTGTTTTTCTTTGAATCTCATGAAGAACACATTTGGGGGTTTTTGCTAATCCGAAATTTTTTGGGCTTAATTTTACAATTAATTGTTAGGATTCACTCCTTAGATGAATTGTATGCTTAAGACGTGCTTAATTTTTGGTTTCCATGGTTTAAGTTTGTTTAGAGATTGTTGATATAAAGTGAGGTTTTTGCTAGGAATTTGGAACTTGGTAGTAATTGAATTTGTTAGTAGGATTACCTTGCTACTGATTATTGATTATGTTGAGTTTTAAAGTCAATTTCCTAAGTTCTAATTGACGAAAATGAATAGAAGGAGTAAGTGTAATGAAAAGCTTAGACATAGATTCTTTGTTGAATTTAGTTGTGAATTGGACTGCAGATTAAAGTATTGGTTTAATAGCATCAGCGAGATTTTTGTGTGCAACTTGGTGATTTGCATGCTATTTTTGATAGGGTGTTTAAACAGCAGCTAGAACGATAAATAACAATGAATAAACTGACCATGCGTTTTAGCCGGCGGCTGAAATTAGCCAGCCGGCGGTTCCCTTTCAGCCGGCGGCTGTTTTCAGCCAGCCGGCGGCTAAAAGCCACTGTCTCAATTTTTATTGCTTTCTGTTTCGGCTTGTTTTTGCAATCTCCTATTTTCTCGCACTGTTTTATATGACTAATATGGTTGTTCTAACTTGGTTTATGCAGACTATGGCACAGGAGGTCCCCCCTCACTTTCCTCTTTATAACATCGATCACCCGTACCTTCACGTATCCGAAGTAACTCGAGGACTTACATATCCACGGAGGCAGGAAATTCAGACTAAGTTAACCACCATGCGACAATATCCGGTATTTGCCCCCAGCGGTATCGATTGGACGTTCTTGGCCGAAGTTCGCCCACACGATTCCCGTTATCCATCGGGAGCTGCTGAGCTTTTGGACATGTTGGCATTTAATTATCAGGGATTTCGCTGTAGAGCCTGGGAGCGGTTGTTTTCTATTCACGAGACGATCCACATAGAGGCTACATATGAGTTCTACGCATCATTTACTTTCAACCACTCTGACCCCGATCCTACCCACAAGACGGTACAGTTCGTGCTAGGGAATGAGGTTAGGAAACTGACATTAGCGGAGTTTGGGCAGGCACTTGGATTGTTTGATGCTGCTGATCTTGCACACCCGGATTTTGCTGGGTTTATGGCTGAGGGAGTTAAAACTCCGGACTACCGTGAAAACGCGGCAATTTGGGCCGACATTAGTGGAGAGTTAGGGACCTCCCGTCCCTCCTATACACAGATTCGGGACCCGAAAGTTCGGGCTATTTTCGCTATGGTCTGTTTGTATGTGATTGGCAGGAAATCTGGCATTGAAAAATGACATAAGGAGGAGCTTTTCTGGCTTGGATGCATTGTTCAGAAGCGGGCCGTTAACGTACCCTATATCTTGTCCAGATGGATGTCTAACATACTGAAGGGCGTACGGACCGGTAGTGTGATTCGGGGAGGACACTTTGTTAGCGCCATTGGTCGCCGCTTAGCCTTCCAGGGACCGGGATTTGATAGCTGTACCACGTTGACACCGGGGATGCGTCTGTATGGGGCAGCTTGGTTTAAGTCATCAGGTATAGTGAGCAGGTTTGTTTCCCCAGGGGGTGAGGTGACTTACAGATGGGTTGCTATTAGAGGGGTTGTTGGTGCTGATGAGTCGGACGATGAGGAGCATCCAGCAGGTTTCGAGGATATTCCACCAGCAGGTCAGGAGGAGCACCCACCGGTTCAGGATTTCGATTTTTCGGCTCAGATGGCTGCTTTGACATCTAGCATGGGGCAGATGTCATCACGGTTCGATTCATTTGCGGACCGTATGGAGGATCGTTACTGCGATCTCAGCCATGACATCACCTATATCCGCAACCAGGTGGGGCACATGCAGTCAGAGTTTGACAGTAGGAACCGCTATCAGGACGAGGTTCTGTACCAGTACCATCAGCGTACAGGTGTTAGTTATCAGGCCTATGACGGATCTTACCACTCGTTTTGTAGTGCCACTCCGATGGATCAGGACCAGCCATCTTCCTCCACCTATGTGGATCGCCACCACCTGTGGTCCTCTCAGCCTTACCAGTACGATCCTCCTACCGAGGCCCAGTACGATCCTCCTACGAGGAGGAGCGGAGAGCCGCTTGGAGCAGCCAGGGCCGTTGGCCTGATATGTGATGATCTTTGGTTATGTTGTGTATTTTTAAGACTATTTCTATTTTTCTTTATTTCGTATGGATTTTTATTTGGGATTTGTATTTGGATTATGTATTTCTTATGATTATTTTATTGTGGTACTTAATATGTGTGCATGTGTTTCCCATTTTAGAATTTCAACCATTTTAGTGGAAGTAATGCCGAAAATCCAAATTTTCAAAGGAAGCTATGCAGATTTTTTGAGGACGTTACGCCTTTACAGCCATACATTCTTTCCACTGCTATTTCTTTCACCGCGTTCGACATATAAATGGGGGAGTTCTATTTTTCCTTTCTCTTTTTCTTTTTCCACTTACTAGCTGAAATATTTTTACAATGAGGACATTGTATTGTTTAAGTGTGGGGAAGGGGTTAGGAAAGAATCTATTTGTCCTTAGGAACAATTTGTGTGAAAATTTTAAAATTTTTGACATATTTTTCGTAATTAGTTTTAACTAGTTGCATAACTAGGCACACCTACCCATTACAATTTTTGTGAGGATTTGAGCCATTATAGCATACATTTTATATGCTTTTATCTTCATTTGTTATGAGTGTGCCGGTGACTTGTAGACTTTAGAACTTGACACTGTATACGCTTCGAGGCTATGAATGAGCATAAGTTTTTACTTATTAGTAACTAGGAAAGAGGCAAAAGAATTAGGATTGTTAAACAGTTGATTGGCCTATTCGTTTCTTATAGTCGATAACTACACTGGTTATTTGACTCACACTACCTATCGAGCACTCATTTTTAGTGTTTTTGACGTTTAGATACCATATTTGCGCCAAACCTTTTTCTTTTATCACCTTTCCAGATATATTCCATAAATTGAGCCTAATGTATAAGTCGTTTAATCCGGATATTTTTGTTGAAAATTCCCTCTTTTTTAACTTGATTGATTATTAGACAGAATGTTATATATGATGGCGTGGAGTTGTTTAATTTGCTTAAGTTCACGAAGAAAGTCACAGGTGGATATAAGTTAAGAATTATTCAGGATTTTGATGGACCTTTTGAGCGGTGTCTTTAATATAAAAAAAGAAAGAAAAAAAAAATATATTTATTAAAGCCCGTACTAGGTAGCCAATAATTGTTGAAGTTATTTGACGAAATTTGCGAGAAATAAAAAAATTCTCAATTGAAGCGTTGAAGAATTAAGACAAAGTTTGGTCTTAGAAGTTTCATCAGAGTGAGCCATTAAGGATAATCAATCGAGTTTTGAAAGTAATATAATTTTTGACTAAAATGTTTGGATTTGTAAACTAATTGGAAGTTGATTGTTTCATATCATTCACATTAATTCACCTTCATCATATTTTCCATTATTTTACCCATCACCCATTGATATGACCATAAGTCCTCTGAACTAGTTACTTAGACTCTATTGGTGGAGAAGCGTATCGTTATCAAGCCTATGATAGAATACTTGTCATGACTGAGCTTTGAGCGATTTCACATATATATTACACTTAGATTAGCTTTTTGAGTGATTGAGTGTTATACTTCCCAAATCGTGAGATGTTTAGTTATGCATTTAAATTTTGGCTTGGTAATTCTTAAAAATTCATCTTCGTAAATAAATTTTTTGTAATTTACTCAACTCGTTGGGTATTTTATTTTTATTGAAGATGTTTGTTTTGTTCTAAATCTAACAGTTTACTTGAGGACAAGTAAGATTCAAGTGTGGGGAATTTGATGTGTCTGAAATAATCCATATTTTGTAGCCACATTTGTCGTAATTAAGCTCATTTTCTGCAACTTTTATTATGATTTGGTATATTTTTAGTGAGAATTGCAGATTAGAGTAATATTTGGACCACGGAGCGAAAAGGAGCTGAAACCAGCTTGAAACGGAGACAAACGAGCAAGAAACGTGAAGTTGGAGAAACAGCCGACGGCTGAAGATATTTAGCCGACGGCTAAATTAAAGTTTTTCACTAATTGTTCGTTACGTGCCGCGGAAGCAACTTTTTAGCCCGCGTGTTCCAGCCGACGGCTGAAGTGAGCCAGCCGACGGCTAAATGGTCGTTTTCAGAATCTATTTAAAGGGCTGCTAGGGTTCGGGTTAAACACACTTTATTCCTTATTTTCAACCTGCATTCATCCTGGAAAGCTGCAAGAGAGTCCTAGAAGCCTTTGATCACGTGGAAGCTTTTGGTTAATCTCTTTTAACCAATTTTCTAAGTTAGCAATTGTTTGATTCAACGTTTATGCATTATTTTCTTAACACAATGTTTTGTTTTAAGACCTATTTTGTTATTTGCTTACAATCCAACATGAGCTAAACTCTTTAAGCGATTGCTTGGATTGTTGAACCTGGATCTATGATTTAATCAAGTTTATGTTTGAACTTATTGATTTTTCCATTATTATTTACGTTTAATCGCGATCCATGTTTATTCAAAGTTATTAAATCTACTACTTAGCGTGATTGATAGATCTATAACATAACTAGCGTTCTTATAAATTTATCAGTTATTTACAATTATATGATTTATTAGATAATTGTAGCTTGATACTTAATTGAGATAGGCTAAGAGATTAGTAATTTAATGAATTGAATGAACATGACAATTATATCAAATCTGAATAATTGAGACTTTTGTTAATTCGTAGTCGACAGATTAAATTGTAAATAATAGTGAACTTAAAGCACAATTTAGAGTGGATAAATCTAAGATAGCTCTTGATGTACGAATAGTCGTATGATCTTTCTCTAAAATTGTAGGATTAGATAACTCTAGCGGGAAATCTAGTTATCATAGAAATCACAGTTAAATCAATCGAACATATTCTTGTTAATCATGATCCAGGTGAAACGTAATTCCAAGTAATCGTTGCTTTTAAAACCTGATTAATTCTCAAAGACTTTTCGAAACAGTTTTTCATCCGCAATCCACTTAGTTAATTAAATTGCTATTTAATTTGGTTATTTGTTTTCTGAATTATGTTCTCTCAGAACTAAAACGTCCCCCATATTTAATTGCTTTAATTAGTTTAATTATATAATTTGAGATAACGAATATAAATACACGTTCCCTGAGTTCGATCCGGACTTACTGATTCTATATTTGCGTACGATCAGGTACACTGCATGTATTGTGTGTTAATATATATTGGTATAATCCTTTTATAAACTTTAAATAATTTTATGTTATAAAATACACATCATTTATGTTGTAAAACATACATTTTTGTGGTGGATTTAAACATGCAACTGATAAAACATGAAAAGTATTTATAAATATTCTCAAATAACAACTTTATGTATAAAGATTTATGTATAAATTTATAAAAACTTGTTTTCTTATGTTATTAACCATAAAAACTTCATAAAAACTTCTTTTTTATGTGATGGATCTAACATGCAAAGGAAGATTTATGTAAAAACAGTAAAAAGAAGAGATTATACCCAAGGGAAAGTGGATGGATGATGATTTGGAGTGGCTTGATGGTGATGTTGGGTTCAAAAATGGTGGAAATGGTGTAGGTAATCAAAGTGGATGAAAGCTCTTGCTACCCTTGATGAAGATGACGATTTGTGGTGATGTTTTGGATGGATTCTTGCTGGAAATTTACTGGAACAAGTGGGGGAGATGAGAGGAATGAGAGTAGTGTGTGTATGTTTGCAATGTGTATGGAAAGAAATTGCAAAGTGTTGGTGATGTTAAAATGAAGAGAGAGGGATTGCATGAGTGTTTAGAGGGCCAAATTCGTGGCCTAATGAGGCTTGGGACACCTGTAGGACAGGTGTAAGTCTTAAGGAAACGTTTTTGGTGACTCACAAGTTAGTGGAACAAATTTGGTTGCTGTATTTGACCGTTCAGTTGTCGGCTGAAAACATTCAGCCGTCGGCTGGACCTCAGCCACCGGCTGGAATTATTCAGCCGCCGTCTGAATTGCTGATCCAGCTAAGTTTGTTTTAAATTTGCGTTATCGTTAAGCATTTGCGTTGTTTAGAGTTACGTTTATTTTGCAATAAACTTAGGCAAGTTCATTATATGTTTTCTTGGTATTAGGATTCATTTATGTATTCCGATTTCGATTCCGACACACACACGTTTAAAGTTCAAATATAAATTAAAGCATTATCAGAAAAGTTTGAGGCTAAAGATAACGGAATTAACCTGAATTTTTGACGGTTGTCACAAACTCCCCCGGTTAAAAGGAATTTCGTCCCAAAATTAATTCGCATCGTCGGGAGTGGAAGAATCTTTGAAAAAGTGTGGATACTTTTGACGAATCTGGTCTTCACGTTCGCATGTGAATTCGTGACCTCGTCGGGAATTCCATCGGACTTTGACAATGGGAATTCGGCTTTGTTTGAGTTGTTTGACCTCTCGGTCCACAACCTCGAGTGGTTCTTCGATGAAATGGAGTTTGTTATCGATATGGACCTCGTCCAACGGAATTACAATGGTTTCGTCGGACAAGCACTCTTTCAAGTATGAAACGTGGAATACGTTATGAGTGCTAGACAGTTCTTGAGGGAGTTCGAGTCGGTAAGCTATCGGGCGATAACCTCGAATGGTCCAGTGTACCTTGGGCTTAGCTTGCCGCATTTCCCGAAGCGAATTATCCCCTTCCAAAGTGTTATTTTGAGGAGTACCTTACCACCGAACTGGAACTCGAGGGGTTTCCTTCGGTTGTCGGGTTAGCTCTTCTGCCTGCTGCGCGATGTCTTCAGCCTTTCTCAAATGGCCGTGATCTTGTCGATGTTATCTTGAACGATATCGAGCCTCGTTAATTGTCGATCGTCGGCTTCTAGCCAACAAAGCAGTGACCGACACTTGCGTCCGTATAAGGCCTTGAATGGCGCGCACTTGATGTTAGTATGGTAGATGTTATTGTAGGAAAACTCGACCAAAGGCAGGTGAGTGTCCCAACTTCCTCCGAAGTCAACTACACATGCTCTTATCATGTCCTCAAGTGTTTGGATCGTTCTTTCACTCTGACCATCGGTTTAGGGATGGTAGGTTGTGCTGAGGTCTAGTCGAGTACCGAGAGATTTCTGAAGAGCGTTCCAAAAACGGGACGTGAATCGACTATCCCTATCGGATATGATGGGAGAGGCGTTCCGTGACGAGAGACGATCTCGTTGATGTAGACTTGAGCGAATTTTTCCATCGAGTAGTTCTCTCGGACCAGAAGGAAGTGCGCGGATTTTGTTAACCGATCTACAATGACCCAAATTATATCGTTTCCTTTTGCCGTGCGGGGTAATTTGGTTATGAAATCCATGGACATTTGCTCCCACTTCCATAATGGGATCTCCGGCTGTTGAAGTAGACCTGATGGTTTCCGGTATTCCGCCTTGACCTTTGAGCAAGTCAAGCACTTAGCTACGTACAAGGCGATTTCCTTCTTCATGCTCGACCACCAGTAATACTCCCGAAGGTCTTTTGTACAGTTTGTCGGATCCCGGATGGATAGAGTATCGGGAACGGTGGCCCTCGTCTAGAATAAGTTTCCGGAGGCTTTCGGATTTCGGAACCCATGCTCGGTTCTTAAAATAGTGGATTCCGTCAGATTTAACCTCGAATTCCGTTTCGTGGTTATGCAGTGGATTGGGGCTCGACAGGGTGACGTACTAGGATGAATTAGACCATGATCTAAGAGTTCCTGCAACTGTCAATTCGGAATTCCACTTGTCGGGTTGGGGTAGTCCGGGTAAATCTTCTGGAAAGACTTCGGGATGATCTTTGACCACAAGAATGTCTTGAATACGCTGCTCCTTTGGTTTACGTTCAACGATGTGCGCTAAGAAGGCATCACAGTCCTTCTCGAGATATCTGCGCATCTTCATATGTGAGACCATACGAAGTTGTTGTCCAGGTTTGTCTCCTTGTACAATGAGGGTGTCACCGTCTGCGAGGGGTATCCGGATGAATCTGTCGAAACAAACAATTTCAGCTCGGAATCGAACTAACCAGTCCATTCCGACAATGATGTCGAAACTTTTCAGTTCTATGGGGATGAGGTCTATGGGGAAGGTCTTATTGGCTAGGCACATTGAACACCCTACAATTACGTCCTTAGCTTCAAATTTTTTACCATTAGCATACTCTACCGTGAAGCTATCCTTAAGAACTTTAGATCCTAGATTGATAAGGGGTCTAAATTCTAAGGACACAAAGCTTCTCTCTGCTCCTGAATCGAATAATATAGATGCGTAATGGTCGTGCACTGAAAATGTACATGTTACTACGTTGGGATCCTGCCTTGCCTCTTCGGCAGAGATCACGAAAGCACGTCCTCGGCCTTGCCCGGCCTGATTTGGTTGAGCGTTTTGTAACCTAGGGCAAGAATTTCGGAAGTATTTGTCGCTTCCACATTCGAAGCACACTGGCTTCTTTCCTTGATTATCAGTTCCCTCTCGGCAGTATTTGGGGTGGTGTCCCGTTTTGTTACATTTGTAGCACACCATGCAGTTCCCAATGTGGTGAAGGTTGCATTTGCCACACTTGGGGTACGGCCCAACGTAAGTTCGGGGTCCGGTTGAGGGTGCAGCAACTACCGCAAAGTTGCGGGCGGTTCTAGGCTTCTTATTGCGATCACTTCTCGTTGGCTGATGATCAGCTTTCCGTTTATCACTTTCCTCTCGCTTGAAAAGTGCTGGAGCGGAAAGGAGGTTGGTTGTCAGACGATGCGCAAGAACAACAACGCTCTGTATCGTCATTGGTTCTGCAGATATCACCATTCCGCGAATTTCAGGAGAGAGACCGGAGATGTAATGATCAATCCGGTTCTCTTCAGGGGTTACCATCCTCGAGCTTTTTCACCTCGCTCTTTGAGAAGTATACTTCCATGATCAGTTTCTTGAAATCCTCCCATGAGAGAGCGTATGCTTCGGATCGACCTCGGGTTTGGACAACGAGGTTCCAGCAGGAGAGGTCGATCCATGGAAGAGACCTCTCCTGCTGGAACCTCGTTGTCTAAACCCGAGGTCGATCCGAAGCATACGCTCTCTCATGGGAGGATTTCAAGAAACTGATCATGGAAGTATACTTCTCAAAGAGCAAGGTGAAGAAGCTCGAGGCCGAGTTGTGGAACCATCAGATGGTCGGAAACGACATCGACACATACACTGCTCGATTCTACGAGCTGGCCCGTTGTGCTGAGGCCGAAAAGGTGGAGTACGCTTCCAGCGTATGGTATTGGTATGACAACGCATACCGATAATCCATCGTAATAGTAAGTGTACCTCATAAGAGCGTACGGTATCGGTATGACAACGCATACCAATAATCCATCGTAATATACCGAAGCAAGTATTGAACAACCGTTTGTGATTCTTTTAGAAAATCGCATTAGCTTTTTATTACAGAATTTAGAGTTCCGAAATATCGTAAATTTCCATAAATAGAATAATCTATTTATGGTAAGTTTCCAAAAATAGAAATATTTCCAAAAATAGGAAGTAGTACATCATACTCGTAAATCATTTCATTTCAAGTCATTTAGGTTGCTTTACTTTCCCACGATTTAAAACATAGAAAACAGTAGTAAGTAGAAGGGACGATGACTCACCTTATCGAGTGAGCGTATGTAAGCGGTACTGTGTGTATATGGTGTAGTAAGTTGGTCACAACTAGAGTCCTCACTACTCCTAGAGCTCCCCTAGATAAAACTATAAACGTATAAGCATAGTATCCGACGGTTAACGACTTTGAATCAAGATAAACTTTTCGGCGAACGCATAGGTTCACTCAAACTAAGATATCTATGGTTCTAGAAGGAATTAGACGTTGACGGAAATATATTTGAAAAATAGACACCGAGGGATACGTTTTAGACTAAGATATCATTACAAAATAGTTCGTTAAGAATGAGATATGATTAAAACGAAACTGATTAGCTAATCTGTCCAAAAACATTATTTCTATAAAAGATGAGTTTATTACTTTATAAAATCGTATAATTTAGGTGTAGACAAGATAGATATTCTTCTTTATACTTATTAGACCTGCTAATAACTTATAATAAACCAATTTAATAATTTGTAAGGTAATCTAAATGGTTACACGAAATAGATTATTGAACCTAGTAATCTTCTTTTAAAAACTCGGTTTTGACCAACGTTTATTTAAGTGCAGTTTCTGAGGGTTCTAGAACGAATTGGAGGACGAGATTTATATTTTCAAAAAGTGAATTCCGAGAAATACAACGAGGAATCAAGATTCATCTAAGAAGCATCTGTTATGACCACGATATGATCAAAACAAGTTGGACAAAAGCTTGCTGACCCGTTCAGTACTTAATGTACCCGAGTTTGTAAAAACGTTTTTAAATATCAAATGACCACGTAAAATTACCAACAGCTCCAGATCATTAATTTGACATATAAAAAAGGAATCCATGTTTTAAAATCTCCATTTATACGGTTTTATACCACACAACAAGTTAGCCCATAATCGGATATAAAAAACTCAGCTCAACCCGCAGATTGACCCATGTTTAGTAAAAACCAGTTCTAGGGAGTTTGGAAATGAATTAGAATAGAGTCTTACGTTTTTGAAAACTAGACTCTAAGACCTACAACTTATATTCGGTTCACAGAGCCTAATTCTCAATTCCAAATAGAGAAAAATACAATTGAACACATATTACAACCAAAATTCTGAAACTGTCCAAACGTTTATTAAATGTCTAACGACATAGGATTTTATACCGATAACAATTACAAGCGAAAAGACACAACATAGGAAATGATAAAATAACATAGAACGATATACAAGAGTTTCAAAACATTTTAGAAGGACGCCCAATAAGTTTCACAACAAGTAATAAAACGAGTAGCAAAAGAAGAGGTGTATACCACTAGTCGTAACGGTTAGGTTTCCAAACGACAAATACCGTTACAAGCAAACAACCCAACCAACAAACACACGAGAGCTGACCAAGGTCAGCCACGAACACCAAAACAAAAGGCACAAAACAGTTTACAAGATTGTAGAGCGTTGCAAACGAAAACTAGAATAGAGTAGTGGATCGGTTAGAAGTGTTTACTTACATAAACAATCTTTGTGATTATAATTAGTTGAAAAACCAACTCGAGAGACTAACCACAATCTGAAATGAGAACACATATTCATAATCAGACCTTGCATTACAATTCAATACGCCAAACTGTTTTTACAACTTGAACAAGAACAACGACCGGTTTATACATATACATATATATAGAATCGGCTAGAGTAGTAATTAGTGAACGGTTTATAAAACGAACAATCTAACCTTTTAGAGACGTTTTAGGTCATCCTATAACGAGATCGAAACTGAGATTCCAAGGAGGTGATCGGGACTGCAATAACAGTTCACAATACTTAGAATTCAAACACTCGAATCAGGGTTTTCTATCTAGGAAATACAATGCACATAACCTGCACGAAAATGATTAAGAACTGAAATGAAGACAACGATTTAGAGACAACCGACCTGATGATGACGATGATTCGAACAGGTTGTTAATGAAATGGAAATCAAGACCCTGATGTTAAAGCTCGTGACTGCAACAACAACAATTACACACCAAATGAAAATCCTAGATACGAAAATTATTAAAACCTGATTACAACACAAAATTGAAGTTCGGATTATGAATCAAAAACCCTCGAATTCAAACAACAAACCTGGGACAAATGATGATGATGAACACGATTATGATGGTGGACTAGCATCTTGATCGATTGTGATGATGAGGAGGCTGAATTCAACTTGAACAAGAGGTGGTGATGATGTTCAAACTGGCTGAAAAAATGGTTTGGGGGGGGGGGGGGGGACGGCTAGAGAATAGTTTTAGGGTTTGTTTAGGGTTTTGTTTGTATGTAGTCACTAATGAACCTAAGGGGTATTTGGGTGCAAACGATAAGGAAGGGGGCTGGTCATGAGTCGAGCCACAAGGCACCAAACCCAATCAATACACGAGCAAAGCTAACGGTTATATTCTTGAATAAAGACAAATCCCGAAGAAAGTTTTACGTTAGACTACATGGAAACACTAATTATTTAAAGTTTGTTCTACTAAAAAAAAGGAGTTTTCTACAAAATATAAAGTTTACATATTTCGGATAAGACACGGAATTAAACACGACACCCAAGCGTGCGATACACGAAATACACAATAGTCGGAACAAATGAATAAATACATTACGTACAAGCATCGAACATGAATACTCCAATAGTTTAATATCGATCACGTAACAAAGGGAGAAGGTAATATATATAGAATGTGGAAATAATAGATAAGTCATCTAGGAGCTCGTCTAGGGGAACTAACTATTGTGCACCTAAATAAAACAATAGCATCACATATAGAGTATACACACATGTCACAAGTAATCATTATACATAAAAGGAAATGTAAAGCTCTTTTTGTAATTTTTTTTTTGTAAACCCGGTAAGAGCATACGGCATACTAGACATGTCTGAGTCGGAAAAATGACGGTTGTCACATATATGGGAAGGATTAGATAAAGAAGGCACGATGAATGATTAAAGAACGATAACACAACCCAAGCATAATAGACAAGTAAGGATAATAAAAATAGAAATTTCATTTCATAATTAAAATTATATGGTTCATATCAATAAGGAAACTTCGAAACACAAATAAAATACGAGCCTTAAGTTGTGTACAGATACGGAATTTTACAACTTAGACTAAGGTACAATACATAAAAGAAATAAGACTAACGAGGCATGTATAAGAACATCTTCAACAGGATGACGGCTATCAGGGTACCCAACACCAGCCATACGCTCATGAGGCGTTGAACAGTCCTCGAGGTTGACTGAGTCGAAGAGATGATTAGGAGAAACTTCTCAGATAAGCGGTGAGCGGCGTCCGAGACGTGGAACAGAAGATGAGCCTGGTGCTCAATCTCCGCCGTAAGTCCCTGTATATCTCTACGGAGTGTATGATATTCCGTTGGGGTAACCTCTGACTGGGTGGCATCATCGGTGGTCTAGATGGCCCCGCTCCATCGGGGCGCTGCATCAGGTAGCCCTGAAGTCGCTCCCACATGTAGCGATCCATAGTTGGCGTGAGCGATGCCTCGTCTGGAGAATGTGGGATGCGAGGAGTAGTAGCTCTGGCTGGGTTGGGAGGCGTCTGTCCCATCATGCGATCCGGTAGTTGACCGGGAAGTGTGACCTGCGTACGAGCAATCAGTCTGATGCGCGGTCCTCGCTGCTGTGGGGCTGCGACGGAAACCAGTGGTGCGGCCGGTAAAATAGTCCTCGGATTGGACGTACCGTGGCTGCTGGTGAATGCCATGGAGCTCTCCTCCGAGGAATCGGTTGTCTTGTGATGCTGGGCTCCCGATGCGGTGAAGTCATCCGAGAATTCGTTCGAGAACACGGCCCGTGAGTGAGAGTGCGAATGCGAATGTGAATTCGACGAACGATGCATGTCGTAACTGCGATAAAACGGTACGAGTAAATATGGGTAAAGGAAAATGTAAAGAATCGGGAATCAGTAGAATCAGGATTTATTGACTAAAAAATCGTTAACAATAGCAATTACGTTCCGCTCTTGCATAATTTATTTCAAAATAGGCGTAGTTGATCAAGTTACGGTAGTTAGTAATAAACCATGCATTTACGGAATTAATATACTAAAGTTTAAAATCTCATGAAATGATTTTCGAAAACACTTGGTTATAGTTTGGTTTTGTTTAAAAATTTTGAAAAACCGTATTCACTAAAACCTTGTGCTCTGATACCAAGTCTGTCACACCGCTAAAGCGGAAACACGAGATGTGAAAGGCAAAAATATCATTACACGAGATATAATAAATACGAACAATTTTAAGTCATTAAATGATAAGCGTTCACAATGTTTGAAAGATAACCAAATATTTTAGCGTTACAATACAATCACAATAACATATGTAAAGACTTCAAAAGGTGTTCCCGAAATAATAAAACAAGGTCTTCCCGATTCTTGATTACGTGACTTGCCTGACCAGAGACCAAATTGATGCACTGCAAGTCCTTACATTGTGTTTCCTGAAAACATAAGAAAAAGTGTCAACTACAAAAGTAGTGAGTGAGATACAGTTTTCTAGTCCTCGACTAAAAATGGTTTCGACTAAGTATATATCAACGTATTTCTAAACAGTAATAAAGCAAACAGTGCTTTATAATATCTATATACGTGCAACATATGGTTTTCGGCTCCGTATATATCTATATATACGTGCAAAGATATGCTTATAAAGTAATATTGAGGCCGCACTATCTACGAGGAGCAAGTCATGAACTAGTAATATGTACCTAGGCTTCCACCTAAGTAAGGGACAGTCCTTCCCTAAGTATCGATACCCATATACTAAACGGCTTAAACAAGCTAAAAGTGTGTGGTGAAACGTGGGCGCTAATTTAAAACTGATAGTAGGCACTTACGGTATGGCTATATTCCTATCAAGAGTCAATAAGATGCCGGTTCCATGGCGTTTAAAATACATACAATCAATCGTTCAGTTCATAAATGTATCAAGTAAAAAGCCATAGGCATATAACTTCATAAAAACGGTTGTTTCTCGTGTTTTCTTCCAAAAATTGTACAAAATAGTGAAAATAGAGGGGTTGTAACTCACGGTTTGCGAAGGTCTAACGGGTGCGGAAAAGTACTCGGAATGCGTGGGAATCACAGTAATCCTATAATATACCAGGTTTTCGTGTAAGTATTATATTTAGTAATTTATATACTCGTTAGTCAACGAAATGCTCAATTTTAAAGTGTTATGATTATGTCTAACGAAATTTGGGCAGCGCTTCCGCGCCATAAAATTTATGTCCAAAATTGTCACACCCCGCATAGAAATGGCGGAACCGAGGTGTACAGTGTATACGGTATCAGAGATTCAAAGGTTACATCAAACATAAATAAACCATACATCATCAACATAGATAAAAGAGTTTGAAGTAAAATACGTTATTACAATCATCCGAATAATATCAAGATATGGCTACAGAGTTTGGGATACTAAGGAATTCAATAAAGCAAAATAAACTCCAAGCAAAAGATCCACGTAGCCAGTCAAAGCATAGCAATCATAAGGTAACCTCAAATCCCTGAAAAGCGTTAAAATACGACGTCAACATAAAGTTGGTGAATTATTCGCAATAGTAAATAAAAACATAATAGGATAAGAGTTTCAATACGTTTTGACCCAAAATTGATAAGATTTGAAGATAAGTCATTTGAAAATGATGTTTCAAAATATTCGTGAGGTTTACAAATCTTTTGATAAAATACTCATACTTATACCATAAAATACCATAATCATTTCATAAAAATACCATACTCATTTCATAAAATATCATAATCATACCATAAAATAAATACCATACTGGATAGAATATCAGCTCTAGGAACATACGATACACCTGAACCATAACAATACTGGCAACTAACCCCACCTAGTGTCTCAAACTAGGTTGTCCTCGATAACAATAAACGGTCATAACATTACTAACACGGACAGGGCGCATCCATCATCCATCGTGTTAGAAATGAGGGTTTGTTAGACCCATATAGCGCTATATATACAACCGGCGGCTAAAAGCTAACAGGTGTGTATACGGGGCCTTGTACTACCACAAAGGCGGTACAAGTTTGGGTGAGATCATCTAAAGCATTCATATCAAAAATACATACCATAATACATACTCATAATACATAATATACCATAAAAATACATTTATATAACGCTAATCATGCCCAAAAATGTAAAAGGGTAAAAAGGGCAGCGAATAACTCACTGAATAGCAAAGCAATCCAAATCACGTTATGTCGGGAAATACTATAATACCGTCAAGCTCCAACGTCTAAGTGCCCTAAACATCACGTAAATAAACATGTCTAAGTATCTCTAAGTCTAGTGGATTATGCCTTAACGATTAACATTTTATACGGGTTTAAAATGACCATAAGGAATATCGATATAACGGAATTATAAACGTTTCGGAAAATCAGCAAGCTAGTTACGTGACTAAGACTAATCGTCTTAGTTACGTGACTAAGACTAATCGTCTTCGTTACGTGATCAGCATACTACTTACGTGATTAGTTACTCGATTTGGGCTAGTTACGTGACTTATGAGTCACGTAATCAATACTTACGCGAGAAAGGACCATAGTTACGTGCAGATGAAGAGTTACTTGATCAGTTACGTGACTAAGACTAATCGTCTTAGTTACGTGATCAGTTACGTGACTAAGACTAATCGTCTTAGTTACGTGATCAGTTACGTGATATAGAGGCCAGTTACGTGAATAAGGCTAGTTACTTGATCAGTTACGTGCACGTAACACAGTTACGTGACGTAACTGAGTTTTTACGAAAATTTACATTCGGGATTCGATTTCTGAGTGTTTTAGGTGTCCAAATGATCCATAAATGAAACCCTATGTCCAGAATATGTTTAGGAACAATAATCTCAAATAAAATTCGAGTTTTGACGGTGAAAAGTGGTATTTCCGATATTGAATCAAAATAACAAAGTCTAAAACTAAAACCGAGGAATACTTACCCGATCATAACGAAAATTGGAGGATAGATGAATATGATAACGGTGAACAATAATCTAGCCTCGGATTTGGATTTCAACGGTCGGATCTCCGGGAAATTTAGAGAGAAGATAGGGTTTTGTGTGTGTTTCTTGAGAGAGAAAGTGAAAGGGAAAAGTGTAGGTGATAAGGGTGAATAAAGACAAAAAGGTTGGTATAGATAAGACAAAAAGTTGGTAGACTCTTTTAGGACGATTTTTGTAATAAAAATCTGAAAAGGACTAAAATTGTAATAGAATTTCTCTCATAGGACTAGTTTCGTAATAAATTTCCGAAAGGACTAAAAATGAAATACTTTTTAAACGTTAATATTAATCGTATAATTAAGGCATAATTCCCCTAAACTTATCATAAGAGCATACTAGACTTATACTAAAGGCACTTAAACTATACGTTCCCGACATAAAGATTTGAACCACATAAAATACAAATACGATACTTAATAAATACGGAAAATACGAATACAATACTCATAAAATACGAACACGATAAACATAAAAAGGAATACAATAGGGTCAAAACATAAACATAAATAAATAAAACGAATACGAATCGATAGAAATATACCGAGAAATTCGCGAATGTCACAAAAATTCACAAAACTTTCCAGCTCAAATCAAAAAATTAAGTGACAATATATCAACGACATGGTAATTTAGTTTTCTAAGCTTAACAACTTATCATTCATGTTCCAAACCTTATATTGTTTTACTAACATTGTGTTAAAACATATTATCAAACTTTAAAAACATTATACATTCGTCGATCTTTACCGTTAATACGTTAAAATACCAATTTTGTGTTATCAGCGAGATTCAGCCGCCGGCTGGACCTGAGCCGCCAGCTGAATTATTTACGCCGCCGGCTGGAAGGTCGTAACCATATTCAACTGTTTTGACATTTTAGCGATATTTAGATATGTTTATGTTGTAAAACTTACATTTTTATGGTGGATTTAAGCATGCAACTTATAAAACATGAGAAGTATTTATAAATATTCTCAAATAACAATTTTATGTATAAATATTTATGTATAAATTTATAAAAACTTGTTTTCTTATGTTATTAACCATTAAAACTTCATAAAAACTTATTTTTATGTGATGGATCTAACATGAAAAGGAAGAGTTATGTAAAAACAGTAAATAGAAGAGATATACCCAAGGGAAAGTGGATGGATGATGATTTGGAGTGGCTTCATGGTGATTTTGGCTTCAAAAATGGTTGAAATGGTGTAGGTAATCAAAGTGGATGAAAGCTCTTGCTACCCTTGATGAAGATGACAATTTGCGGTGATGTTTTGGATGGATTCTTCCCGGAAATTTACTGGAACAAGTGAGGGAGATGAGAGGAATGGGAGTAGTGTGTGTATGTTTGCAATGTGTATGGAAAGAAAATGCAAAGCGTTGGTGATGTTAAAATGAAGAGAAAGGGATTGCATGAGTGTTTAGAGGGCCAAATCCCTGGCCTAATGAGGCTTGGGACACCTATGGGACAGGTGTAAGTCTTTGGAAAACGTTTTTGGTGACTCACAAGTTAGTGGAACAAAGTTGGTAGCTGGATCTGACCTTTCAGCCGCCGGCTGGACCTCAGCCACCGTCTGAATTGCTGATCCAGCTAAAGTTTGTTTTAAATTTGCGTTATCGTTAAGCATTTGCGTTGTTTAGAGTTACGTATGTTTTGCAATGAACTTAGGAAAGTTCATTATATGTTTTCTTGGTATTAGGATTCATTTATTGATTCCGATTTAGATTCCGAGAACACACGTTTAAAGTTCAAATATAAATGAAAGCATTATCAGAATAGTTTGAGGCTAAAGAGAACGGAATTAACCTGAATTTTTGACGGTTGTCACAATAGCAGCTTCCCAAATGCTAATTTTCATGTGATTGAGGTTGATATGGAGCTTGACTAGGATAATGAGTAGAATTCACAGGAATCTGAGCTTTTAAGGCACATCCATAAGTGTTACGAGTCTATTTGCTCTCATCAATCTGCATATCAACTTCCTATGATTGAAGAATCCCAAACAATTCTATCAATGACATTGCATAAATATTTGTAGCTCTCTTGATGATCATAACTTGCACTGACCACTTAGTAGGTAAAGATCACAACAGATTCTTACACGCATCACTATCTTTCAGTTCAACACCAGCTCTCTTTAGATCATTCACTAGTAGTGTGTATCTACTGATTTGTTCAGATAAGCTCTCACCTCTCACATATTCAAAAGCTTCATATAACTTCTTCAACATGTCTCTCTTGTTTTCCTTAAGCTCCGGACTGCCTTCATACCTCAACTCCATGGCATCCATTAACTCTTTAGAAGAAGAACAATCCTTGAAATTATTGTAAATTTCAGTAGGAAGAGCCAATATCACAAATTCACAACTCCAAGCGCTCGAAAGTCTATGTCAATTAGCTTGTTATCTGCTTCAGTGTACCTTTTAGGATCATCGTCTACCATAGCAGTTCCACCAGTCTCCTGCCCTCTAGGTCGATGAGGACTATTAACAGTTGAATTCCATAATTGCTGGTCACTATATTAGACAAATGCCTTGAAACGAAGCTTCCACATCATGAAATCAGATCCTGGTATGAAATTTGGAGGTCTACCACCAGAACCTTTTTCATTATAGTAATTCACAACTGGAGCAACCATTACTGATAGTGTTAGTAGGTGATGGCTTATATTTATAGCCTATCAATCCTAACATTTGGGTTAAGCCCACTAAAATGTGACAAAAGGGCTAGAACCGACACCAGAAGCCCGCGACCAGGAAAAATGGCCCGGCACCTGGCCCCGTGTCCCGGCAACTGTCCGGGAGCCAAGGCCATGTCCCGGCAAGTGTCCGGGAGCCAAGCCGTGTCCCGGCAAAATGTCCGGGAGCCAAGCCGTGTACCGGCAATATGTCCGGGAGCCAAGCCGTGTCCCGGCAAGGTGTCCGGAGTCAAGCCCGTGTCCCGGCAAAAGTGTCCGGGAACCAAGCCCGTGTCCCGACAACTGTCCGGGAGCCAAGCCGTGTCCCGGCAGAGTGTCCGGGAGCCAAGCCGTGTCCCGGCAATGTGTCCGGGAGCCAGGCCGTGGCCCGGCAATGTGTCCGGGAGCCAGGCCGTATCCCGGCAAGGTGTCCGGAGCCTGTGCCCGTGTCCCGGCAACCAAGCCGGTGTCCCGGCAATGACCCGGGAACCCAGCCCGTGTCCCGGCAATATCCCGGGAGCCGAACCCGTGTCCCGGCAATGTCCCGGGAGCCGAACCCGTGTCCCGGCAAATGTCCGGGAGCCAAGCCCGCGTCCCGGCAGTGTCCGGGAACTTGGCCCCGTGTCCCGGCAATGTCCGGGAACCTGGTCTCGTGTCCCGGCGGTGTCTGGGAACCAAGCCTCATATCCTGGCTGTGTCTGGAGACCTGCCGATCAGTCCGACACTCATTGCCTGGCATGTATAAAGATTTGTGTAGACCAACACTAATGCTTTGGAGTTCGTCTCGTAGTGCCATACTCCTGACATCCTACCAGTCAGACACTCAAGCCTAATCCTTGAGTGTAACCGTCAGAGCATTAATAAGGTCATATTAATAGCATAGACGTTAATGGCCATTGGAATCCTATTGATGGGCCATAAATGGTCATCATTGCCATACGTTGTTAATACCTGGAAGTGTTGGGAATAAATACTTAACACTTCAGGTTTTGGAACAACTTCATCATCTTCCTCACATACTCACTGACCGGAATACTTAAACATATTCCGTCAAGCCCTTCCGATCAATCTCTTGTCCACCTTAGACTCGCCAAGAGTCTGTTAGGTTTGCACTGCTTGAGCAGGAGGCCAAGAGAGTGATCAATTCAACCCAAGTTACTGAGCCTGTCAATCCTTGCTCAAACATTGGCGCCATCCGTAGGACACGTTTTAGCAACGGTGTTTTACCTTCATTTCCAGATTTTCACAAAAAATTTTTTTTCTTTAATCCACTTCTTCTTTCATCATGGAAGACATGAACTCTGCACCAATAATTTCCTCAGCCCCAGAAGTAACTACCACCACACCACCGCCAATGACTACTGTGACCTCATCCCCAGTGACTGTTGTGACCACATCCCAAGCTGAAGGGAGTACCACCCTGATACCAACGACTGTTTCGTCACCTCGTATCTTTGTTTCATTGCCTATTCCATCCAGTCCATTCTTACCAGACATGGAGACAGACATGACGTTTGAAAGAGGTCCTATGGGGAGGACAGGCAGGCACGGATTTTCCGCCTTGGAGGATTGGACACTAGGGGATTCAGGTCCTGCCCGCCTGTATCGATCAACAACTACTGGACCTTTGTATTCTACAAGGGTGTCCGGAGCTAGTGCATCTGCCATACCAACCCCAAACGTTCCAAATTTTCTGATCCCCATGGCTCGTACCTCAACACTGCACGAAGAAGCCGCTGAGGCCTCTAGACAGGCTGTCCCAGAACTTCCTGGCTTTGAAGCCCCTAGGCAGTCTGCCTCAGCAGGATCCCAACCCGGCACTCAAGGAACATTTCAGAATATCCAAGGAGCAGCATCGGTCCCGGCACCAACCTCATCTAATCACCTCCTGGCCCAACTATTGGCATCCCTGCAGCCAGCACCACCACAGGTAATTCCCCAACAATCCGAAACAGATATCCTGTTGACACAGTTGGCGGATCGCCTGAGGCAGAACGCGCCGACACCGGTTCCACCTCAAAATCCCAATTCAGAGTTATTACGACTGTTGCAGCAACTAGCAGAAGGAGGAATGACAAGAGAAGCTATTATGCCGGTATCAATAGTAAGTTCGAAATTTTGTGACTGGGTGTCCAGATATCCGATGCCAGACAAGCAGAAGGTCCCCTCCATTGTAGGCACTTATGACGGCACAAGGGATCCGGACGACCATATGGCCTTGTTTGAGCAGGCCATCATGACAGAAAAATGGGTAGACCCTGTAGCCTGTAAAATGTTTCCAGGAACATTGCAAGGGTTCGCCAGAGATTGGTTTGCTGGCCTTCCAGAAAGGGGCATTAGAGACTTTGCGGATCTAAAGGCAAAATTTGTCTACCAATTCTTTCAACAAAAGAAACAACGCAGGACACATCTGGAGGCCCACCTAATCCGGCAGAAGGAAGGGGAAGCTTTGCGAGACTTCATCCTGCGATACACACAGGAATGCCAGAAGATCCCAGGTTTGCCAGAAAGCCAACAAATTTCAGGTTTCACCTTTTCCCTATTGCCTGGTCAGTTGCAGGAAAAACTTGCAAAAAGGACTCCCGCCACCTTCAAAGAGGCGACAGATAGAGCCTATGACTTCTTAAGATCAAGGGAAACTGTCTCTTTGGCAAGAGGGGTGGCTGGAAAGAAAGACAAGTCGTGGAACGGGGGGTCAGCGTCAGGTAGACAGGACCAACAGAGGGAAGATAGGAGAAATGACAGACGGGATAACGGCGGCAACAGAAGGTTCAGCCCCTATGACAAAACTTCATCCGAGCCATTTCTCAACAAGACCCCGAAAGAAATCCTGCAGACAGAACGTGTAGGCTCTACTTTTAAACCTCCACCGCAAATGGCACACAGGTCCGGCACAAAGAACATGAACAGGTACTGTGAATTTCACGAAGACCATGGACATGACACCAATGCCTGTCGGGAATTAAAAGGAGAGATAAGAAGGGCGCTGGACGAAGGAAAGTTGGAACATCTAGTGCCAGCCGCCAGAAAACAAACCAACAAGACCCCAACCCAGAAAACGTATGCCTGGCAAAAGAAGGGGGATGATACTGAACGCCCAGGACCGCCAGAAGGTCACATCTTCATGATTGAAGATTAGATATGCATAAACTAAACCTAGATCAAGGTCTGATAAACTTTTATTCCATATTTTCTTGTTTTGTCAAAATTTAATTTCTGTCAAGGACATGGATACCATGCCTTATAATAAAATGTTTGGTCTGATATTATCCCAATTATGCACTGCATTATCTTTCTACTTTTTGAACATTGTTCAAACATCACAAGCATAAGGCCAAATAAGACACTCATGTCTAAGCCAAAACATGCAAACACGTCTTTTCATCTACTTGAGAAAAGATAAGCACTTCCCATAGGGAAGCGACATACCTCGCGAGTAATACAAACACACGGTTAACCAAATAATATATCACTGATATAATACGCTTAAATAGCAAACAAATAATAAGATAAATATCCAACGGATAAACATTTATTATTCAAAAAAGAAAAATCACTCATAGAGTCAAACACAATATCCAAAACATAAAGCTTATAAAGCTGACATTCATAACAGAAAAGGAAAATGTTCAAACATATAAAAAAGAACACAAACTACACTGGTGGCATAGACACTGGTGGTGTAACAATAGAGAGAAGATCTTCAACAGAAATGTTCAAGTCTTGGACAATGCGCTCCAGAATAGGAAAATCTTTCTTTTCAAACAAGGCATTAGCAGCTCGCATCTGACTTTCTACCGAAGGATCAAGAAAGGGTAGCACTGCATCACCAGCAACGGATCGCAACTTGGTCCCTACAATGTGTTTGCCAAATGCATGAGCAGCCCGATTAACTTGCAACATCAAATTCATCACATCAGGATGATCAAGTAATAGCTTGAACAACTGAGGAAAAACAGCAAGAAGGTCTTTTCTACCCTGGACGGCCGCATCAAGTTGCTGGCTCTGAGACTCAACTGCCTGTCTCTCAACCTCTAAAGTCTTGGCCACTGTCGCCAACTCCTTATCCTTGGCAGCCAGGATATCTTCATACTCCTGCGTCTTCCTTACCAATCCATCCCTCTCTTTCTCTAAATCGGACATCTTGGCAGAAAGATCACTAATCTCCCTGTCCCGGCTGGAAACAATCTCACGTTCGGCCTCAAGATCTTTCCTAACCACGGCCATACTTTCCACCTCTTTCTTCAGATCCGAATAATTAACTTTCAAATTTTCATGATCTTCACATATACGTTGCCTAGCAAGTATATGTCCCATAAAGCCATGAAAAAGGCTCATATCAGCATCATCCAACAGTTCAGAAGTTCCTTGCAGCTTTGACTGCATAACAAGTTGAGGAGGGACAACATTGTCCATGAAATCCCTGACAGATCCAGCAGTTTGCCCATTGTCACCCACACAAAATGACCAGGCAGGCACAAAACGTTGACCAGATGGCGTGCCAACAAACGCAGCAGGCTGAACAGTACTGCCACAAGCAGGAAGAGCCATGATAGTAGATCCATGGGGCGCCATCTGAAGGCCCCCGTAACGCCTTACAAGATTTGTTCCAAGAGTTGGAGAAGCAGGGAACAACACTTTTTTCGATTTGGGTGTAGGAAGCTCATAATCCTCAACACTTATGGATGACCTCTTTCCTAACACAGATGGACCATCAACGCATGGCTCGTGATCATCGTCAGACCCAATATCCTCCAAATCAACTACATAAAAGAAAGACAAGTTAGTTACTACACACAACCAAAAATATTCATAACTCATAAGTACCTTGTCTCTGACGAGAGGAATCCTGCTCTTCAAGCATGTAACCACGGGGATCAAAATCATCACCTACACAAGCAAAAAACATCAGTTTTATATATATAGTTCTTATTTAAATACAAAAAAAAAAAAACAAGGGTTCGAAATAATACCAGCAGGGGATACTACGAGATCTCCATCTTCAGTATTCTCTGGAAGCCGAGGCCTAACCTCCAGGCCCTGCCCCTCTCTTCCTGTAGGAGAAACACTAGGGACATCGACACCAGCTGCTTGGTACATCTGGCCAGCTACGGCAGGCGAATGATCCTCTACTTCACATGCTTCATTCCCCACTAAGAAATCTAGCAACCCCATAGCTGCAAGAAAGAAACAATATAAATGTCAATCGACTTCACGAAATAATAAAGACAAAAAAGGATTTTACATAGACCCACGTTTCTTTGTTGTCTTCGACACAATGACAGGAACCGTCTCCTCTTCCCCAGCCTTAATAATTCCAGCCATGACCAGCACCCCTTCGGGGCATATCCTATACCTCACAGACATACGGCGGAGGCGTGCATATGCCTCCGCCTTAGGAACGGAAAGGTGGGGGAGTTCATTTACTCCGTTGGGTATCTTAGATGACCAGCTAAAGAGGGTACTTGACCAAAGCTTAATAAACGATCTATCCACGAAAATAAAGTCAAACCGCCAGTTCTTAAGACTATCGGGAGGATTCTCAATCAATTTCCACTCTTTGCTTCTCTCTCTCTGTTCTAGGCTAAACCAATCCCTAGATTTACACAGTTTATAAAACTGCCTAAACAAATCTACAGAACAAGCAATTTTCATACCCACCAACAACATCTCAAACATTATAACTTTAGCAGCACCTACAGGATGCATTTGGGCAAATCCAATTTTGTAGTGGTTTAGCACTTTCATATAAAAGGAGCTACATGGAAGTCTAAGGTTTGAATGGGTGAGAAGGTTAGTGTATAAAGTAATCTTTCCTGAAGGAGGGTCAGTGGCACGTTGGTCTGTGGTAGGCGCTACAGGATTGAAAGAACTAAGGCATGGAAACCTAGTTATTAAATCCGCTAACTTAACATCATCAATGCCACTACGGCATTGCCTAACCTCTTTCTCTTTTCGGGAAGCCATTTTCAGCTTTTTATAACAAGCTGTTACAATTCAAATAAAATAAATATAAGACTCAGGCTGCGAGGATGGAAAAAACAAAATAACTTACCGGAAAAACCGACGCTTCTGGCTGGAACTCACCTGAACAAAAAAGACATCCGTTACAAAAAAAAAAAAAAAAAAAAAAAAAAAAAAAAAAAAAGCCAACATTTTTTGCCGGCACACAAAGGCCGGCTATATGCCGGCTGTCCGAAGCAAGTCGCCGGCACACAATGGCCGGCTATATGCCGGCTGTCCGAAGCAAGTCGCCGGCACACAATGGCCGGCTATATGCCGGCTGTCCGAAGCAAGTCGCCGGCACACAATGGCCGGCTATATGCCGGCTGTCCGAAGCAAGTCGCCGGCACACAATGGCCGGCTATATGCCGGCTGTCCAAAGCCAAACGCCGGCACACAAGGGCCGGCTATAGCCGGCTGTCAAAACCAATTCGCCGGCACAAAACGCCGGCTATATGCCGGCTAAGCGATTTACCCATGTCGCGCGGCACAAAGGGCCGGCTAATTTTTTTTTTAAAAAAAAAAAAAAAAAAGAGAAAAGAAAACTTACCGAAAAACAAGAGTTAGGCTTCAAAACCTAATTTTTAAAACCTAACTGGGGGGCATGATAGTGTTAGTAGGTGATGGCTTATATTTATAGCCTATCAATCCTAACATTTGGGTTAAGCCCACTAAAATGTGACAAAAGGGCTAGAACCGACACCAGAAGCCCGCGACCAGGAAAAATGGCCCGGCACCTGGCCCCGTGTCCCGGCAACTGTCCGGGAGCCAAGGCCATGTCCCGGCAAGTGTCCGGGAGCCAAGCCGTGTCCCGGCAAAATGTCCGGGAGCCAAGCCGTGTACCGGCAATATGTCCGGGAGCCAAGCCGTGTCCCGGCAAGGTGTCCGGAGTCAAGCCCGTGTCCCGGCAAAAGTGTCCGGGAACCAAGCCCGTGTCCCGGCAACTGTCCGGGAGCCAAGCCGTGTCCCGGCAGAGTGTCCGGGAGCCAAGCCGTGTCCCGGCAATGTGTCCGGGAGCCAGGCCGTGGCCCGGCAATGTGTCCGGGAGCCAGGCCGTATCCCGGCAAGGTGTCCGGAGCCTGTGCCCGTGTCCCGGCAACCAAGCCGGTGTCCCGGCAATGACCCGGGAACCCAGCCCGTGTCCCGGCAATATCCCGGGAGCCGAACCCGTGTCCCGGCAATGTCCCGGGAGCCGAACCCGTGTCCCGACAAATGTCCGGGAGCCAAGCCCGCGTCCCGGCAGTGTCCGGGAACTTGGCCCCGTGTCCCGGCAATGTCCGGGAACCTGGTCTCGTGTCCCGGCGGTGTCTGGGAACCAAGCCTCATATCCTGGCTGTGTCTGGAGACCTGCCGATCAGTCCGACACTCATTGCCTGGCATGTATAAAGATTTGTGTAGACCAACACTAATGCTTTGGAGTTCGTCTCGTAGTGCCATACTCCTGACATCCTACCAGTCAGACACTCAAGCCTAATCCTTGAGTGTAACCGTCAGAGCATTAATAAGGTCATATTAATAGCATAGACGTTAATGGCCATTGGAATCCTATTGATGGGCCATAAATGGTCATCATTGCCATACGTTGTTAATACCTGGAAGTGTTGGGTATAAATACTTAACACTTCAGGTTTTGGCAACAACTTCATGATCTTCCTCACATACTCACTGACCGGAATACTTAAACATATTCCGTCAAGCCCTTCCGATCAATCTCTTGTCCACCTTAGACTCGCCAAGAGTCTGTTAGGTTTGCACTGCTTGAGCAGGAGGCCAAGAGAGTGATCAATTCAACCCAAGTTACTGAGCCTGTCAATCCTTGCTCAAACAATTACCATTGTAGAAATTTGAATTGATAGATTTGAATTTTAACTCGGATGAACACAAAATAACTCGGATGAACTAACTAAACAGGAAGTGATTCAAACTTGATCAAATTTGCAAAAATTATCAACTAAACCTTAGACAACACTCTAACAATCAAATTGACACTTAAAACTAATGAGTAAAACTAGAATACCTCAATAACGAATTTTACCTCCAAATTTCAAAACTAAGAATACTGAAAAACTGTTGATCTTACTGGTCTAATCCTTGTAACTCGTCTAAACACCTTGAATGTAGCTCACAATCTGTGATAACTAAGTTGAATCAAATTTGATTTGATTTCCAGCTCTAATACCACTTGTTAGGTCTGATCAATCTTCAAAGCAATAATTTGATGTTTATAATCACCAAGTGGTGGCGGAATCACGAGGTAATGCATTGAATTAACGAATAAGAACAACGAATCAAATAGTAAAATGTAAAAGGAATTTTCATTCATAAGACATAAATGGCGAGAAAAGTTGTTATAACTGATATTCTCACTCACAGTCAAGCTCATATCAACTGACTCACTCTACTCACTATTTATAGGCTACACACACTAACTATTAACCTTACATCAACCTTTATGTTCATTCAAGAATACTCCAGGTGAACAAATAAACAAAACATTCATTTAAATTTTAGTTCTGGTGAACTTGAACTTAACTCTGGTGAAGAGTTAGTTCACCCGACTTATAGTCTTCATGAAATGTTCTAACCAAGATTTAGTTCGGGTGATGAACATTGTTCACCCGAACTAAATATTTATTACAAAATACTGATGAAGAGTCTTTGGAAGCTTCAACCATCACTCTTTTTATGCCCTAACAGAGTGCTTTGTGGCTTTACAGAGTTTGAGCAAGGTGGGAAATTTTGGACTAAAAACTTGTTAGGCCTACCAAATTAAACTAATTCCTAGATTTCTCAAACAATCACTGCAATTAATGTCCAAAAAATCAAAATATTTAAAATCAAAAAAATCAAAATAATTAATAATTATTATAATTAAATTAGTGTTTTTAAATATTTTAGTGATACTAGGGTCTACGTGTATGTTTATACAACCCAAACCCTAAAAACATATAAAAGCATGACATCCGAACAGACCAACCCGTCGGTAAAGGTGCCCCACCGAACAAACTAACTCGCCGCGAGAGGTGTCCCACTGAACAAACTAACCCGTCGAGAGAGGTGCCCCACCGAACACACTAATCCGCTCCAGATAAGTGCTCCGACACCGAATAAATGCAGCCTGGAACTCGAGAGAAGTGCCCCGACACTAGATAAGTTGACCCGACGCTCGGATGCCCCGTCACCGAGCAAAACTACACTGTGACAACCGTCACTCTCTCCGTCCTTAATTAGTCTAGTATGCCTATATTTCATTACCGTAAATTACTGGAAATTTTAAAACTATTTTATTATTGTTGTTACAGGATTAAAATATGTTTTCATGTATGGTTATTACTATGATATGTGTGTATACCTTTTTATGTGATGTTATCGTTTTAGTTAGGTGCACAATAGATAGTTCCCTAGACGAGCTCCTAGATGAATTATCGGTTAATTCCGCATTTTATATACATTACCGTTTTACTATATTACGTGATCGTTATAAACTAATTTCGTATTCGTGTTCGATAATTACATAAAGTACCTATTCTTTTGTCCCGTGTATTGTGTATTCCGTGTATCGCACGTTTGGGTGTCGTCCAACGAAGATTTTTTTTGAAGAATGATACCATCACTGCGCCGCACCAGGTCCCAGATGCGACGCAACGGGAGCCAGATGTAAACAACTCGTATTAGAGCTGGTGAAAGGGTCGTGTTTTCGAGCCATGGTACAACACCTATCGTTTCCTTATAACTAGTTCCTAACCGGGCTTGAATTGGAGGCCCTAAGTCATTCTAAACCCAACCTAAACTGATCATATTACACTTAACCTAAAACATCTAAAAACCCTAAACCTAGAAAACTCCTAGCCGTTCCCCCCCTTTCAACTTGTTGTTGCCGTTCCATTCCACTCTCAAGCAAATCGATTACTGGTTGTTCATCATCTTCATTGTGGTCATTATCTCCCTTGTTCAAGTTAATTGGTTTGTTAATCCATGAATTCGTTTATTGATAAACCGAAACCCTAATATGGGTAATTGATTCCGTCTTGTAACTTTCTGTTTTGTGTGTTGTGACGTCCCGTCAATTTGAGGTACTTGAGTTACCGTCATTATTTTAATGTTATTCGCAATTGATTTTGACCCTTGTGTTACGCTTTGTTTTGCTCACGATTTACTGTTATTGATTATCGGGTACTGGTATTTACTGATTTGTCCCTCGAGACGTGTTAATATTATTTTATCTAAGTGCCAATTAGTTAGTATCCTCATAAATATAAGTTAGAAGGTTTATGCCAAATTTGTCGGTTATCGGATCCTTTATCCGCGAGTTATCGCACTTTTACTCTTGTTTACTCTTTTACCGAAATCGTGCGAATCTCGAAATCGAAAGTGAAAATATAAAATTAAATGAACCTAATATAAAGTAAATCATAGTATGAACTTTCCTAAGTTCATCGCAAAAAGAATCGGGAACTTTCGGCGAACGAAACTCCTTAACGATCGCGTAAACGAAAAAGCAAGAAGTCTGAAATTTTGGTCGGTACTTAGCACCTACCAAGTAGGTGCGCAGCACCTACCTTGCTGGACGGATTTTTGTCTTTTGTGTGACTCATTTTTGCATGTAAAACGATTGGGGACACTTGGCATGACCCCATTCGACCCCCAAACTGCAGAGATGCCTGTTCCAAGGTGATATTATCACCTATTTTCCATTTTTCCTTTCATTTTCTAAATCAAAACACACACACACTTGGTGTATTCTCTCTCAAACTCTCCATCTTTTCTTCATTTTCCCCTTTGTTGCAGTAACTTCCAGCCTTATTTCACCATAAAAACATCACAAACATAACAATAATCAAGTATATTCATCAAAGGGAGCATGGAGTGGTGATTTTCCGGGTGTTTTCTTGAAGTTCTTCATCATTTTCGGGTTTAATCTTCTTCATCAATCAAGCTAGATCATCATCTTATCATTTTTCTTGCGGTATAATAACTTTCTTCCACTGATTTTAATTACATTTTTATCATTTATAAATTGCATGTATGATCTAAGCCATAAAAATGAGTTTTTGTAAGGATTTATACCACTTTGTTTACAAAAACGATTTTTATATAAACACTACTAAGATCTATGATTTCGTGGGTAAAAGTTATTTAGAAACCATAAAAATGATGTTTTATAAGTTACCTACTGGTTGCATGTCGAGATCTTTGAGTTACAAAACGATTTTAACAAGAAAAACACGAATCGGGAAAATGGCAGCAGCCAGGTGCGCAGCACCTGTGCCCAGGTGCGCAGCACCGGGCTGCTGACCTCCCGAAAATGTGTCGTTTACTCGTTTAAAACTTGTTTTCACGTTCTGGACTTTTGTCAATAATATTATGGGGCTGAGATGAGTTAAAAACAGTAATAATGGTGACATTTTGTACATTCAAATCCTTCGTTTTACTAATCTTTGGCGTTTTTTGTGTTTCGGAGGCGGATATTCTCATCGTGGTACCACCGAAGTTGTCATTCCAATTCTGGTCAAATCAAGCGGAGTTAGTGGTATAACTTGTTACTCTTGTGAATCTTGTGATTTCATTATATGTGTATTATTCGGTTTTAGCCTTGAAAATCGGTTAGGATAAATTATTAGACCAACACTCATGCGTTTGATCGATTTGGACAAAATGTTAAAATATAAGTAACCAAAGTATTATGCAAAGCTAAATATGGTATTATGTATTATGTATAATGGTTTAAAATGCATTGTTGATAAGCGGGAAAGTGATTGAATAAATGGACTAATATTTTATGACGCGGAAGCTCTGCCGAGATTTCATCTCACAACTTCTTTACGACTTAAAACACTTATGTAAATAAATTGTATACCAAAGTAACATATTATACAAAAACATTGTCTTTGGACTCAAAGACACCAACGCAATCTCGAATGCCATAATATTACTTAAATGGACATTTTAAACCTTTGCGATACTTTAAACTTCGTCTCAATTTAATCATTGTTTTAAGTCATCAAAATGTGGTTTTACGGCAAACTTTATAAATGGTTTTGGAAGACATTATACTCAAAACATTTTGGTATGAAAAGACTTCAAATTATTCTAAGTGTCAATTGGACTTTTAATTTGATTTTGACTTTAATAAGTCAACTTAATTGACATTTGACTATTATAAGTCAACATGATTTAAAATTTGACTTCCATAAGTCAACATAATTGACCCTTGACTTTTATAAGTCAACATCTTTAATCTTGGTCAACCTAGTGAGCATTTATATTAATAATCCTTTCGACTCGGAGTTATCATTCGTTCCCAATGGTCGCTGTTGACGTGAAAGATCGATATCTTACCGATCGGCCCTTTTCTGGCGCGGAACATCGTCTTCTTAATCCGTCATCCCTATTCGATTTATTAAACGTTGGAATATTATATTAAACGTAATCTTAACCGACAAGGCTAAACCGGACCTAGACTTATATGGATACTGAGACTATGTTGTTTATTGTTTAAGGCACTTAGGCGGTGGAGTTGTAGCTCTGTGTTTGGTGTACCCGATATTTGTTTGCTGAAGCTTAACTGTGAGTTATTCGTAGCCCTTGTCTTAAATATTTTGGGCTGTAAAGCGTATTTTATAAAATTGTCTGCTTGTATGCGGGACTTTGTTGATTATCTTGTTTACCTAGTTGAATAGGTCTGCTTTAGATTAGGAGTCTTATTTGCCTTGGTGGCACCCCTAATACACTCGTTAAGCTTTATGCCCAACGGTTCCATATTTATAGCTATATGGGTTATTATACCTAACCCTCATCGCTCGGTAGGATGCTCCTATGAGTGGATGTTATGACCGGTATATTATTCGATTACCTTTGGATTGACTCGCCTTAGAAGAGGGGACTTTATTGTGTGGTAAGGATCGAGGTGTATGACTAATCTAAGCACGGTATCCTCACTAGGGTTGAAAACAAGATACGATATGATGATTATGTTATGATTTGAAATTTGATTTTGGAATTTATCGAAACTTGTCGATGGGTCAACTTCTACTTATAAATTGCGAATAATTCACCAACATGTTGTTGACGTCGTTTTAACGCTTTGCAGGAAATTGAGGATTTCCGTGATCATGCCATAGTTTATTTTTGGATCGCTTGCTTTTGGGGAATTTGAATTTGAATTGTTTATTGTAAATTCCATGACGATCCTTTTGTTGATTTCTTTTGGGAATTGTATTCGTACTTGGCGTCTCATCGCCTTGACTTACTTATGTATTTTGTAACATTTGGCATGATCAATTTAATTTAATGTTTTGTTTATCGGTTATATTGTTGTAACCCTGACTTTGATATTATAACTGGAACGCCCTGCGTTTCCGCTTCCAAGCGGGGTGTGACAGAAGTTGGTATCAGAGCCAAAGGTTATAGCGAACCGAGTGATTTTAACTGAGTAAATCACTTGGACTATGACCATAGGCTTTTTGAATCGATTTTCTCTGATTGCAATGTGTGCACTATTTTCATACGTGTTTATTTCGCGTGATTTTGTGGCGTATGACCTTGTTTTTGCACACATTTACTGATCGAATTTCTTTCCTTTTTATTTTAGGACGATGGCGCCTAAGAGGAGAGTTGCGACACGAAGTTCGGCTAGACGTGCTACTGCGAACGCGAGGGCTAATACCGCGAGTCAGACTGCGAGAGCGAATACGTCTAACGCAAGAAGGAACAATGTGGAGAACAATGAAGCGAACCCTGACATGGCTCAGATGATTGCCCAACAGTTAGCGACAATGATGCCCGAGCTTGTAGCTCAGCTGAAGGAGGGCACAACCCAAGGAACTGGTAGTGGTTCGGGCGCTGGAAATCCCGAGCCGGTTGTCAACAATGAGGGTCCTGAGCCGATTGTTAATAAGGAGGGTCCCAAAGTCGTGATCACTGGATCGGGTAGAGCCGAGGGCTCAGCTCGTCGTGCTGAATGCACAATGAAGACCTTTATGAGCTGCAAGGCCCCGGAGTACCGCGGAAATGAGGGAGCGACTGGAACGCTTCAGTGGATGGAGAAACTAGAATCTATTTTCGATGCTATCGACTGTGCGGACAAAGATAGAGTCCGATTTGCTACGTTCGTGTTTCAAGGAACGGCTCTGACATGGTGGAACTCGGTCGTGAATGTGCGAGGCCGAGCGGAGATTAAGACGATGACTTGGGAGCAATTGAAGGAATTAATGATCATTGAGTATGTACCTGAATCCGAGATTCAGAAGTTGGAAGATGAACTGTGGAACTTGACCATGGTTGGGTCCGACATCCAGGGGTACACAACGCGTTTTCACGCTTTGTCCCAACTGGTTCCACACTTGGTTCGACCGGAGCTCAAACGTATCGGTCGCTACACTCACGGATTACCCCCAGCAATCCGTAAGAGTGTCCTATCCAGCAAACCGAGCACGTTTCAGAGCGCGGTTGAGATCGCGATTACCTTGACTCAGAATGCGGTCCGAGATGGTGAGTTAACCCCGATGATAGTGAAGCAAAACTCCGGAACCAAACGGGGTGGTGGAAACCGTTATGATGACTCGAGGAAGAAGTCGAGGAGGCAGGATGCTCCTCAAAAGGTGCAGGCATTCGCTGCAGTGGCTCCAGGTCCCCAGAACAGGCATCCGAAATGTGATCGGTGTGGTAATCACCACTCCAGAGAGATTGCTTGCTGGGAATGCAAAAAGTGTAAGAAGCTGGGCCACACTGATAGGTTCTGCAAGACCATGAGGGGTAAGTGTTATGAATGTGGTTCTCCCGATCATCATAAGGACAGATGTCCTAAGTTAGCTGCAGATGGTAATGCTCCTCGAGGCAGAGCGTTTGTTGTGGGAGCCAAGGAGGCTCAGCAGGATCCACACGTTGTTACGGGTACGTTTCTTGTCTGTGGTCGACCTGCGTTTATCTTATTTGATTCTGGTGCGGATAGAAGTTTTATATCTGATGAGTTTAGGACTATGATTCCCTATAAGTCTATACCTTTAGTACCTTCCTTTGAGATAGAATTGGCTGATGGCGAGTTTTTGCATGCGACTGAGTTACTTTCCGACTGTAGTGTTAGTTTCGACGACCACTCTTTTCCTATCGACTTAATTCTGATTAGGTTAGGTAGTTTCGACGTAATTATCGGCATGGATTGGTTAGAGATGCATCGTGCGGAGATCGTATGCTTCGAGAAGATGATCCGTATTCCGTTACCGCATGGAGAGCCGCTATTAGTTCAAGGAAATAAGGCAGGGAAGCGCCTTAAGATCGTCTCGTGTATAAAAGTCCGGGAGTACATCAAACGGGACTGTTCACTCTTTCTTGCACATCTTGTGAAGAAGGATAACACTGAGAAGCTGGAAGAGAAGCCAGTAGTGTGTGATTTCCCCGACGTATTCCCAGAGGATTTACATGGTTACCGCCTAGACGTGAGGTAGAGTTTAGGATCGACTTAGTTCCCGGAGCAGCGCCAGTGGCAAAGGCTCCTTATCGGTTAGCACCTTCGGAGATGTTAGAGCTTTCTAAGCAAATCCAGGAGTTAGTGGACAAAGGCTTCATTAGGCCGAGTTTCTCTCCGTGGGGCGCGCCGGTACTCTTTGTGAAGAAGAAGGATGGTTTAATGAGATTGTGTATAGATTACCGAGAGCTGAATAAGCTGACGGTAAAGAACCGCTATCCTTTGCCTCGTATAGACGATTTGTTTGATCAACTGCAAGGTTCATGTTTCTTTTCTAAGATTGATTTACGATCTGGTTACCATCAGTTGAGAGTGCTAGAGGAGGACGTTCCGAAGACTGCTTTTCGGACGCGATACGGTCATTATGAGTTTTTAGTTATGCCATTCGGTCTCACGAATGCGCCTGCAGCATTTATGGAAATGATGAACCGTATCTGCCGTCCTTACCTCGATAAGTGCGTGATAGTATTCATCGACGATATTCTTGTCTATTCTCGTAGCCGTGAGGAACACGAGGAACACTTGAGAATAGTGTTGGAGTTGCTCAGGAAGGAGCAGCTCTACGCTAAGATCTCGAAGTGTGAGTTTTGGTTAACTGAGGTCCAATTTCTTGGCCATGTGGTTAGCAAGGAAGGCATCCACGTTGATCCTGCCAAGATTAAGGCCGTCAGAGATTGGGTTGCTCCTAAGACACCCACCGATATCCGTTCATTTTTGGGTCTAGCAGGTTATTACCGTCGCTTTATTGAGAATTTTTCGAAGATAGCCTCGCCTATGACGAAGTTGACCCAGAAGAACGAGGAGTTTATTTGGGGTGCCGAGCAGGAAGAAGCTTTTCAGGTATTGAAGAAGCGGTTGTGTGACGCTCCTATCTTGAGTCTTCCCGAGGGTACCGAAAATTTTGTGGTTTATTGCGATGCTTCGCATAAGGGACTCGGGTGTGTGCTGATGCAGAACGGAAAGGTCATTGCCTATGCCTCTCGTCAGTTAAAGATTCATGAGAAGAACTACACAACCCATGATTTGGAATTAGGCGCGGTTGTTTTTGCTTTGAAGATTTGGCGCCATTATCTGTACGGTACTAAGTGTACTGTGTTCACCGATCATAAGTCGTTACAACACATCTTTGATCAAAAGATGTTGAATATGAGGCAACGTCGATGGGTGGAATTGCTTAACGATTATGATTGTGAAATTCGTTATCATCCGGGAAAAGCCAATGTAGTAGCCGATGCGTTAAGTCGCAAGGAAACAGTTAAGCCGGTGAGAGTGCGCGCCATGATGGTTTCTATTCAGTCGAGTTTGAAGACTCGTATCATTCAGGCCCAGCAGGAGGCTCTCACCGAGGATCGTCTAAAAGATGAAGGATTATTTGGTTTGGCACGTCAGTTGGAGCCGAAGGACGACGAGGTATTGTATTTCTTGGATCGTATTTGGGTTCCCGTCGGTCTTAGGCAGTTAATTTTGGATGAAGGTCACAAGTCGAATTACTCTGTTCATCCCGGAGCGGATAAGATGTACCACGACTTGAAAGATTTTTACTGGTGGCCTGGTATGAAGAGGGCGATTGCCGAGTATGTAGGCAAGTGTTTGACCTGTTCTAAGGTTAAGGCTCAGAATCAGAAGCCTTCTGGCCTTCTTCAGCAGCCGGAAATCCCACAGTGGAAGTGGGAGAATATTACTATGGATTTTGTTACGAAGCTTCCTCGATCTTCAGGAGGTTATGATGCTATTTGGGTCATCGTTGATCGGCTGACTAAGTCAGCGCATTTTCTACCTATTCGAGAAGATTACCGGATAGAGAAGTTATCTAGGTTATATATTGATGAGATCGTGGCCAGGCATGGAATTCCTATATCTGTTATTTCTGATCGCGACGCGCGTTTTACTTCGAGGTTCTGGCAGACGCTACAGCGAGCTTTAGGCACGAGATTAGATATGAGTACGGCTTATCACCCTCAGACCGATGGACAGAGTGAGCGCACGATTCAGACGTTGGCGGATATGCTACGCGCGTGTGTTTTAGATTTTGGCGGGAATTGGGATAGACATTTACCGTTGGTCGAGTTTTCGTACAACAATAGTTACCACTCCAGTATTAATTGCGCGCCTTTCGAAGCTCTTTACGGTCGTTAGTGTAGGTCTCCACTCTGTTGGGCTGAGATTGGTGATAGTCAGATTACGGGTCCCGAGTTGATCCAGGAGACGACTGATAAGATCTTTAGGATCAAGGATCGTCTAGTAGCCGCGAGAGATCGCCAGAAGAAGTACGCGGATTTGCGTCGGAAGCCCTTGGAATTCAAGGTCGGCGATATGGTATTGTTGAAGGTTTCTCCCTGGAAGGGCGTATTTCGTTTTGAGAAGCGCAGCAAGTTAAGTCCACGTTTTACGGGTCCGTTTAAGATTTTTTCTCGTGTTGGACCGGTGGCTTACCGTATTGAGTTGCCACCTGAGTTGAGCGGTGTGCACAACGTATTTCATGTATCGCATCTCAAGAAGTGCCTTGCTGACGAGTCGTTAATTGTGCCTTTGGAGAAACTGAGTTTGGATGATTCGCTTCACGTGATAGAGGAGCCGGTAGAAATCGTTGACCGAGAGGTCAAGCGCCTGCGGCGGAGTCGGATTCCTATTGTAAAGGTCCGATGGAACTCTAAGTATGGAGCTGTGTTTACGTGGGAACGGGAAGATGAAATGCAGCGGAAATATCCCCACCTCTTTACTAGTAGCGATGCTCAATAGTAATTTCGAGGACGGAATTCTTTTAACTGAGGGAGGCTGTGACGTCCCGTCAATTTGAGGTACTTGAGTTACCGTCATTATTTTAATGTTATTCGCAATTGATTTCGACCCTTGTGTTACGCTTTGTTTTGCTCACGATTTACTGTTATTGATTATCGGGTACTGGTATTTACTGATTTGTCCCTCGAGACGTGTTAATATTATTTTATCTAAGTGCCAATTAGTTAGTATCCTCATAAATATAAGTTAGAAGGTTTATGCCAAATTTGTCGGTTATCGGATCCTTTATCCGCGAGTTATCGCACTTTTACTCTTGTTTACTCTTTTACCGAAATCGTGCGAATCTCGAAATCGAAAGTGAAAATATAAAGTTAAATGAACCTAATATAAAGTAAATCATAGTATGAACTTTCCTAAGTTCATCGCAAAAAGAATCGGGAACTTTCGGCGAACGAAACTCCTTAACGATCGCGTAAACGAAAAAGCAAGAAGTCTGAAATTTTGGTCGGTGCGCAGCACCTACCTTGCTGGACGGATTTTTGTCTTTTGTGTGACTCATTTTTGCATGTAAAACGATTGGGGACACTTGGCATGACCCCATTCGACCCCCAAACTGCAGAGATGCCTGTTCCAAGGTGATATTATCACCTATTTTCCATTTTTCCTTTCATTTTCTAAATCAAAACACACACACACTTGGTGTATTCTCTCTCAAACTCTCCATCTTTTCTTCATTTTCCCCTTTGTTGCAGTAACTTCCAGCCTTATTTCACCATAAAAACATCACAAACATAACAATAATCAAGTATATTCATCAAAGGGAGCATGGAGTGGTGATTTTCCGGGTGTTTTCTTGAAGTTCTTCATCATTTTCGGGTTTAATCTTCTTCATCAATCAAGCTAGATCATCATCTTATCATTTTTCTTGCGGTATAATAACTTTCTTCCACTGATTTTAATTACATTTTTATCATTTTATAAATTGCATGTATGATCTAAGCCATAAAAATGAGTTTTTGTAAGGATTTATACCACTTTGTTTACAAAAACGATTTTTATATAAACACTACTTAGATCTATGATTTCGTGGGTAAAAGTTATTTAGAAACCATAAAAATGATGCTTTATAAGTTACCTACTGGTTGCATGTCGAGATCTTTGAGTTACAAAACGATTTTAACAAGAAAAACACGAATCGGGAAAATGGCAGCAGCCAGGTGCGCAGCACCTGTGCCCAGGTGCGCAGCACCGGGCTGCTGACCTCCCGCAAAATGTGTCGTTTACTCGTTTACAACTTCGTTTACTGTTTAAA
>CAJVGC010000001.1:34665911-34693945 GCA_910822075.1 Senecio squalidus | reverse complement strand
GCCTGAACAAAATTCACTTTATCAAAGCTAATTATGTTGTTTGCAACCAATCCCTGGGCTGAGATAAAACCTCCCCTATCTCCAGCAAAAGAAACATAGCCTCCTTTAATAGATCTGACATTTGAAAGTAATTTCATGTTTCCTGTCATGTGCCTAGACGCCCCACTATCAACAATCCAGGTATTCTTGATAGGATCATAGACGACCTGCACATCAAATTGAAAAGATTAGTTCGCGATGCAAACCCAAGCCTTAATGGCTGTGGGTTTACCATCACCACCTAAAACCTGTAAGTCTACCCATTTTCCCGTTGAACCATCAGGTACATCTGACGGTCCAGCACCCTTAGGTTTCCATGACTGTGATTCATGAGTAGAACGTTTGACATAACCAGTTGATTTATGAGTCGGTGATGGTGAACGTTTTTCAATTTGTTTAACAGGAGGTTGCTGTTTGGATTGACCAGCAGGAAGCAACTCACTGTTTTGTTTTGGAAATGATGACCTATTGTTTGAAAATCGGTTTCGATTTGGGCTAGAAAAACGATTTCCAGTGGACATTCGATTTTGGTCAAAATTATTCCTAGGCCTTTGCTTTAAATTTGGACAATTATAGTTAACATGGCCTTTCTCCCCACAATCAAAACAAGTTCTCCATTCGTTAAGATTTTGAGAACTTCGCGTCATTCTCCGGTGATGTGTAAGAGGTTTGGAGAACATAGCATTAGGACGCATGAAGCCGTTATGTTGTTGAACATTTTGTGGCTTCTGGGGATTGGTGGTTGTCTTTCTCAAGTGAGGTGGTATGAATTTTACTGGGTCAGTTTCTTTTGTCTCAACCTCTACTGGTGATTCCCCGGCTTTGACAAATTTTGGTCCCTTAAGTTCAGGTCTTTTCAAAATTCTAACTTGTTTAGGTTTACTCGAAGTTTTATTCGGTAACTGACAACCCAAACCCGTTTTATTTGGTAACTGACGACCCAAACCCGTTTTATTTGGTAACTGACGACCCAAACCCGAACCCTCATCTGAGTCAGAAACCCAATCTTCAACCAATACAGTTTCTTTAACTTTTTCGGTTTTAGCACTTTGAGCATTTGAAGTATCTTTGGGACTGACAATAGGTGTTTGGACAATCGGTGTTTGGACAATAGGTGTTTGGACAGCTGGGTCTGGTTGTTGAAGAATGAATTCAACATCCCCTTCCTCCTTTGGAGCCTTAATCAATTTGTTAAAGATTGGAGGTGGACACGTTTTATAGTCAACCAGTGGTTTCCCTTCCCCATTCTCAGGACGTTTTTCTTTCAAGATATGATCTAAAAGGTATGATGCGGTGGAATAACTTCTAACTTGTTGATTTAAAGTTTCAAAACTGATTTTGATAGAAGCATTTTCACGTTTAAGGGCATCGATATCTTTTAAATATTTGTTAATGGAGTCCTGTTTGTTTAACAACGCTATTTCCAAATCACTAACTTGTTTAGCCAAAAGTTTGTTCTTTTCTGAAAACAGTTTTTCATTCCCTTTACGAAGTTCCTCAACAAGATTGTTATTTTCTTTTCTAAGCTCATTTACTCGTTCGTCTAAAACAAAACACCTAGAACAGGAAGTGATTTTAGTTTCAGATTGTACCTTAGATGGCTCTGCAGTACCTGCCATCATAGCAAACTCCCTCTTTGTCTCTGGTGCTTCCGATTCTCTCGAAGATTCCTCAGATGATTCTTCAGATGTAACAGACTCCTCCCCGTCACTTTCTTCATTTAGATTCAAAATCTTCACAATGTTGACTTCAGCATCAGATGGATTGTTTTCAATTTGAAATTGCCAATCCAAACCTTCATCAGATTGAAAAACCAAAGCCTTGACATCTGAATTCTCAGTACCAGTAGAAATATTCGTTCCAGTTGTCACCATAGCAGTATTCTTGTTCGCCTCAGGAGCATTTCTGTTCACATTCCTATTCTGCTGATCTCTGAACGGGTTCTGAACAGTCCTTGGTCGTTTTGGCTTCTCACATTGACGAGCAACAGTTGTGACAAGTAATAGCAGACATATCGAATCCATACTTAGTTTCCTTGTTGGCGCCGATAGTGTTACCAGTCCTTTTCACATACTCCTTTGCCCTCCTAACCAAATTAGCGAAGCCCCACATGATGTCGATTCGTTCCATCTCATCACGATCAATCTGCTCGTAATCTTCACCAGTTAAGTTGATGTTTCCAATTTTACCCTGCAACAAGTTATCATAGGAAGCAACTAAGGTAGTCAACATAGCCATATCTTCGTTTACACCATCCACATTTCCTTTATGAAAGTGCTCGATCTTCAAACTTGTAGCAACTGATTCTGAACTAGCTTGAGCTTGAGACTTCTGAACCGGAGTACCTTGACTTGAGCTTGATTTTGAACACCCAGAATTTCCTGAATTACTCGTAGTGTTAGCAGAAAAAGCTGTCTTCAGTGGAGCATTAGTAGGAGTGGCTGGAGTGGGATCAGCGTAGTATAACGAAGGATCTTGAGTGTGTCCACGAAACTTGTCATCCTGCTCCTTTTCTCTCAGCTTGGTAAATAGATCATTTAAAGTAGTGCGAGCAAGATAGCCACTTTCCTTTAACATCTCAATATACCCATTCCAGTTGTCTGGTAAAGCATCAGCAAAGCATTCTACTCGTTCTGCACCAGTCGTAACCACTGAATATCCGTGCATCTCACTAATCAGATGTTGAAAACGTCTGATAAGATCGAACAGTGATTCTCCATGTAAGCAAGTAAAATTATCGAACTCCTTCTTCAGTGCTCTTCCCTTCATTGACTTCAACTTGTTGTTTCCCTCATAGTCTAACTCAAAAGCATCCCACAGTTGTTTCGATAACTTGTAAGTCTTGTACTGATGAAATACAGATCTGGGAATTGCCTGACATAAATAAGAATACGCCTTTTTCTCAATATCATAACTCTTCCTTTGTTCCTCAGTATATCTGTGAATGGGAATGAGGTCTCCATCTTCACCAAGTGGTTCATTGTATCCATTTTTAATCATATCCCACATTTTTGAATCCAATCCTTTAATATGAATTTCAAACCGAGGTTTCCAGTGTGGGTAGTCATCCATTGAAATTAGCTTTGGGACCTTGTTTATACTTCCAGTTTCAGCATCATTAATTAACATTTCCGACATTTTAGAATTGGTACTAGCCATAGCGTATTCCATTTTAAAAAGTGAAAATTTAATTTAAACTGCTTCTCCTTCGTGCGAATGAACTGCTTTGACTCGTACGGATGAGATACTGATACGCACGAATGAGAGTGATTCGTACGAATGAGACAAATAACCTAAAACTCTATACGAATGAGTGATTCGCACGGATGAACAAATTGATGCACACAGATGAGTTCCTATTCGTACGGAGGAAACCTATTCGTACGGATGAACTAAAAGTTTAACTTTTAAGCAAAAATTTTAGATTCGCACGAATGAATCCTAGATCCGCACGGATGAATTCCTATTCGTGCGGATGAGAACTTTTCAAGAACTACGTTCGTATGCGCCGCTGCGACTTTAGGGTTTTGCTAAAACTCGATCTACAGGTCGATTTTCTAAACCAAAACGTTTCCTATCTGCCCAGAACTTAACCTAAACAACCCAGAAACGTTTTAAAACAATAAAAACACCTTTTGAACGTAAAAATTCCAAACGAAAGTTTCAATCATAAACCGAAAAATCTTAAAGAAATCACTAGAAGAACGTTGATTTCTACAACCAACGCTCTGATACCACTTTGTTGGGGTTGTATGGATCTTAAGAGTCAACGTTATATCTGTAACCTAGCGGAAATAAGTTATAGATTATCTAGCGAATATAAAACCTTCGGAAACGGAATCAAACCAACGATAGTTGATAAGATCGGACCTAAGGAAGACTATTCGGATGATTGTTTATACGTTAATATTGATTTGGAACAATAGAAAACACAGGAGCAGCAGTTCGGCACGAACGAAAGAAACCCTAGCAAAACTTACGAATGCAGAAACCTAGCTGGGTATATATAGGCCCAGCTTTTCATCCGTACGGATGTGATCTCATCCGTACGGATTACTTTTTATTCGTGCGGACATGGTCTCGTCCGTACGAATGTAACATATTAATAAACAAACTGTTTACTTAACTGATTCGTGCGAATGGAATCTTCATGCGCACGGATATCATCCTTATCCGTGCGAATGAGTCTGAATATTATTAAAACATCACAAAACACATATTTGATTAATTCATAACAACGTAAACGTTCAAGCATATAATTAATCAAACATTCAATATTAATATTCAATCAAACAATATAAAGACTAATATAAACGTTAATTACATACGAATCTAGTAACTAACGAAATGCACCTACACTAGGTTTTACAATAAAATAAACGTTTTATTGGGTATAAATTGGTTTGAATAGTTGATATAGGCAATTTTAAAGTTTATTATGGTAGTGTGGAAGTTTGGATTAGAAACGGAAATGTATGGTACGGTGTTGTAAATTTAGTTTTTGAAAGTACCTATGGGTTTTTAAAATTTGGGTTTTGATTTTAAAATGGAATATTCGATTTGATTGAGTTTTTTATGGATTAAATGGCTTCAAATACTATTCTTAAGACATTCTTAATGGTATTGTAACGTAGGATATTATTTGACATCAATATCACACACCTAAACGTAATTCTAACTCGTACGGGATGTAATCTAGGTTTTACAATAAAATAAACGTTTTATTGGGTATAAATTGGTTTGAATAGTTGATAAAGGCAATTTTAAAGTTTATTATGGTAGTGTGGAAGTTTGGATTAGAAACGGAAATGTATGGTACGGTGTTGTAAATTTAGTTTTTGAAAGTACCTATGGGTTTTTAAAATTTGGGTTTTGGTTTTAAAATGGTATATTCGATTTGATTGAGTTTTTTATGGATTAAATGGCTTCAAATACTATTCTTCAGACATTCTTAATGCTATTGTAATGTAGGGGATTATTTGACATCAATATCACACACCTAAACGTAATTCTAACTCGTACGGGATGTAATCTAGGTTTTACAATAAAATAAGCGTTTTATTGGGTATAAATTGGTTTGAATAGTTGATATAGGTAATTTTAAAGTTTATTATGGTAGTGTGGAAGTTTGGATTAGAAACGGAAATGTATGGTACGGTGTTGTAAAATTAGTTTTTGAAAGTACCTATGGGTTTTTAAAATTTGGGTTTTGATTTTAAAATGGTATATTCGATTTGATTGAGTTTTTTATGGATTAAATGGCTTCAAATGCTATTCTTAAGACATTCTTAATGGTATTGTAACGTAGGAGATTATTTGACATCAATATCACACACCTAAACGTAATTCTAACTCGTACGGGATGTAATCTAGGTTTTACAATAAAATAAGCGTTTTATTGGGTATAAATTGGTTTGAATAGTTGAAATAGGTAATTTTAATGTTTATTAGGGTAGTGTGGAAGTTTGGATTAGAAACGGAAATGTATGGTACGGTGTTGTAAAATTAGTTTTTGAAAGTACCTATGGGTTTTTAAAATTTGGGTTTTGATTTTAAAATGGTATATTTGATTTGATTGAGTTTTTTATGGATTAAATGGCTTGAAATACTATTCTTAAGACATTCTTAATGCTATTGTAACGTAGGGGATTATTTGACATCAATATCACACACCTAAACGTAATTCTAACTCGTACGGGATGTAATCTAGGTTTTACAATAAAATAAGCGTTTTATCGGGTATAAATTGGTTTGAATAGTTGATATAGGTAATTTTAAAGTTTATTAGGGTAGTGTGGAAGTTTGGATTAGAAACGGAAATGTATGGTACGGTGTTGTAAAATTAGTTTTTGAAAGTACCTATGGGTTTTTAAAATTTGGGTTTTGGTTTTAAAATGGTATATTCGATTTGATTGAGTTTTTTATGGATTAAATGGCTTCAAATACTATTCTTAAGACATTCTTAATACTATTGTAACGTAGGGGATTATTTGACATCAATATCACACACCTAAACTTAATTCTAACTCGTACGGGATGTAATCTAGGTTTTACAATAAAATAAGTGTTTTATTGGGTATAAATTGGTTTGAATAGTTGATATAGGTAATTTTTAAGTTTATTAGGGTAGTGTGGAAGTTTGGATTAGAAACGGAAATGTATGGTACGGTGTTGTAAATTTAGTTTTTGAAAGTAGGGGCTAATTGTTTGAAAATTCCTCGAACTTGTCACTCAAAACTATTGTATGGATCCAAATATTATATGCTCTAATGTATTTATCAAACATTTATATAACACTATTATATGCATTAAATGACTTGTAACTTGTTATTTGCTGATTTGGCACCGGTTTTTATCTAGGTGGATTTTATATTTTACATTTTTAGTTAAATTAATATATGCAATATTATAATATATTACATAATTTTATATATTAAAATTAAAGATATGCTTTTAGAATTCAGAATTCTTATCAAAATAGATTTGTAAAATTTAGAAATCAAAACATTCATAAATGAAACCACCTGTTTCTATCATCTCCATCTTCACCTTTCCCTCTTCAACCTCCACCTTCACTTCTTCCTTCTTCAGCCCAGGCAAATCCGCCTTGAAAACGTGAGCTTCCGGTGTCTCCTTCCAGTCGATTCGTGCGTTTGCAATTGTTGTGGTTTCTTTTGATGATTCAGGGAGGTTTGTAATGGCACTTGGAAATCCTTGGAAAGGGTCCCAAATGTCGAGAGAGAATGGGTCGAATACATTGCCTCTTCTACCAGTAAATAAGCGTGGAATGATCGACATTGTTTAATTGTTTAAGTGAATGTTTGTACCTGAATTCTCAATCTGTGGTTTTTTTTTTTTTTTTGATTAAAGATGTTTGATAGGAAATGAGTATTTATAGGATCCAGAGCTTGAAAGCCTTGAATGATGATACGGATGCACTAATATCTTTGGATCTGTAATTGAAATACCTTATGATGATTGGATCGAAGATTAATGGACATAATGTAATCTTGAAAGGCCTGAGTGATTGGTATAAAGGTCTGAAGTTGATGTTGTTGGATGAAACTAGAAAGTCAAAGGGCTTGTTTTAATTTTGACTTTGAGGATGGTTGAAGTAATTATGTGCACGAAATTCAAACCTTTAAAATATTATTTCAATTGGTATATGTGACATGGCAGATGATAATGTCAAACTTGTTAATGTGGCATATTATGTGTCTTGACACGTCATCATTTATATATATAAAATAATTGAGATTACCTGCTACTTGAATAGGAGGTAAACTAATAGATACAATAGGTCTATATAAATGTTTATTAAATACAAAAGATGTTTCTAAAATTAAATGAATACAATAGTTTTTGATGTAAAGTTCGATGCATTTTCAAACAATTAACCCTTGAAAGTACCTATGGGTTTTTAAAATTTGGGTTTTGGTTTTAAAATGGTATATTCGATTTGATTGAGTTTTTTATGGATTAAATGGCTTCAATTACTATTCTTAAGACATTCTTAATGCTATTGTAACGTAGGGGATTATTTGACATCAATATCACACACCTAAACGTAATTCTAACTCGTACGGGATGTAATCTAGGTTTTACAATAAAATAAGCGTTTTATTGGGTATAAATTGGTTTGAATAGTTGATATAGGTAATTTTAAAGTTTATTAGGGTAGTGTGGAAGTTTGGATTAGAAACGGAAATGTATGGTACGGTGTTGTAAAATTAGTTTTTGAAAGTACCTATGGGTTTTTAAAATTTGGGTTTTGATTTTAAAATGGTATATTCGATTTGATTGAGTTTTTTATGGATTAAATGGCTTCAAATACTATTCTTAAGACATTCTTAATGCTATTGTAACGTAGGGGATTATTTGACATCAATATCACACACCTAAACGTAATTCTAACTCGTACGGGATGTAATCTAGGTTTTACAATAAAATAAGCGTTTTATTGGGTATAAATTGGTTTGAATAGTTGATATAGGTAATTTTAAAGTTTATTAGGGTAGTGTGGAAGTTTGGATTAGAAACGGAAATGTATGGTACGGTGTTGTAAAATTAGTTTTTGAAAGTACCTATGGGTTTTTAAAATTTGGGTTTTGATTTTAAAATGGTATATTCGATTTGATTGAGTTTTTTATGGATTAAATGGCTTCAAATACTATTCTTAAGACATTCTTAATGCTATTGTAACGTAGGGGATTATTTGACATCAATATCACACACCTAAACGTAATTCTAACTCGTACGGGATGTAATCTAGGTTTTACAATAAAATAAGCGTTTTATTGGGTATAAATTGGTTTGAATAGTTGATATAGGTAATTTTAAAGTTTATTAGGGTAGTGTGGAAGTTTGGATTAGAAACGGAAATGTATGGTACGGTGTTGTAAAATTAGTTTTTGAAAGTACCTATGGGTTTTTAAAATTTGGGTTTTGATTTTAAAATGGTATATTCGATTTGATTGAGTTTTTTATGGATTAAATGGCTTCAAATACTATTCTTAAGACATTCTTAATGCTATTGTAACGTAGGGGATTATTTGACATCAATATCACACACCTAAACGTAATTCTAACTCGTACGGGATGTAATCTAGGTTTTACAATAAAATAAGCGTTTTATTGGGTATAAATTGGTTTGAATAGTTGATATAGGTAATTTTAAAGTTTATTAGGGTAGTGTGGAAGTTTGGATTAGAAACGGAAATGTATGGTACGGTGTTGTAAAATTAGTTTTTGAAAGTACCTATGGGTTTTTAAAATTTGGGTTTTGATTTTAAAATGGTATATTCGATTTGATTGAGTTTTTTATGGATTAAATGGCTTCAAATACTATTCTTAAGACATTCTTAATGCTATTGTAACGTAGGGGATTATTTGACATCAATATCACACACCTAAACGTAATTCTAACTCGTACGGGATGTAATCTAGGTTTTACAATAAAATAAGCGTTTTATTGGGTATAAATTGGTTTGAATAGTTGATATAGGTAATTTTAAAGTTTATTAGGGTAGTGTGGAAGTTTGGATTAGAAACGGAAATGTATGGTACGGTGTTGTAAAATTAGTTTTTGAAAGTACCTATGGGTTTTTAAAATTTGGGTTTTGATTTTAAAATGGTATATTCGATTTGATTGAGTTTTTTATGGATTAAATGGCTTCAAATACTATTCTTAAGACATTCTTAATGCTATTGTAACGTAGGGGATTATTTGACATCAATATCACACACCTAAACGTAATTCTAACTCGTACGGGATGTAATCTAGGTTTTACAATAAAATAAGCGTTTTATTGGGTATAAATTGGTTTGAATAGTTGATATAGGTAATTTTAAAGTTTATTAGGGTAGTGTGGAAGTTTGGATTAGAAACGGAAATGTATGGTACGGTGTTGTAAAATTAGTTTTTGAAAGTACCTATGGGTTTTTAAAATTTGGGTTTTGATTTTAAAATGGTATATTCGATTTGATTGAGTTTTTTATGGATTAAATGGCTTCAAATACTATTCTTAAGACATTCTTAATGCTATTGTAACGTAGGGGATTATTTGACATCAATATCACACACCTAAACGTAATTCTAACTCGTACGGGATGTAATCTAGGTTTTACAATAAAATAAGCGTTTTATTGGGTATAAATTGGTTTGAATAGTTGATATAGGTAATTTTAAAGTTTATTAGGGTAGTGTGGAAGTTTGGATTAGAAACGGAAATGTATGGTACGGTGTTGTAAAATTAGTTTTTGAAAGTACCTATGGGTTTTTAAAATTTGGGTTTTGATTTTAAAATGGTATATTCGATTTGATTGAGTTTTTTATGGATTAAATGGCTTCAAATACTATTCTTAAGACATTCTTAATGCTATTGTAACGTAGGGGATTATTTGACATCAATATCACACACCTAAACGTAATTCTAACTCGTACGGGATGTAATCTAGGTTTTACAATAAAATAAGCGTTTTATTGGGTATAAATTGGTTTGAATAGTTGATATAGGTAATTTTAAAGTTTATTAGGGTAGTGTGGAAGTTTGGATTAGAAACGGAAATGTATGGTACGGTGTTGTAAAATTAGTTTTTGAAAGTACCTATGGGTTTTTAAAATTTGGGTTTTGATTTTAAAATGGTATATTCGATTTGATTGAGTTTTTTATGGATTAAATGGCTTCAAATACTATTCTTAAGACATTCTTAATGCTATTGTAACGTAGGGGATTATTTGACATCAATATCACACACCTAAACGTAATTCTAACTCGTACGGGATGTAATCTAGGTTTTACAATAAAATAAGCGTTTTATTGGGTATAAATTGGTTTGAATAGTTGATATAGGTAATTTTAAAGTTTATTAGGGTAGTGTGGAAGTTTGGATTAGAAACGGAAATGTATGGTACGGTGTTGTAAAATTAGTTTTTGAAAGTACCTATGGGTTTTTAAAATTTGGGTTTTGATTTTAAAATGGTATATTCGATTTGATTGAGTTTTTTATGGATTAAATGGCTTCAAATACTATTCTTAAGACATTCTTAATGCTATTGTAACGTAGGGGATTATTTGACATCAATATCACACACCTAAACGTAATTCTAACTCGTACGGGATGTAATCTAGGTTTTACAATAAAATAAGCGTTTTATTGGGTATAAATTGGTTTGAATAGTTGATATAGGTAATTTTAAAGTTTATTAGGGTAGTGTGGAAGTTTGGATTAGAAACGGAAATGTATGGTACGGTGTTGTAAAATTAGTTTTTGAAAGTACCTATGGGTTTTTAAAATTTGGGTTTTGATTTTAAAATGGTATATTCGATTTGATTGAGTTTTTTATGGATTAAATGGCTTCAAATACTATTCTTAAGACATTCTTAATGCTATTGTAACGTAGGGGATTATTTGACATCAATATCACACACCTAAACGTAATTCTAACTCGTACGGGATGTAATCTAGGTTTTACAATAAAATAAGCGTTTTATTGGGTATAAATTGGTTTGAATAGTTGATATAGGTAATTTTAAAGTTTATTAGGGTAGTGTGGAAGTTTGGATTAGAAACGGAAATGTATGGTACGGTGTTGTAAAATTAGTTTTTGAAAGTACCTATGGGTTTTTAAAATTTGGGTTTTGATTTTAAAATGGTATATTCGATTTGATTGAGTTTTTTATGGATTAAATGGCTTCAAATACTATTCTTAAGACATTCTTAATGCTATTGTAACGTAGGGGATTATTTGACATCAATATCACACACCTAAACGTAATTCTAACTCGTACGGGATGTAATCTAGGTTTTACAATAAAATAAGCGTTTTATTGGGTATAAATTGGTTTGAATAGTTGATATAGGTAATTTTAAAGTTTATTAGGGTAGTGTGGAAGTTTGGATTAGAAACGGAAATGTATGGTACGGTGTTGTAAAATTAGTTTTTGAAAGTACCTATGGGTTTTTAAAATTTGGGTTTTGATTTTAAAATGGTATATTCGATTTGATTGAGTTTTTTATGGATTAAATGGCTTCAAATACTATTCTTAAGACATTCTTAATGCTATTGTAACGTAGGGGATTATTTGACATCAATATCACACACCTAAACGTAATTCTAACTCGTACGGGATGTAATCTAGGTTTTACAATAAAATAAGCGTTTTATTGGGTATAAATTGGTTTGAATAGTTGATATAGGTAATTTTAAAGTTTATTAGGGTAGTGTGGAAGTTTGGATTAGAAACGGAAATGTATGGTACGGTGTTGTAAAATTAGTTTTTGAAAGTACCTATGGGTTTTTAAAATTTGGGTTTTGATTTTAAAATGGTATATTCGATTTGATTGAGTTTTTTATGGATTAAATGGCTTCAAATACTATTCTTAAGACATTCTTAATGCTATTGTAACGTAGGGGATTATTTGACATCAATATCACACACCTAAACGTAATTCTAACTCGTACGGGATGTAATCTAGGTTTTACAATAAAATAAGCGTTTTATTGGGAATAAATTGGTTTGAATAGTTGATATAGGTAATTTTAAAGTTTATTAGGGTAGTGTGGAAGTTTGGATTAGAAACGGAAATGTATGGTACGGTGTTGTAAAATTAGTTTTTGAAAGTACCTATGGGTTTTTAAAATTTGGGTTTTGATTTTAAAATGGTATATTCGATTTGATTGAGTTTTTTATGGATTAAATGGCTTCAAATACTATTCTTAAGACATTCTTAATGCTATTGTAACGTAGGGGATTATTTGACATCAATATCACACACCTAAACGTAATTCTAACTCGTACGGGATGTAATCTAGGTTTTACAATAAAATAAGCGTTTTATTGGGTATAAATTGGTTTGAATAGTTGATATAGGTAATTTTAAAGTTTATTAGGGTAGTGTGGAAGTTTGGATTAGAAACGGAAATGTATGGTACGGTGTTGTAAAATTAGTTTTTGAAAGTACCTATGGGTTTTTAAAATTTGGGTTTTGATTTTAAAATGGTATATTCGATTTGATTGAGTTTTTTATGGATTAAATGGCTTCAAATACTATTCTTAAGACATTCTTAATGCTATTGTAACGTAGGGGATTATTTGACATCAATATCACACACCTAAACGTAATTCTAACTCGTACGGGATGTAATCTAGGTTTTACAATAAAATAAGCGTTTTATTGGGTATAAATTGGTTTGAATAGTTGATATAGGTAATTTTAAAGTTTATTAGGGTAGTGTGGAAGTTTGGATTAGAAACGGAAATGTATGGTACGGTGTTGTAAAATTAGTTTTTGAAAGTACCTATGGGTTTTTAAAATTTGGGTTTTGATTTTAAAATGGTATATTCGATTTGATTGAGTTTTTTATGGATTAAATGGCTTCAAATACTATTCTTAAGACATTCTTAATGCTATTGTAACGTAGGGGATTATTTGACATCAATATCACACACCTAAACGTAATTCTAACTCGTACGGGATGTAATCTAGGTTTTACAATAAAATAAGCGTTTTATTGGGTATAAATTGGTTTGAATAGTTGATATAGGTAATTTTAAAGTTTATTAGGGTAGTGTGGAAGTTTGGATTAGAAACGGAAATGTATGGTACGGTGTTGTAAAATTAGTTTTTGAAAGTACCTATGGGTTTTTAAAATTTGGGTTTTGATTTTAAAATGGTATATTCGATTTGATTGAGTTTTTTATGGATTAAATGGCTTCAAATACTATTCTTAAGACATTCTTAATGCTATTGTAACGTAGGGGATTATTTGACATCAATATCACACACCTAAACGTAATTCTAACTCGTACGGGATGTAATCTAGGTTTTACAATAAAATAAGCGTTTTATTGGGTATAAATTGGTTTGAATAGTTGATATAGGTAATTTTAAAGTTTATTAGGGTAGTGTGGAAGTTTGGATTAGAAACGGAAATGTATGGTACGGTGTTGTAAAATTAGTTTTTGAAAGTACCTATGGGTTTTTAAAATTTGGGTTTTGATTTTAAAATGGTATATTCGATTTGATTGAGTTTTTTATGGATTAAATGGCTTCAAATACTATTCTTAAGACATTCTTAATGCTATTGTAACGTAGGGGATTATTTGACATCAATATCACACACCTAAACGTAATTCTAACTCGTACGGGATGTAATCTAGGTTTTACAATAAAATAAGCGTTTTATTGGGTATAAATTGGTTTGAATAGTTGATATAGGTAATTTTAAAGTTTATTAGGGTAGTGTGGAAGTTTGGATTAGAAACGGAAATGTATGGTACGGTGTTGTAAATTAGTTTTTGAAAGTACCTATGGGTTTTTAAAATTTGGGTTTTGATTTTAAAATGGTATATTCGATTTGATTGAGTTTTTTATGGATTAAATGGCTTCAAATACTATTCTTAAGACATTCTTAATGCTATTGTAACGTAGGGGATTATTTGACATCAATATCACACACCTAAACGTAATTCTAACTCGTACGGGATGTAATCTAGGTTTTACAATAAAATAAGCGTTTTATTGGGTATAAATTGGTTTGAATAGTTGATATAGGTAATTTTAAAGTTTATTAGGGTAGTGTGGAAGTTTGGATTAGAAACGGAAATGTATGGTACGGTGTTGTAAAATTAGTTTTTGAAAGTACCTATGGGTTTTTAAAATTTGGGTTTTGATTTTAAAATGGTATATTCGATTTGATTGAGTTTTTTATGGATTAAATGGCTTCAAATACTATTCTTAAGACATTCTTAATGCTATTGTAACGTAGGGGATTATTTGACATCAATATCACACACCTAAACGTAATTCTAACTCGTACGGGATGTAATCTAGGTTTTACAATAAAATAAGCGTTTTATTGGGTATAAATTGGTTTGAATAGTTGATATAGGTAATTTTAAAGTTTATTAGGGTAGTGTGGAAGTTTGGATTAGAAACGGAAATGTATGGTACGGTGTTGTAAAATTAGTTTTTGAAAGTACCTATGGGTTTTTAAAATTTGGGTTTTGATTTTAAAATGGTATATTCGATTTGATTGAGTTTTTTATGGATTAAATGGCTTCAAATACTATTCTTAAGACATTCTTAATGCTATTGTAACGTAGGGGATTATTTGACATCAATATCACACACCTAAACGTAATTCTAACTCGTACGGGATGTAATCTAGGTTTTACAATAAAATAAGCGTTTTATTGGGTATAAATTGGTTTGAATAGTTGATATAGGTAATTTTAAAGTTTATTAGGGTAGTGTGGAAGTTTGGATTAGAAACGGAAATGTATGGTACGGTGTTGTAAATTAGTTTTTGAAAGTACCTATGGGTTTTTAAAATTTGGGTTTTGATTTTAAAATGGTATATTCGATTTGATTGAGTTTTTTATGGATTAAATGGCTTCAAATACTATTCTTAAGACATTCTTAATGCTATTGTAACGTAGGGGATTATTTGACATCAATATCACACACCTAAACGTAATTCTAACTCGTACGGGATGTAATCTAGGTTTTACAATAAAATAAGCGTTTTATTGGGTATAAATTGGTTTGAATAGTTGATATAGGTAATTTTAAAGTTTATTAGGGTAGTGTGGAAGTTTGGATTAGAAACGGAAATGTATGGTACGGTGTTGTAAAATTAGTTTTTGAAAGTACCTATGGGTTTTTAAAATTTGGGTTTTGATTTTAAAATGGTATATTCGATTTGATTGAGTTTTTTATGGATTAAATGGCTTCAAATACTATTCTTAAGACATTCTTAATCTCTACTACTATATAATACATTTGATGTTTATTGACTTTTAAGTTTTAAGAGGTTGACCTTTTAAGAGGTACAACATACATTACACAACATACAACCCTAAATAACACACCCCTACACAACATACTCAATACAAAACCCTAAAAAATAAACTTTCATATCCATTTACCAATTTTTGGTTTCTCTCTCTAAAACACACGGCCTCCCTCTTTTCTCTAACTAAATTCTTAATCGATTTAGTGATGGATCTTGGTGGCTTTTAGCGGATCTTGACGGAACCCTATGCACAGCCGCCGATCCTCCCTATCTCTCGGTTAGATCTTGATGGAAACTACTAAACGACCGCCGATTCACCTTTACCATGTGGCTTTTGGTGAATCAAAGTGGCTTTTGGTGGTTGTGTTTTTCGTTTCCGCAAAAAAATTACACAACCAAGATCCACAAAAAAAAGTTGTTTTATCTCGGTTAGATCTTGGAGACCTTTATTGATTTGATGTATTTGGCTGTTTTTTCCTTTGTAACTTTCGAATAGTGGCTGTTTTGATGTTTTTGTTGGATATCGGTTGAATCTTAGTTAGATCTTGTGTTTTTGGGTTTGCATCTCAGTTTTCACACCATCTTGAAACATGTAATGCAGGCAAGATACGAAGTCCATGGTAATAGAGATAATAACACTGTCTCAGGCTCTAAACTAGGAAACGCTGAGTTTGATATGAGTTCATTGTTTGATAAAGATATTGAAGCAGGGCTTGACTCATTTGAAAACCTATTTTGTCGCCGATGCCTTGTAAGCATTGTTATTATATACATGTTTTCTTCTTGAAATTATCATCGGATGCATGAATGTTTCTGTTATAACACTGTGTTTTTATTGGTAGGTGTTTGATTGTAAACTACATGGATGTTCTCAGGACCTTATATTTCCTGTAAGTTTACTTTACCGCTTACCTTACATCAAACACATTGTGTAATTTAACACTTAAGATGAATTTAGGTTTCTAAATTATCCTTTGAACGGTCGTTGTGTTAATTGAGATTAATTAATCACGTGCTGCTTTTTTCTTCTGAATTCGGACATTTCTATTTTTTATGTATTTAGGCTAAAAAGCATTGTACTTTAAATCGCATGGAGGAAGAGAAGTTACCATATGGTCCCTATTGTTATCGCCGGGTAAGTAATTGCCAGTTCTATTCTTTGATTTTTATTTTGCTATGTTTATAGGTTTTCACACTATCCTAAAATTATCAGCTATTTAGATGACTAATATTGCACCTTGTCCGTGTTGGTCAAAAAGGTGGAGGGCAATGTGGTAACTTCACCTAATGAGCAAAAATCAGCCCGTTCATCAGACGGTATTAATAATAATGTTCAAGCATCAAGAAAAAAGTTACCAAAGAAGAGGTTAAAATCTTCCCAGAGTGAAACCAGCGAGTCAGAAACTAGACCCGTTAATGATGGTAATTCAAAGAGTAAACTTGATGAGAAACGTGGGATCCGTCAAATAAATAGCAAACGTATTGCAGATCATGTTATGGTTGCAGTAAATAAACGACAAAAGAGGCTTTCTGTTACTGTTGTTTCTGATTCGGAATCGGATTCACATAAAGAAACTGAAGAAGCTAATAGTTCATCTTCTTTGAAAGTGAAATCGAAATCTATGAGTGGCAAAAGGGGTAGGCGGCGAAAAGACTCTTTTGTCCCTGTTGTTGGTGATACATCTCTTCAGGCTGAAGTTGTTTCTGATTGTCATCCATCAAAGGAGATCAATAGTGATGAGAAATGGAAGAAAGAAGAGTTTGTGGATGAGAGTATATCTAGACAAGAATCTGTCGAGTTTAAATCATGGAAAACTATTGAAAAGTCTCTTTTTGGAGAAGGTCTCGAGATTTTTGGCAGGAACAGGTCAGTCACTAGGCTCTGAGCTAATATATTTGGGTATTTTATTTCACGTATTTTTGAACTTGAGTATTTTTGAACATTTTCATTATTTAATCTTTTTGTTATCTTTTTGCAGCCGTTTAATAGCTAGGAATCTCATGAATGGTATGAAGACGTGTACATAGGTGTTTTACGCATTATATCTTTATCTTCTTTACGATCTCATCATCAAGAGGCTTGTATGCTACTAATGACTTGATGACATAATGAGGCCAATGATTTAATATGAGGCCAATGATTGAGTAAAAATATTTTAAAAGTGGCTATGATGATTTTGTTGGTTTTATTTTATATCATATATAATTATATTGCGGTTATTTTTGCCGTGACAATTACGTGTTAGATGACATTTTTTTATCTAATGCAACTAGGTTTTTGTAGCCGTAATTAACAATTCTAACCATATGAGCCAAATAGTTTTTAATGGTTTTTACTTTTTACATCTTAGCAGTTTTGATATTAGTTTAAAATGATGACAGTTTTCTCAAACATGTAAATAAACATTTATATTCAACTAAACTCGGTAAAATTCCGTTATTAATTATTTTTCATCATTATTAGATTTTGAAAATTTTCAAAAATATTAAACGTTTTGAAATTTTGATTTTTTTCTTAATATCTAATATTTTTACTTTATTAAATTTTTATTTTTTAAGTTTTTGTTTTTGTTAAATTTGAAAATTTTTGACGTTTTTAAAATTTTCAATTTTTTTTTCTTCATATTTTTCAGCCTTTCGTGTTTTTAATCTCTATCTCTAATCTCTTCTCTGACTTTTTAAAAGTTAAAAGAGTTTAACTTTAGAGTTTTAAAAGAAGAGCTCACTGTTTGTAATATTTTTTGTTGGCTTGTAGTTTGTATTTCAAACAAATGTGTCACCCTACCACTCTTGTGGTCGTTTGGATGTTGTTGGAGTGAATGTAGTTTTTTTGTTGCTTACATAAAATGGTTTGATTTTATATTTAATAATTTGATTAATATGGATTATAAAAATTAGTTTGTTTAGAGATTATTTGTTACAAACGTAATAAAAAATTAAGATACTTTAAAAACTAGATTTAAATAATTATAAGAAAATAATTGTATATATACCAAGATGAATAGAAAGTATATCGGAACTCTTAATGTAGTTTAGATGTTGCCAAATTTAATGACAAACAGTTAATGAAGCGTAATAAAAAAAACATAAACTGTTACACTCAACGTATCTATCACGATTCGAAAGAGATCTACTAAAAACTGTTAACGTAGTGTAAGAACCTAATAGAACCATAAACTAAAGATATACATGTATTTTATGGTTCCCGAACACGCATGACGGCTAGAAACGGTGAAGTAGGCTCTTTTAGATATCACAACAGAATAGCCCGATGATGATCAACAAATCTTCTTTCTCTAAATTAACTTCATCGCCTCCGCCGCATTACATTACACCATACTAAATTGTAGTTAATGTACCAAAAGAGCTAATCTTGAATGCTATAACAGTTTACACCATACTAAATTGCAGTTATATATGTTTCTATATTCATTGCAGTTATATATGTTTACTACTATATAATACATTTGGGTATTTATTGACTATTAAATGTATTGTGATTCAAAAGATAATAAACTAGAAAGTGTTATACTTAACATATAGATCACGAGACGGATTAAAAACTACTGAAAACTGTAGCCGCAAAACCATTTTAAGAACAACTTCGTCGCCGCCGCTGCATCGCGCGGGTTCTAGACTAGTTCTATTGTAACGTAGGGGATTATTTGACATCAATATCACACACCTAAACGTAATTCTAACTCGTACGGGATTTAATCTAGGTTTTACAATAAAAAAGCGTTTTATTTGGTATAAATTGGTTTGAATAGTTGATATAGGTCATTTTAAAGTTTATTAAGGTAGTGTGGATGTTTGGATTAGAAACGGAAATGTATGGTACGGTGTTGTAAAATTAGTTTTTGAAAGTACCTATGGGTTTTTAAAATTTGGGTTTTGATTTTAAAATGGTATATTCGATTTGATTGAGTTTTTTATGGATTAAACGGCTTCAAATACTATTCTTAAGACATTCTTAATGGTATTGTAACGTAGGAGATTATTTGACATCAATATCACACACCTAAACGTAATTCTAACTCGTACAGGATGTAATCTAGGTTTTACAATAAAATAAGCGTTTTATTGGGTATAAATTGGTTTGAATAGTTGATATAGGTAATTTTAAAGTTTATTAGGGTAGTGTGGAAGTTTTGATTAGAAACGGAAATGTATTGTACGGTGTTGTAAAATTAGTTTTTGAAAGTACCTATGGGTTTTTAAAATTTGGGTTTTGATTTTAAAATGGTATATTCGATTTGATTGAGTTGTTTATGGATTAAATGGCTTCAAATACTATTCTTAAGACATTCTTAATGGTATTGTAACGTAGGGGATTATTTGACATCAATATCACACACCTAAACGTAATTCTAACTCGTACGGGATGTAATCTAGGTTTTACAATAAAATAAGCGTTTTATTGGGTATAAATTCGTTTGAATAGTTGATATAGGTAATTTTAAAGTTTATTAGGGAAGTGTGGAAGTTTGGATTAGAAACGGAAATGTATGGTACGGTGTTGTAAAATTAGTTTTTGAAAGTACCTATGGGTTTTTAAAATTTGGGTTTTGATTTTAAAATGGTATATTCGATTTGATTGAGTTTTTTATGGATTAAATGGCTTCAAATACTATTCTTAAGACATTCTTAATGGTATTGTAACGTAGGGGATTATTTGACATCAATATCACACACCTAAACGTAATTCTAACTCGTACGGGATGTAATCTAGGTTTTACAATAAAATAAGCGTTTTATTGGGTATAAATTCGTTTGAATAGTTGATATAGGTAATTTTAAAGTTTATTAGGGTAGTGTGGAAGTTTTGATTAGAAACGGAAATGTATGGTACGGTGTTGTAAAATTAGTTTTTGAAAGTACCTATGGGTTTTTAAAATTTGGGTTTTGATTTTAAAATGGTATATTCGATTTGATTGAGTTTATTATGGATTAAATGGCTTCAAATACTATTCTTAAGATATTCTTAATGGTATTGTAACGTAGGGGATTATTTGACATCAATATCACACACCTAAACGTAATTCTAACTCGTACGGGATGTAATCTAGGTTTTACAATAAAATAAGCGTTTTATTGGGTATAAATTCGTTTGAATAGTTGATATAGGCAATTTTAAAGTTTATTATGGTAGTGTGGAAGTTTGGATTAGAAACGGAAATGTATGGTACGGTGTTGTAAATTTAGTTTTTGAAAGTACCTATGGGTTTTTAAAATTTGGGTTTTGATTTTAAAATGGTATATTCGATTTGATTGAGTTTTTTATGGATTAAATGGCTTCAAATACTATTCTTAAGACATTCTTAATGGTATTGTAACGTAGGAGATTATTTGACATCAATATCACACACCTAAACGTAATTCTAACTCGTACGGGATGTAATCTAGGTTTTACAATAAAATAAGCGTTTTATTGGGTATAAATTGGTTTGAATAGTTGATATAGGCAATTTTAAAGTTTATTATGGTAGTGTGGAAGTTTGGTTTAGAAACGGAAATGTATGGTACGGTGTTGTAAATTTAGTTTTTGAAAGTACCTATCGGTTTTTAAAATTTGGGTTTTGATTTTAAAATGGTATATTCGATTTGATTGAGTTTTTTATGGATTAAATGGCTTCAAATACTATTTTTAAGACATTCTTAATGCTATTGTAACGTAGGGGATTATTTGACATCAATATCACACACCTAAACGTAATTCTAACTCGTACGGTGTATAATCTACGTTTTACAATAAAATAAGCTTTTTATTGGGTATAAATTGGTTTGAATAGTTGATATAGGTAATTTTAAAGTTTATTATGGTTGTGTGGAAGTTTGGATTAGAAACGGAAATGTATGGTACGGTGTTGTAAAATTAGTTTTTGAAAGTACCTATGGGTTTTTAAAATTTGGGTTTTGATTTTAAAATGGTATATTCGATTTGATTGAGTTTTTTATGGATTAAATGGCTTCAAATTCTATTCTTAAGACATTCTTAATTCTATTGTAACGTAGGGGATTATTTGACATCAATATCACACACCTAAACGTAATTCTAACTCGTACGGGATGTAATCTAGGTTTTACAATAAAAAAGCGTTTTATTGGGTATAAATTGGTTTGAATAGGTGATATAGGTAATTTTAAAGTTTATTAAGTTAGTGTGGATGTTTGGATTAGAAACGGAAATGTATGGCACGGTGTTGTAAAATTAGTTTTTGAAAGTACCTATGGGTTTTTAAAATTTGGGTTTTGATTTTAAAATGGTATATTCGATTTGATTGAGTTTTTTATGGATTAAATGGCTTCAAATACTATTCTTAAGACATTCTTAATGGTATTGTAACGTAGGAGATTATTTGACATCAATATCTCACACCTAAACGTAATTCTAACTCGTACGGGATGTAATCTAGGTTTTACAATAAAATAAGCGTTTTATTGGGTATAAATTGGTTTGAATAGTTGAAATAGGTAATTATAATGTTTATTAGGGTAGTGTGGAAGTTTGGATTAGAAACGGAAATGTATGGTACGGTGTTGTAAAATTAGTTTTTGAAAGTACCTATGGGTTTTTAAAATTTGGGTTTTGATTTTAAAATGGTATATTTGATTTGATTGAGTTTTTTATGGATTAAATGGCTTCAAATACTATTATTAAGACATTCTTAATGCTATTGTAACGTAGGGGATTATTTGACATCAATATCACACACCTAAACGTAATTCTAACTCGTACGGGATGTAATCTAGGTTTTACAATAAAATAAGCGTTTTATCGGGTATAAATGTGACATTCGCGAATTTCTAGGTATATTTCTATCGACCCGTATTCGTTCTATTTATTTATGTTTATGTTTTGACCCTATTTTATCCATTTTATGTTTTATCGTATTCGTATTTATGAGTATTGTATTCGTATTTCTCGTATTTTATAAGTATCGTATTTGTATTTTATGTGATTCGGATCGTTATGTCGGGAACGTTTAGATCTAAGTGCCTTTAGTATAAGTCTAGTATGCTCTTATGATAAGTTTAGGGGAATTATGCCTTAATTATACGATTAAGATTAACGTTTAAAAAGTATTACAACATTAGTCCTTTCAGAAATTTATTACGAAATTAGTCCTATGGGAGATTTCTATTACAATGCTAGTCCCCCACCAACTTTTGTCTTATTAAGCCACCAGATTTCTTGTCCTTATCCACCTACACACACACACACTCACACCATTTTCCCCATACACTTTCTCTCTCAAGAAACACATACACAAAACCCTATCTTCTCTCTAAATTCCCCGGAGATCCGACCGTTGAAATTTAATTCCGAGGCTTGATTCTTGTTCACCATAGTCATCTTCATCTATCCTCCAATTTTCACCACGATCGGGTAAGTATTTCTCGGTTTTTGTTTTAAACTTTGTTATTTTGATTCAATCACGAAAATACCACTTTTCACCGTCAAAACTCGGATTTTATTTAAGGTTATTATTCCTAAATGTATTCTGGACATAAGGTTTTGATTATGGATCATTTTGACACCTAAAACACTCAGAAATCGAATCCCGAATGTAATTTTTCGTAAAAACCCAGTTACCTCACGTAACTGTGTTACGTGAACGTAACTGATCAAGTAACTAATCCCCATTCACGTAACTATGCTCCCTCTCACGTAATTATCAATTACGTGACTTGTAAGTCACGTAAATGATGCCTTGTTGATCACGTAACAAGCTGGTTCATCACGTAATTGATTGTAGGTCACGTAAGTATCATCTATGGCCCGTAACTTTCTTGTTTACCACGTAATTCCTTCATAATCAAGTAACTAATCACGTATGTAGTCCTCTTGATCCCGTAACTATTCCATGATCACGTAATTAACTCTTGTTTGTCACGAAATTATGATGAGCACGTAATTAGTCACTTACGTGACTTGTAGTGCACGTAAGTAGCTTGTTTAACACGTAACTAGCTTGCTGAACTTTCCGAAACGTTTGTAATCCCGTTAAATCGATATTCCTTTGGTCATTTTAAAACCCGTATAAAACGTTAATCGTTAAGGCATACCCTACTAGACTTAGAGATACTTAGACATGTTTATTTACGTGATGTTTAGGGCACTTAGACGTGGGAGCTTGACGGTATTATAGTATTTCCCGACATATCGTGATTTGGATTGCATTGCTATTCTGTGAGTTATTCGTTGCCCTTTTTACCCTTTTTACACTTTTTGGGCATGATTAGCGTTGTATAAATGTATTTTTATGTTATATGTATTATGGTATGTATTATGGATATGATGCCTTTAGGTTAGCATTACCCGACTCGTTCCGCCTTTGTGGTAGAACGAGGCCCCGTATACACACCTGTTAGCTTTTAGCCGCCGGTTCGTATATATAGCGCTATATGGGTCTAACAAACCCTCATATCTAACACGATGGATGATGGATGCGCCCTGTCCGTGTCAGTAATGTTATGACCGATGATTTCGAGGACAACCTAGCGTAATGCACTAGGTGGGGTTAGTTGCCAGTATTGTTATGGTTCAGGTGTATCGTATTTACCTAAGGCTATTATCTATCCAGTATGCTATTTTTATGAAATGATTATGGTATTTTTATGGTATATGTATGAGTATTTTATCAAAAGGTTATGTAAACCTCACGTATATTTTGAAACATCATTTTCAAATGACTTACCTTCAAATCATAACATTTTCGGGTCAAAACCTATTGAAACTTTTATACTAATGTGTTTTATTTACTATTGCGAATAATTCACCAACTTTATGTTGACGTCGTATTTTAACGCTTTTCAGGGATTTGAGGTTACCTTTATGATGCTATGCTTTGTTGGCTACGTGGATCTTTTGCATGGAATGTGTTTTGCTTATGTTAATTCCTTAGTATCCCAAACGCTGTAGCCGTATTTTGATATTTTCGGATGATTGTAATAAGTATGCTATCTTAAACTTCTTTATCTATGTTGATTATGTTCGGTTTACTTATGTTGATGTAACCTTTGAATCTCTGATACCGTATTCTCTGTACACCTCGGTTCCGCCATTTTTGCGGGGTGTGACAGAAGTTGGTATCAGAGCCAATGGTTATAGCGAACTAAGTGACCTTACGGAATCACTTAGACTATGACCTAGGCTTTTGGACCTATCTGATTTACTTTATGTGCGCATTTCTTTCTTTTGAGGGCCTGTATGTGAACTATATGCTTTATGTGCTTTGTTTTGCATTTTATGCTTTGAGGCCTGTTTGTTTTAGTCGCACATTCGGTTATCGTTCTTATTATTCCGTTTGACATTCGTAGAATATGCCGCCAAAGAGAACTTCTGCTAGGTCTACTCCGGCCGCCACTGCTTCGAGAAGGTCATCGAGGCGAGGTCGCGCCAGTGCGAGAGCGAGTGCTGCGGCTCAAAATACCAATGCTGCCCCCAGTGCTACTACCACTACTCCGAATATCAGTCAGTTGATTGCGGAACAGATTGCAGCGGCAATACCCGTGATTGTGGCACAGCTCAAAGAGACACCGGTGCAGAATGCAGACATAGGATTGGAAGAACCTGTGATGCAAGGTATTGGGTCAGAAGGTACGGCGTCTGGGCGCGATGGTTCCGATGTGGGAAGAGCAGTGCATGTGGGAGTCGGTGGACCGAGTATCGTTATTGAGGATCCACCCAAGGGCTGTTCGTATAACGCTTTTCTGGATTGCAGACCTACTGAGTTTAAGGGTACCGAGGATACGGTTGCTACCCTGCAGTGGTTTGAGAGGATTGAGTCGGTATTTGATGTTTCTGGATGTGCTGAGGAAGACAGGGTTAGGTATGCTACGTTCTTGTTTCAGGGTAAAGCCCTCACTTGGTGGAACTCAGTGAAACGAGTTCAGGGCCGAAATGCTGTTGCCTTGATGAGTTGGGAAAACTTGAAGGTTATGATGAGAAGGGAGTATGTACCGTCAGCTGAGGTGCAAAGGTTGGAAGATGAGTTGTGGAACCTAACTATGCAAGGTTCTGACTTTCGTGGGTATACGAATAGGTTCTATGATTTGTGTGTTTTGGTTCCTCGTATGGTTCGCACGGAGGATGAGAAAATCGAACGCTTCACTCATGGTTTGCCCCAGACTATGCGGGACCACATTATTTCCCACCGACCGGGTACTCTACAGAGTGTGGTTGATATCGGTGGACGGTTGACCGCAAGTATGGTCCGTGGTGGTGCTCTCCTATCGACTGTCAGCCGAAGAGATTCTGGTAGGTCTGGTAGGAGAGATATGGGTAATCCGAGGAAGAGAAGCCGTGGTCAGGATCAGAGACCCCAACTTCCTCAAGTGTATGCTTTGACAGATTCTGGAGCTGGTTATCAGGGCAAGCGCCCGAAGTGTGGTAAGTGCGGCAGTGCACATGCAGCAAATGTGGCTTGTTGGGTTTGTAGCCGATGCAAGAAGTTAGGCCACACCGAGCAGTTTTGTGGAATGGCTACTGGAGCATGTTTTGAATTTGGAGAAGTAGGTCACCGCCGTAATCAGTGCCCCAAGCTTATAGCACCTACTCCCCTTCCTACTCATGGTGCTGGTACTAGTGCAAGAGGAAATCCTGCCAAAAGCCGAGCTTTCTCCATGGAATCTTCCGAAGCTCACCAGGATCCTACAGTTGTCACTGGTACATTTCTTGTCGATGATTATCCTGCTTTTATTTTGTTTGATTCGGGTGCCGATAGAAGCTTTATATCTAGTGATTTCCGCCCCTTAGTAAACCGTGCTTCTAGTCCTTTAGAGCCTGCGTATGAGGTAGAAATAGCCGATGGTAGATGTGCTTGTGTTAGAGAAGTTATCCGTGATATTCCCCTCGTATTAGCCGATATTCCTTTTTCCATCGACCTTATTCCTATGAAACTCGGTAGTTTCGATGTCGTAATCGGTATGGATTGGTTAGCGAAACATAGAGGTGAAATAGTTTGTCATGAGAAGCTTATTCGTATTCAGAAACCGGATGGAGATCAGTTGATTGTACACGGAGACAAGACTGGGAAACGCCTTAAAGTCATTTCAAGTTTGAAAGTTCGCGAATATATCCGTAAAGATTGTTCCTTATATCTCGCTCACTTGGTGAAGAAAGATTCTACGATAAAGATTGATGGTGTACCGATCGTTCGCGAGTATTCTGACGTTTTTCCCGAAGATTTGCCTGGAATTCCTCCCCAGAGACAAATCGACTTTCGTATTGATCTTGTTCCTGGAGCAGCGCCTGTTGCTAAAGCTCCGTATCGTTTGGCTCCTTCCGAGATGCTCGAGTTGTCGAAGCAGATTCAGGAATTGGTAGATAAGGGTTTTATCCGTCCTAGTTTCTCCCCGTGGGGTGCTCCTGTTCTCTTTGTTAAGAAGAAGGATGGCTCCATGCGTTTATGTATTGATTATCGGGAGTTAAGCAAGCTGACTGTGAAGAACCGTTATCCCCTTCCTCGTATTGACGACTTATTCGATCAACTTCAGGGTTCTTGCTATTTCTCTAAGATCGATCTTCGCTCTGGTTATCATCAGTTGAGAGTTCAGGAAGATGATATACCTAAGACCGCTTTTCGTACTCGATATGGTCATTATGAGTTCATGGTGATGCCGTTTGGTCTGACAAACGCCCCTGCAGCATTCATGGATCTAATGAACCGTATTTGTCGTCCGTATCTTGACAAATTCGTTATCGTATTCATCGACGACATCCTTATCTATTCCCGAAGTCGCAAGGAACATGAAGAGCATTTGCGTCTTGTTCTAGAGGTACTTCGAAAGGAAAAGTTGTATGCGAAATTCTCTAAATGCGAGTTCTGGTTATCCGAAGTCCAATTCCTTGGCCACGTGGTTAGCGCGAAGGGTATTCACGTTGATCCTGCTAAGATTGAAGCTGTTAAGAACTGGGTTGCACCAAAATCTCCGACCGAAATCCGTTCGTTTTTGGGTCTTGCTGGGTATTATCGCCGATTCATCGAGAACTTCTCCAAAATCGCTTCACCTATGACAAAGTTGACACAGAAGAGTGAACCATTCGTTTGGGGTTCCGATCAGGAGAGAGCCTTTCAGGTATTGAAGCAGCGGTTGTGTAACGCTCCTATTCTTAGTCTGCCAGTTGGTTCCGAAAATTTTGTGGTTTATTGCGACGCTTCGCACAAGGGTCTGGGTTGTGTGCTTATGCAGAATGGTAAAGTTATAGCTTACGCTTCGCGTCAGTTGAAAGTCCATGAGCAGAATTACACGACACATGATCTAGAATTGGGAGCCGTCGTATTCGCATTGAAGATTTGGAGACATTATCTGTATGGGACCAAGTGTACTGTATTTACCGACCACAAGAGTCTTCAACACATATTCGATCAGAAGATGCTGAACATGAGACAACGACGCTGGGTTGAGTTATTGAACGACTATGATTGCGACATTCGCTACCACCCTGGTAAGGCGAACGTTGTTGCTGATGCACTAAGTCGTAAGGAAACAGTCAAACCAGTTCGTATCCGTTTTATGATGGTATCTATTCAGACGAGCTTGAAGGCTCGGATTATTCAGGCACAAGAGGGTAGTATGACAGAGGACCGTGTTAAAGAGGAAAGGTTGTACAAGTTAGCGTTGGAATTAGAACCGAAGGAGGATGGAGTTCTGTATTTCCTCGAGCGTATTTGGGTTCCGATTAGTA
>CAJVGC010000001.1:34639124-34665811 GCA_910822075.1 Senecio squalidus | reverse complement strand
ATCAGGGGATGTCACCTACTGCGCACATGCATGCTTTATTTCCCAGATTGAACCGGCTAATATTGAAGAAGCTCTTTTGGATGAAAATTGGATAAATTCGATGCAAGAGGAACTCTTACAATTTAAGAAGCTGGGCGTCTGGAGGCTTTTTGCTAAGCCAAAAGGTGCAAAGTCTCTTGGTTGCCGTTGGGTCCACCGTTGCAAAAGAGATGATCAGGGTATAGTTGTTAGAAACAGGTCAAGGCTAGTGGTTCAGGGTTTTCGACAAATACCTGAACTGGATTATAATGAAGTGTTTGCTCCAGTTGCGAGATTGGAGGCGATTCGAATTTTTCTAGCCTTCGCATCATACAAGGGATTCACCGTTTACCAGATGGATGTGAAGAGTGCGTTTCTTTACGGGAATATTCGAGAGACGGCGTACGTTAACCAACCTCCAGGCTTTGTAGACCCATTACATCCGGATAAAGTGTATATTCTCGATAAAGCACTTTATGGTCTGCATCAAGCACCGTGCGCCTGGTATGAGACACTTGCAAATCATCTGATCGACAATGGTTTTCGTCGAGGTGTCATAGATTGTACGCTGTTCATTAAAGAAAGAGGTGACGATATTCTGTTGGTGCAAGTGTATGTGGACGATATCATCTTTGGTTCTACCAATCAAGAATTGTGTAAGGAATTTGAAGCGGTTATGACAAGCAAGTTCGAAATGAGTTCTATGGGTCCGATTAAGTTCTTTTTGGGGCTACAAGTAGATCAAACAGCAGAGGGAATATTTATTCATCAGACAAAATATGTCAACGACATTTTAAAACGGTTTGAAATGTCCGAAACGAAGTCAGCCTCTACTCCCTTATCGGTGAATCACGGGATATCACCAGAAATTACGGGGGAGCCAATTGATCAGTCACTCTATCGCTCCATGATCGGTTCTCTTATGTATCTCACCGCCTCTCGTCCAGATATTATGTTCCCTGTGTGCTTGTGTTCCCGATACCAAGCAGCACCAACGGTTGTTCATCTTCAAGCAGTGAAGCGAATTATGCAATATCTGAAGGGTACTCCAGATTTAGGTCTTTGGTATTCTAATGATGACAATTTTGAATTATCTGCTTTCAGTGACTCGGACTATGGAGGTTGCAAGAAGGATGCTAAATCAACTTCAGGAGGATGTCAGTTTCTCGGAACGCGTCTTATAACATGGCAGTGCAAGAAACAGACCGCTGTAGCATTGTCCACATGTGAGGCTGAATACGTAGCTGCGCCTAGCTGCTGTTCTCAGGTTATCTGGATTCAGCAACAACTGCGTGATTACGGTTTGTCTATCACTACTACTCCTATTTATGTTGATAATTCTGTTGCCATAGCTGTCACTAAGAATCCCGTGCACCATCCTAAAACCAAACACATAGGCGTAAAATATCATTTCATTCGTGATTGCTTTGAAAAACATTTAATTGATGTCATCTATATCGAAACAATGTTTCAAAAAGCTGATATTTTTACAAAAGCATTTGATAAGTCTACGTTTGGGTTTTTACCGCTGGAAAATGGTGTTGTCAAAAAGAGTGACGTAATTGAAGAACCTAAGTCGGACAAGTAACCGGAATTAATTTTTTGTACACTACGTTAAGATTTTTTTTCTTATTTTGATTTTTATTTTTAGTGTTATTTTTATTATCTTCTTTTTAGTTTTATCAAAATTTCGAAAAATACAAAAAGATTTTTATTTTTAGAATTTTAGGGGGAGAAATAACTTAAAAAAAAAAGAAAAAAGAAAGAAAACGGGGGAAGTGAGGAAATACAAAACTAAACTGAACATGTAAATTGTCAAAAAGTATGCTGAACGTCACGTTTACACATGTCAGTTGTTGGATATATTGGTAGGCTTATCTCACTGAAACTTGACGAAAATTAATCATTTTTAAAAGGGTTGTCGCAGATATCTAATTTAATTTAAATCATTATGGATATGTCTCAAAAACTGTATAAATGATATCTGGAGATCAATAACAATTGAGAACACTGTAAACAACACACAACAGTCGAAATTAAATGTTTAATATATTATGATTAGCTTTTGTCTCGTAGTGTTTGTGGCTTTTCGCTGGATCAATTTGATGATAGTAAATATTAGGCGTAATATCAGAAAATAAATACAGAATGTCAATATTTATTGAAGCAATTAAGGGGCATTTCAGTGATTTTGGAATAACATTCTTGAATGATTTGATCAAGATCAAAGAATTTAGAGAAATTATGTGAACACCAAAATAGACTCAGTCTATTCGAGATCAAATACAAAGTAAGAGATAAGTAAACAACTTCAAAAATACCTTGATGGATGAACAGAAATATAAGGTCGAAAGAATGATAATATTTCGAGCATTCCAAATAAAGGGTGACGAAGTACTTAAAATCTTCAAAAATACCTTGATGGATGAACAGAGTTATAAGGTCGAAAGAATGATCATAACTCGAGCATTCCAAATAAAGGGTGACGAAGTGATTATTCTCCGAATGGTGTAAATTAAACGTTTTAACGATCAAGAATCACTGGTCCTTATTGCCTGTGCAGTGGATGTCATACTGACATACGAAATAAATATTATGATATTACGTTTGGTATTTATGAAGATAGGATTGAAAAGGCTGAAAAGTTAAGAGGACAAATACACAAACATACGTACAATTCTAATTATGATATAATTCCGATAACTGTTAAAATTCAAAAGGTGTGTTGATTTCTATGTACAAAATATTGGGAGATCTTAGCGAGATAACCATTTTGAAATAAAATGTCAAGTGAATGTTTGTTTAAGTTTAAGAGGACAAATATACCAATAATCGTCAATTGGTATGTTAGTAGTTACTACGAAAAATGAATGACAATGCTATGTTTCAGTATCAGTCTGATCCCTTATTCAAAAACACAAAAAGAATGTGAAATTTTCAGTTTATTTAGTTGTTATTTCAGTAGTTTGTCGTAGTTAAAATTTCCTTTGATTTACCAAAAACAGAAAAATACAAAAAGATTTTATTTTTTAGTTTTTCTTTATTTTTCATTTTGTTAGTTTTACGGTTGCTTGTCGTGACTTGAGACCTAAATGTGAAACCGAGATTAATGTTAAATTCTTAAAGTCATTGAGCTAAACGTTTATTCTTTTGTTGGATTGATAATTTTTATGTGCTTAACGTTTACTGGATGTTTGAGTTTTGAAGATAAGTGAAATTTATGAAGTTTATGAGTTCTACAGCAACGTTCGTACGGAGGTAAATTACATACGCACGAATAAACAATCCATCCGCACGAATTAGAGGGAAGGTATTGTTTAGGATGAAAATTCTCCTCCGTGCGAATATCATCACATTCGTGCGCACTATCATCACATTCGTGCGAATGTCTTTCACATTCGTACGAATGTGAAATGGGTATATATATGGTTGATATCCGTCTGTGCTGTTCACTTCCATTCTCACATTCGTCCGAAAGAAAAAATTTTGGCCAAAATTTTCAAAGGTGTTGGAAAGAGTTTTTGATTTCTGTTTATTGTGTAACTTTGCATCGCGATCAAAACCATATAAAACACTTAAGGTATAACGACTGTTTAAAGGTTTAATCGTTGATTTTAGGTCTCAAATAAACATTAATCAATCGGTCACTTGCATGTGTTTGTTACGATTAATTGGGTTAGGGGTTTTGTAAATCGGGGCATTGCAAACGTTTTGGCATGAATTTTGTGATCTAAAACAGGTGTTATGAAAATCTAAGTCTTTGGAAAACCAACAGTTCCGATGAACTTCATTCGCACGAATGTAGTTTCATCCGTGCGAATTGGATGCTCATTCGTGCGAATGTTTAAGACATTCGTACGAATGTAAAATATGTAATTCGTTTGTTTTGATTCTCTCATTCGTACGAATACATGCTGATCCGTGCGAATGAAAGTGTTTATTCGTACGGATGTACAGTGTCACACCCCACCTGCGGCGGAACGCAGGGTGTGATCGATTGGCGATCGTCATAACACAAGTAATTGTAATAGAGATAACTATATGAAAGAAATAAACATAGTGTGTCATGACATCGCCACATACAAGAGGTGATCTTGTAATGCAACTACGTCACCACTACATAACGATAAATAACCAATGTCAACGTCATACAATCCAAAGACAAACAATGGCAAAACGCCCCAAAGATAATCCAGTAAACGAAAAGTGAAAATAAAGTGCAACAAATGCAATGCAAGTCTAGGACGGTCTTCTAAGTCAAATCCTGAGTACTAGTCCCTTAAGTCTGCTCATTACCTGAAACAAAGCTTAAAATGTAAACACAAAGGTTGAGCGAGTTCACTGAGTAGTTTAAGTAAAACAGTTTAAATGAAGTAAGCAAACAAAGTAAGTTTCTATAAAAAGCAGTTTCTAATTATAGAAAGTTTCCTGAAATAGCAAGTGAGTCTCAAAATAGTAATAGTAGTTCAAATAGTGTAACTAATGCATAAAGTAAGTAAAACAGTAACAACATCAGTAAAATCCATTACTGATTGTATCGGTAGTTACCTTAACCGATAGGAAGTGTGTGTCAGTAGTTCCGTTAACTGACTGTAATGTCTTACGGGTTTGTGGGGAACGGTCCACACAGTAAGACTAATCATGTAGTGACCATTTAGCCCTTTGGCACCATGGTCTGTCGGTCACTAGTAAGTCCACTCTACTAGTGTGTAAGTATGTAGTGTATATGGGGGGGGGGGGGTGTCACTACGCATGTAGTCAGAGTATGTCAACCATCTCGTTTGAAAACAATTTTGTATGCATTAGGTTTTCGTTACACTTTAGTAATTGATTTGTTTCTCAAAACATTTCATTATGAAAAGTAGTTTAGGTAAGCTTTGTCTCCCCCAAATTTTGCACAAATAAGTGAAAACAGTAAAAACATAGGGGCAATGAACTCACCTCGTGAATACGTATGATATAACAATAGTGTGTAGAAGTAATGTAGGTCACAGCTCACAGCTAATCCCGCCTAATAATGAGCTTCCCTAAGTAGAGTAATAATAGAAGGTAAGTTACATTTTTAGTTTAGTCCAAACTCACGAACAGGTGTTTTCAACTTGACGTAACTCGAGATTTAGAAACAGTTAAAAGATGATCTTTATATGGACGGAAACTAGACAAAACGTACTTCAACGACAAATCATGAGTTGGTTAATTTGATATAAAATCGTATAAGTTTTAATGGTTGAAAAACGGCTATTTAGCTAGTTGATACTTAGAACATTATTAACGTATTTGATTACAAAAACATGATAAGGCTTATATATAAATTCATAATCTGTTTTAAAACATGTTTATAATTAGTTTAACATTATTTAGTATCATTTATTCGTTTGCTAAATCGTTAAAATCATTCAAGTTAATAATCTTAGTTAAACGGTAAAAACTCAGTTTGACCAACGCTCAGTAAATTGCCATTTTAGAGAGTTTTACAAACAATTAGATGACGAGGCCAATTTTCCCAGAAACTAGACTCCGAGACCTACAACTTTGGTTTTGACAAATTATTAAAATTCAATACGGTTTAGTAGTTATGACTTTTTCAAAACAGGTGACTACAGCAGCAAAAGAACAGACACTCTGCTGTACCAACGTCTACTAAAATGCAGTTTGCGGGAGATTGAAAAATAATTAGACAATATATCTTACATTTTTGAAAACTAGATTCAAAGGGTTACCATTTTCGTTTAGACAAATATTTCAAATTCCAAAGTGAAAACGAGATAAACAGCAAACAATACCGACAAAAATTTAGAACAGGAAGCTTTAATATCTTTACCATTTAGTTAACGGATTTGGTTCATAGACGTGACGAGTTTACTAACGAGTTCAAAAATTGTTTCTTATACGTTAATAGCAGGTTATGAAGGTGTTTAAAATCCCAATTTAAAGATCACGAACACTCAAGACACGGAGTAATTCGATCCCAACGGCTGTCCGAAACCGGAAACACAAAAACAGTTTAGTATGTTATGTAAATTATATAGTTTCGGCTAGCGAAAATAGCACACACATACTTACGTTTGCTGGGTTGAATGATGATGATAGTGAATATTGGAACTCCTAGAATCCAAGAACGGTGGCTGTCAAAAGGAGACGTCGGTTCAAACAACACACCACCAGAATGTTATGATTAAATCACAAGTTATACAATACCACCACTAAGTGCGGCTAAATGAATTCGAAACTGGAAGAAAGTGAATACCTAGACTTCAATGGAGGATGGTAAGTGACTGCAAGAATGATGATGTTGATATGATGGTTCTGCCCTAACAAACCGATGCGGAAGAAAAGGTGGATGACGGCAAGGATAAGTAGAGGAGTAGGGTTTGCATGGAATTTAGCATGCACTTAATAGAAGAAACGTCTTGTTAGTCCAATGGCCATAATCCAATTTTTCCTAAGCCCAATATCACATACTAAAACTTAATTATTTAGCCTACAAGTGACATACAAAGATTATCCGAAACGAAGATGAACCGAAGACATAACTAGAAATTTAATAACCATGACGTAAATTTGTTTAAATCTTGAAGTTTAACAAAGCGGGATTCATTATTAATCATTATGTTCATAAGTCAATAAATAACTTATGGTTTTAATACGGTAATAGCTCGTTAAGAAACTAGAAGCTCATATATCGGGATTAACTAAAGTAATCTACATACGCAAAGTAAACACACATGAACTCTAACACATACACAACCAAGTAGTAATAACTTTTTAAAAGTATAAGTTTTAAATGTAAGTCGGTAATGAGCTAAGGGAACTATACTAACCAGAGCGTGAAAGTGACGGAAATTACAGTATCCCCCACTTAAGAGAATTTCGTCCCGAAATTCAAGTGGTAGTACTGTCACGAGAAGGGGTACTGAAAAGATGCGGATACTTGAGTCTCATCTGATCCTCGCGTTCCCAAGTAAACTCCGGTCCCCGACGGGAGTTCCAGCGAATCTTGACGATAGGAATACGACTACGCTTGAGGTTCTTGACCTCGTGCTCAACAATCTCCACCGGTTCCTCCACGAACCTCAAAGTATCATCTATCTGAATGTCATCAAGCGGAACTTGCAAGTTAGTGTCAGCAAGACACTTCTTCAAGTTCGAAACATGGAAAGTATCATGAACATTACTCAGCTCCTGTGGTAGCTTCAACAGATAAGCCACTGGACCAATGCGCTCAACAACCTCGAAGGGACCCACATAACGGTGTGCAAGCTTGCCTCTACGGCCGAAACGAACTACACCCTTCCAAGGGAAAACTTTCAGAAATACCAAATCACCCACACTGAATTCAAGTGGTCTACGCCGAACATCTGCATAACTCTTTTGACGACCTCTCGCTGCACGAAGTCTATCTCGAATCTGAAATCTTGTCGGTAGTGTCCTGAACAAGTTCGGACCAACAAGCTGTGTCTGACCAACCTCTGCCCAAAGAACTGCGAGAACGACACTTACGCCCATAGAGTGCTTCGAAAGGAGCACAACGAATACTAGAGTGATAGCTGTTATTATAAGAAAACTCAGCTAAGGAAGATACGAATCCAACTACCACCGAAATCAATGATACAAGCCCGCAACATATCCTCAAAGTGTCTGTATAGTACGCTCACTCTGGACCGTCGGTCTGCGGATGGTAAGCCGTACTCATGTCTAAGCGAAGTACCCAATGCTTTATGCATCGACTGCCAAAAACGAGAAGTGAATCTAGCGTCTCTATCTGAAATAATGGACACTGGAACCCCGTGACGAGAAATAACTTCCTTGCTGTAGATTCTGGTCAGTGTTTCTCCATTTTGTAGTCTTCCCGAATAGCCAGAAAATGTGCTGACTTGGTCAGCCTGTCGACTATCACCCAAACTGTATCGAAAGTTGAACGCGGTAACTTGGTAATGAAATACATGGCTATATTTTCCCACTTCCATTCAGGAATCTCAGGCTGCTGAAGTAATCCAGATAGTCTCTGATGCTCTGCCTTTACACGACCACAAGTGACACATTTACTGACGAAAGTGGCGATGTCACGCTTCATACCCGGCCACCAGTACATATCCCGAATATCAAAATACCTCTTATCTGCTCCAGGGTGAATCGAATATTTCGAATTATGCGACTCGTCCATAATAACTGTACGAATACCCCCAAACAACGGAACCCATATGCGATCAATGAAAAATAAACCACCATTTTCCCGTTTCTCAAACTGACGATCTAATCCACGAAGTGACTCAGCTGCTAAGTTCTCCTCCTTAAATGCTTCTACCTGAGCATTTAAAATCTGTTGACGAATACCCGATCCAACTGTCATACTCATAGCTCTAACACGCCTCGGTTTAATTCTTTCCTTTCTGCTCAGCGCATCGGCTACTAGCTTTACCGGGTTCGGTACTTGATCTCACAATCATAATCGCTAAGAAGTTCAATCCACCGTCTCTATCGCATATTATAGGTCTTTTATGATCAAATATATATTGTAGACTCTTATGGTCGGTGTAAATAACACTCTTGGTACCATAAAGATAATGTCTCCAACACTTTAGCGCAAAGACTACTGCTCCAAGTTCAAGATCGTGAGTGGTGTAATTCTTCTCGTGAATCTTCAGCTGTCGAGAAGCATACGCAATAACTTTACCCCGCTGCATCAATACACAACCCAAACCCTGTCCCGAGGCGTCACAATAACCCACAAAATCCTCGGTACCATCAGGAAGTGCAAGAATAGGAGGCATTGCACACCGTTCCTTCAAAGTCTGAAAAGCCAACTCCTGATCTTCTCCCCAAACATATTTCTTATTCTTCTGAGTCAAGGTGAGTGAGAGGTTGGCAATCTTGGCGAAATTCTCAATGAATCTCCGATATAACCGGCTAAACGATCGAATCTCTGTCGGCGAAGAAGGAGGTTTCCAATTTTTAACTGACTCGATTTTGCTCGGGTCGACATGAATACCCTCGCAATTTACAACGTGACCCAAAAAGTGGACTTCTTTCAGCAGAAGTCGCATTTAGAGAATTTGGCGTATAAGGACTCTCTTTCAAGTAACTCGAGAATCAAACGAAGATGAAGTGATGCTCTTCTTCGGATTTAGAATTAGATAAGGATGTCATTGATGAATACAATAACGAATTTATCAAGATAGGGTTTACAAACTGTGTTCATCAAATCCATAAACACTGCAGGAGCATTAGTAAGACCCAAAGGCATGACGGTGAACTCAAATGACCATAGCGAGTTCGAAAAGCAGTCTTAGGAATATCTGCCTCGTGGACACGTAACTAATGATAACCTGATCGAAGATCAATCTTCGAGAAACAAGTAGCTCCTTGGAGCTGGTCGAACAAATCGTCGATGCAGGGAAGAGGGTACCGATTTCTTGGACAGTAAGTTTATTAAGCTCGCGGTAATCAAGGCATAACCTCATGGATCCATCTTTCTTTTATCACGAAGAGAATCGGTGCTCCCACGGAGAATGACTGGACTAATGAATCCCAAAATTTTCAATTCTGTAACCTGATCGGATAACTCGCGCATTTCAGAAGGCGCAAGTCGATATGGGGCTCTGGCCACAGGGGTGGCTCCAGGATTAGGTCGATATGAAACTCGACCTGACGAAGAGGAGGTAGACCAGGCAAACTCCTCGGGAAAAACTCAGAAGGAAACTTCACGAACAATCGGAACATCGGGAAATACTTCTCTCTCCCATTTGCATACTCATCAATCTCGCCGCCTTCTCGGATCAATTTCTCCCCCGAATACTTCTAATGGCAGAAACCGTCAGGAAATGGAATACGAACGAATTTCTCAAAACACACAATCTCTGCTCTATGTTTGGATAACCAGTCCATACCCACAACGACGTCGAAGCTCCCAATATTAAGTCATACTGAAAGATGGCCCTCTAACTCTAGGGTGCAATTACGTAAGAATTTATAGGAGACGGAGGGTATTCCCATCGGCTAACTCTATCTCATAACCATGGTCAAGTCTACTAGGGCTCAATATCAAGTAGGGGCATGCAATCAAAAGATATAAAGCTGACATCGGCTCCTGAATCAAACAATACAGTGACAAAGGATTATTAAGAGAGAATGAACAGCTACAGTGTTAGGGTCCTGTTGAGCCTCTGCAGCTCCCAATAAGTAGGCACGAGCACGAGCGGGGTTCCCCTGATTCTTGTTCCCATTCCCAATCTGATTATTATTATTCCCACCAGTGCCCGTCCTCTTTGGACAATTCCGAGCGTAATGATCTTTACTCCAACACTCAAAACAACCAGTTGGTCTCACCGCATTAACTGGGTTTGCAGCAATAGCCCCAGTACGACAATCTCGAGCAGCATGACCACGACCCTTACACTTACTACAAATGCAAGGAGTATTCCTAGAATGATGAAGGTTGCAAGTCTGGCAATACGGAGAACTACATGTATAACCACCCTTTGAACTACCCTCGGATTTCCCACTGTCATATCTAGTCTTCTTCTGGTTCCCATGTTTGCTTTCAGATGAATCCTTCCTCTTATCAGTAGACAATACCCCACTCCTCAGTAAATCATCTGTAACTGACCCAGCTTTCTGGATCGCACTCTGAATAGTAGCTGGCTCAGTAGCTGTCAATGCACGACGAACCTCAGGATGTAACCCATAAATGTAACGCTCTATCCTCTTTGATTCAGGGACAACCATCTGAGGACAAAGTCTAGCCAACTCATGAAAACGATCTGTATAAGCTTTATGATTCGCCCCAACCATGTTGTGGTTCCAAAACTCCGACTCAAGTTTCTGCATCTCGTTACGAGGGCAAAATTCTTCCAATAGTAGTGTCCTGAAATCAGCCCAAGTCATACCCATAGCGGCCTCTCTACCACGTACTTGTATCTCTGAGTTCCACCAAGTGAGTGCCGTACCAATAAGAGAATTCGATGCATAACGAACCATATTCTGTTCCGAACACCCACTAATGTCAATCACCGCTTCCATTTTCTCGAACCAGCGGTTAAGTGCAAGGGCCCCGCCCTTTCCATCAAACTCTTTTGGCTTACAAGCCAAAACTCCTTATAAGTACAGCCCTGGGGGTTAGGTAGGTTAGGTTGGGGGTGGCGGTTGAGGTGGCTGCTGTGGCTGATGTGGTGGTTGCTGATGAACAGCAGCAGTGACATGTTCCACTATAGTAGGTACGACCGCAGCTAACTGCTGAGCGATCAGAGCGGCAATCTGAGCCTCAGTAAGAGCACGACGTGGAGGCATCTACACAAGAATGGAAGAGTACACATTAGTATGAGCAGGATAAAATTTAAGTAAGAGGTACGTTTAGGAGATCTTAAAGATGGGACTTGTTGGTATGTATTACATTATAACCACAAACATGGTCAACATATATGAATCGGTACGGATATAATTACGTTTGTAACCCATAATTATATCCCTATCGTCTCATATACCTATTTACTCCCCATGTCTATTCACATAATGCTAACATCTACCATGAAAGTATAAGAGTTTAATCAGGTCTCAATTCAATCCCAAACAGAGAAAACATTATTAAAAATAAAAGAGTTCATTCGATGTCGTAAGACTGTCGTAAGTCGACATCTTCCTTAGACGATGAAACGTGAAAGTAGTGTGACGTAAGAAAACAAAGAAAAGATCCTAAAAGATCTATATGAGGACTCCTAGTTATAGTCTAGGCCAAACCACCTAAATCTCTATAACCATGTGCTCTGATACCAATCTGTCACACCCCACCTGCGGCCGAACGCAGGGTGTGATCGATTGGCGATCGTCATAACACAAGTAATTGTAATAGAGATAACTATATGAAAGAAATAAACATATTGTGTCATGACATCGCCACATACAAGAGGTGATCTTGTAATGCAACTACGTCACCACTACATAACGATAAATAACCAATGTCAACGTCATACAATCCAAAGACAAACAATGGCAAAACGCCCCAAAGATAATCCAGTAAACGAAAAGTGAAAATAAAGTGCAACAAATGCAATGCAAGTCTAGGACGGTCTTCTAAGTCAAATCCTGAGTACTAGTCCCTTAAGTCTGCTCATTACCTGAAACAAAGCTTAAAATGTCAACACAAAGGTTGAGCGAGTTCACTGAGTAGTTTAAGTAAAACAGTTTAAATGAAGTAAGCAAACAAAGTAAGTTTCTATAAAAAGCAGTTTCTAATTATAGAAAGTTTCCTGAAATAGAAAGTGAGTCTCAAAATAGTAATAGTAGTTCAAATAGTGTAACTAATGCATAAAGTAAGTAAAACAGTAACAACATCAGTAAAATCCATTACTGATTGTATCGGTAGTTACCTTAACCGATAGGAAGTGTGTGTCGGTAGTTCCGTTAACTGACTGTAATGTCTTACGGGTTGGTGGGGAACGGTCCACACAGTAAGACTAATCATGTAGTGACCATTTAGCCCTTTGGCACCATGGTCTGTCGGTCACTAGTAAGTCCACTCTACTAGTGTGTAAGTATGTAGTGTATATGGGGGGGGGGGGGGGGGGGGGTGTCACAGTATGTCAACCATCTCGTTTGAAAACAATTTTGTATGCATTAGGTTTTCGTTACACTTTAGTAATTGATTTGTTTCTCAAAACATTTCATTATGAAAAGTAGTTTAGGTAAGCTTTGTCTCCCCCAAATTTTGCACAAATAAGTGAAAACAGTAAAAACATAGGGGCAATGAACTCACCTCGTGAATACGTATGATATAACAATAGTGTGTAGAAGTAATGTAGGTCACAGCTCACAGCTAATCCCGCCTAATAATGAGCTTCCCTAAGTAGAGTAATAATAGAAGGTAAGTTACATTTTTAGTTTAGTCCAAACTCACGAACATGTGTTTTCAACTTGACGTAACTCGAGATTTAGAAACAGTTAAAAGATGATCTTTATATGGACGGAAACTAGACAAAACGTACTTCAACGACAAATCATGAGTTGGTTAATTTGATATAAAATCGTATAAGTTTTAATGGTTGAAAAACGGCTATTTAGCTAGTTGATACTTAGAACATTATTAACGTATTTGATTACAAAAACATGATAAGGCTTATATATAAATTCATAATCTGTTTTAAAACATGTTTATAATTAGTTTAACATTATTTAGTATCATTTATTCGTTTGCTACATCGTTAAAATCATTCAAGTTAATAATCTTAGTTAAACGGTAAAAACTCAGTTTGACCAACGCTCAGTAAATTGCCATTTTAGAGAGTTTTACAAACAATTAGATGACGAGGCCAATTTTCCCAGAAACTAGACTCCGAGACCTACAACTTTGGTTTTGACAAATTATTAAAATTCAATACGGTTTAGTAGTTATGACTTTTTCAAAACAGGTTACAATTTTCGTTTAGACAAATATTTCAAATTCCAAAGTGAAAACGAGATAAACAACAAACAATACCGACAAAAATTTAGAACAGGAAGCTTTAATATCTTTACCATTTAGTTAACGGATTTGGTTCATAGACGTGACGAGTTTACTAACGAGTTCAAAAATGTTTCTTATACGTTAATAGCAGGTTATGAAGGTGTTTAAAATCCCAATTTAAAGATCACGAACAACTCAAGACACGGAGTAATTCGATCCCAACGGCTGTCCGAAACCGGAAACACAAAAACAGTTTAGTATGTTATGTAAATTATATAGTTTCGGCTAGCGAAAATAGCACACACATACTTACGTTTGCTGGGTTGAATGATGATGATAGTGAATATTGGAACTCCTAGAATCCAAGAACGGTGGCTGTCAAAAGGAGACGTCGGTTCAAACAACACACCACCAGAATGTTATGATTAAATCACAAGTTATACAATACCACCACTAAGTGCGGCTAAATGAATTCGAAACTGGAAGAAAGTGAATACCTAGACTTCAATGGAGGATGGTAAGTGACTGCAAGAATGATGATGTTGATATGATGGTTCTGCCCTAACAAACCGATGCGGAAGAAAAGGTGGATGACGGCAAGGATAAGTAGAGGAGTAGGGTTTGCATGGAATTTAGCATGCACTTAATAGAAGAAACGTCTTGTTAGTCCAATGGCCATAATCCAATTTTTCCGAAGCCCAATATCACATACTAAAACTTAATTATTTAGCCTAAAAGTGACATACAAAAATTATCCGAAACGAAGATGAACCGAAGACATAACTAGAAATTTAATAACCATGACGTAAATTTGTTTAAATCTTGAAGTTTAACAAAGCGGGATTCATTATTAATCATTATGTTCATAAGTCAATAAATAACTTATGGTTTTAATACGGTAATAGCTCGTTAAGAAACTAGAAGCTCATATATCAGGATTAACTAACTGTGCACCTAAGGTAGTAATCTACATACGCAAAGTAAACACACATGAACTCTAACACATACACAACCAAGTAGTAATAACTTTTTAAAAGTATAAGTTTTAAATGTAAGTCGGTAATGAGCTAAGGGAACTATACTAACCAGAGCGTGAAAGTGACGGAGGTTACAGTATCCCCCACTTAAGAGAATTTCGTCCCGAAATTCAAGTGGTAGTACTGTCACGAGAAGGGGTACTGAAAAGATGCGGATACTTGAGTCTCATCTGATCCTCGCGTTCCCAAGTAAACTCCGGTCCCCGACGGGAGTTCCAGCGAATCTTGACGATAGGAATACGACTACGCTTGAGGTTCTTGACCTCGTGCTCAACAATCTCCACCGGTTCCTCCACGAACCTCAAAGTATCATCTATCTGAATGTCATCAAGCGGAACTTGCAAGTTAGTGTCAGCAAGACACTTCTTCAAGTTCGAAACATGGAAAGTATCATGAACATTACTCAGCTCCTGTGGCAGCTTCAACCGATAAGCCACTGGACCAATGCGCTCAACAACCTCGAAGGGACCCACATAACGGGGTGCAAGCTTGCCTCTACGGCCGAAACGAACTACACCCTTCCAAGGGGAAACTTTCAGAAATACCAAATCACCCACACTGAATTCAAGTGGTCTACGACGAACATCTGCATAACTCTTTTGACGACCTCTCGCTGCACGAAGTCTATCTCGAATCTAAAAAATCTTGTCGGTAGTGTCCTGAACAAGTTCGGGACCAACAAGCTGTGTCTGACCAACCTCTGCCCAAAGAACTGGAGAACGACACTTACGCCCATAGAGTGCTTCGAAAGGAGCACAACGAATACTAGAGTGATAGCTGTTATTATAAGAAAACTCAGCTAAAGGAAGATACGAATCCCAACTACCACCGAAATCAATGATACAAGCCCGCAACATATCCTCAAGTGTCTGTATAGTACGCTCACTCTGACCGTCGGTCTGCGGATGGTAAGTCGTACTCATGTCTAAGCGAGTACCCAATGCTTTATGCATCGACTGCCAAAAACGAGAAGTGAATCTAGCGTCTCTATCTGAAATAATGGACACTGGAACCCCGTGACGAGAAATAACTTCCTTGATGTAGATTCTGGTCAGTTTCTCCATTTTGTAGTCTTCCCGAATAGCCAGAAAATGTGCTGACTTGGTCAGCCTGTCGACTATCACCCAAACTGTATCGAACCCACTAGTTGAACGCGGTAACTTGGTAATGAAATCCATGGCTATATTTTCCCACTTCCATTCAGGAATCTCAGGCTGCTGAAGTAATCCAGATGGTCTCTGATGCTCTGCCTTTACACGACCACAAGTGACACATTTACTGACGAAAGTAGCGATGTCACGCTTCATACCCGGCCACCAGTACATATCCCGAATATCAAAATACATCTTATCTGCTCCAGGGTGAATCGAATATTTCGAATTATGCGACTCGTCCATAATAACTGTACGAATACCCCCAAACAACGGAACCCATATGCGATCAATGAAAAATAAACCACCATTTTCCCGTTTCTCAAACTGACGATCTAATCCAAGAAGTGACTCAGCTGCTAAGTTCTCCTCCTTAAATGCTTCTACCTGAGCATTTAAAATCTGTTGACGAATACCCGATCCAACCGTCATACTCATAGCTCTAACACGCCTCGGTTTAATTCTTTCCTTTCTGCTCAGCGCATCGGCTACTACATTAGCTTTACCCGGGTGGTACTTGATCTCACAATCATAATCGCTAAGAAGTTCAATCCACCGTCTCTGTCGCATATTAAGGTCTTTCTGATCAAATATATATTGTAGACTCTTATGGTCGGTGTAAATAACACTCTTGGTACCATAAAGATAATGTCTCCAACACTTTAGCGCAAAGACTACTGCTCCAAGTTCAAGATCGTGAGTGGTGTAATTCTTCTCGTGAATCTTCAGCTGTCGAGAAGCATACGCAATAACTTTACCCCGCTGCATCAATATACAACCCAATCCCTGTCCCGAGGCGTCACAATAACCCACAAAATCCTCGGTACCATCAGGAAGTGCAAGAATAGGAGCATTGCACAACCGTTCCTTCAAAGTCTGAAAAGCCAACTCCTGATCTTCTCCCCAAACATATTTCTTATTCTTCTGAGTCAAGGTGGTGAGAGGCTTGGCAATCTTGGAGAAATTCTCAATGAATCTCCGATAATAACCGGCTAATCCCAAAAACGATCGAATCTCTGTCGGCGAAGAAGGAGGTTTCCAATTTTTAACTGACTCGATTTTGCTCGGGTCGACATGAATACCCTCGCAATTTACAACGTGACCCAAAAAGTGGACTTCTTTCAGCCAGAAGTCGCATTTAGAGAATTTGGCGTATAAGGACTCTCTTTCAAGTAACTCGAGAATCAAACGAAGATGAAGTGAATGCTCTTCTTCGGATTTAGAATAGATAAGGATGTCATTGATGAATACAATAACGAATTTATCAAGATAGGGTTTACAAACTGTGTTCATCAAATCCATAAACACTGCAGGAGCATTAGTAAGACCGAAAGGCATGACGGTGAACTCAAAATGACCATAGCGAGTTCGAAAAGCAGTCTTAGGAATATCTGCCTCGTGGACACGTAACTAATGATAACCTGATCGAAGATCAATCTTCGAGAAACACACATGAACTCATATATCGGGATTAACTAACTGTGCACCTAAGGTAGTAATCTACATACGCAAAGTAAACACACATGAACTCTAACATATACACAACCAAGTAGTAATAACTTTTTAAAAGTATAAGTTTTAAATGTAAGTCGGTAATGAGCTAAGGGAACTATACTAACCAGAGCGTGAAAGTGACGGAGGTTACATACAGAACAGAAATATTAAAAGTTTGAATCTTATTCTAACTGTTTTGCTTTCGAATGTTTATATTTCTGTTTGCAGGAAAATGGCTGAAATCCCTGCTTCTACTGTTGATGCAACTGTGGCACAATCTTCACAATCGTAAAGTACTAGATGCATCGTTGGCACGAAAAATAACATGTGCGCTTATCTCAATGAAACGACCCGTAATGCCCAACCGTTCACTGGAATCATTCAATTCTTGAAAAGGTCAAGAATCTTCAAAGCTATCTCCACTGAGTGTGTACCATATTTAACTCATATCTCAGATTTCTGGGAAAAAGCTAAAGTAGTACGTGAAGATGGGAAGGTTCAGATACACAGCTCTGTTCTCGGGACTGACATCATGATCGATGAACATGTCATTCGAGAAGTTTTTGGTTTTGAGGATTCAGTGGAGATGCCCACGAAGCTGAACAAATATTTAGTCAGAGGGTTGCTGCTGAGAGTGAAGTATGTTGGTAATATTGAAAAAGGGGTGATCACAAAGTAAGGATTCAACATTCAGTACAAGTACCTGTGTCATGTGTTGCAGCACTGTCTGAGTCCTCGCAGGGCTGGGCATGATGAAATGCGCGAGACTATTCAGAGCGCGTTTGCTGCATTGGTGCTGAACATTCCGTTTAACTTTTCAGGAATGATTTTGCAGCACATGACGGAAAATTTGGAGATGAAGAAACAGAGGTATTTGATGTATGCTAGATTTGTGCAGATAATTCTGGATGTGAAGATTCCTAACTTGCCAAAGAATGATGATGATGCAATCAAGTTAGACGAAATGAATGATGGAACTATGATACGCATGCTTTCTTACAAAGGCAAGGATGTGAAGCCTACAGAGAAAAGATTGATTGGGCATCTTGCAAATCCATCTTATGTTTGCCCGGGCCGTAAGAAATGGAGACACGGCGATAGTGAATCAGATACTGAGGATATAGTTGTGCCTCAATCTGATTCCGATGAGGAGGTTATTTCTGCTGAATCTCCTGTTACTGGTACATCATCATCTCAAGTTGAGTTACGAGATGAAGACGATGTTGTTCTGAGTACTGAGAAGAGTCCTTCAGTAAAGAAAAGGAAAGCTGCAGGAAAGTCGTTGAGAGATATTATCAGTAACAAAGGGAAAGCTGCAAAACGTTTCAAGCATGTTAAACGTACTGATCTTATTCCACCGACAACTGCCAGCACAGCAACTCCAGTTCCTCCTCCCATGGCCTCTCAACAACAGCAAGGTCCTCAACAAAGCGAGCCTATCATGACGACAACCACGACAACTACAATCACGAGAGAACAATCGTCGTCGTCAGTACAGATATCTGATTCTGTTCAGATCTCCACTTTGAATTCTATGTTGTTGGGTGTTTTATTGAGACAGCAGCAACAGGATGAAGAAATTAAAAGATTAAATGATTTGATGGCTAAAGGGGAAGCTGAAAGAGCTGCAATGTCAAAGAAGATTGAGGATCAGGATCTATTGCTTGATTCTCAGAAGCTGTTGATCGAGGATCAGAACAAGGAGTTGGTGCTTTTTAAAGAAAAGATCAAGATTTTGGAGGATGCTACCAATAAAATACAAGACACTATGATTGCAGGGGATGATGGAATATTCAGACTCAACGCACCAGTCGATGCATCTACTGACCCGGCTGGTGAAGATAGTGAAGACACGGAGTCTGATGAAGATGGTAAAGAACATTAGAGTGAATCCCAACATGATATTACTCCTTTTTCACATAAAAAGTCCAATTTAACTTACATTTTGGATATGCAGGGGGTAATACAGTTTAGTGTTGACCACAACAAATAAGAAGGAGAGATCGTACATAGCTTGTCTAAAGAGCAGATTGCAGAACTATTTGAGATGAATCCTAATGACGTTATTTGAGATGAATCCTAATGACGTTATGTCTGATGAATCCTCCTGATTCTGAAGCTGATGTTGATGAGATAGAGTTCGAGCAAAATGTTGATTCAGCAGAGCCTATCTATCAATCTTCCGATTTTAAAGATCTTCCTGATGATGACAAAATGTTTGATGTAAATAATGAAGATCTTAATCGGAAGTTAGAGAAACTTCCGGCAGCCAATCAAGCTACACCAAATCAAGAAGAAATGAGTGTCAAGAAAGCTGAATGGCTTCATGCTATGAAAGAATGTTTCCGCCCACCTCGTCAAGATGTTGAACCTGCCTATACGAAGTGTTACTCCTTGAAGGGTGCAAAGACTGAAGGCCAGATAATAAGTTGGGCATACTTGGAGGATTTGAATGTTTATGCCGTCAAGAGAGAACGAGGCATAGATTACTTTAAACGCGCTCATGATTTGAAGACGCTGCCATATTTTGACATGATGCAGTTGGCTCGTCTTAAGTTGCTATACAGTGAGAAAGATGATAAAGCAACTTGGTTGGAAAAACAGCTTTGGTTTGAGTTCAGAAATCAGTGGAAATACCTAAGGCCGCAGTTTCCGAAGATTACCTACTCCAAGGATCGAAAGAATCGAAGAACGGGTAAAGCTTTGAAGCATGTCAAGTATCAAGCGCCAAAGGTGATGGAGAAGATTCCACTACGCCAAATGCAAGCTGGTTTTCATCGAAGATTCAAGTGGTGGTATTATGATGATAGAACCACAGAAGCTGTGATCGTGATGGAGCGTAAAGATGTTTGGGAAACACTGAGAATTTTTGATACAATGTGGATTAGAAATTTCTCTGATGATGATATTTTTTTCTGTTTGAATGTCCTATATTCTTTGATGTCAAAGATATGGATCAAGCGATGCGTTTCAACAAGATTGTACGTGTTTGTTTCGCTTACAAGATCCACGCTTAAGAGGGCAGATCAAAGACGTGTTTTGGGAAGCAGCAGAGATTTTTGAAGACTGAAGACATAGAATCTAGTTCCTAGGGGGAGTTTGTAGGTGCATTTCGTTAGTTACTAGATTCGTATTTAATTAACGTTTATATCAGTCTTTATATTGTTTGATTGAATATTAATATTGAATGTTTGATTAATTATATGCTTGAACGTTTACCTTGTTATCAATTAATCAAATATGTGTTTTGTGATGTTTTAATAATATTCAGACTCATTCGCACGGATAAGGATGATATCCGTGCGCATGAAGATTCCATTCGCACGAATCAGTTAAGTAAACAGTTTGTTTATTAATATGTAACATTCGTACGGACGAGACCATGTCCGCACGAATAAAAAGTAATCCGTACGGATGAGATCACATCCGTACGATTGAAAAGCTGGGCCTATATATACCCAGCTAGGTTTCTGCATTCGTAAGGTTTTGCTAGGTTTTCTTTCATTCGTGCCGAACTGCTGCTCTTGTGTTTTCTGGTATTCCAAATCGATAATAACGTATAAACAATCATCCGAATAGTCTTCCTTAGATCCGATCTTATCAACTATCGTTGGTTTGATTCCGTTTCCGAAGGTTCTATATTCGCTAGATAATCAATCACTTATTTCCGCTAGGTTATTGATATAACGTTGACTCTTAAGATCCATACAACCCCAACACCTAGATTACATCCCGTACGAGTTAGAATTACGTTTAGGTGTGTGATATTGATGTCAAATAATCTCCTACGTTACAATACCATTAAGAATTTCTTAAGAATAGTATTTGAAGCCATTTAATCCATAAAAAACTCAATCAAATCGAATATACCATTTTAAAATCAAAACCCAAATTTTAAAATCCCATAGGTACTTTCAAAAACTAATTTTACAACACCGTACCATACATTTCCGTTTCTAATCCAAACTTCCACACTACCCTAATAAACCTTAAAATTACCTATATCAACTATTTAAACGAATTTATACCCAATAAAACGCTTATTTTATTGTAAAACCTAGATTACATCCCGTACGAGTTAGAATTACGTTTAGGTGTGTGATATTGATGTCAAATAATCCCCTACGTTACAATACCATTAAGAATGTCTTAAGAATAGTATTTGAAGCCATTTAATCCATAAAAAAATCAATCAAATCGAATATACCATTTTAAAATCAAAACCCAAATTTTAAAAACCCATAGGTACTTTCAAAAACTAATTTTACAACACCGTACCATACATTTCCGTTTCTAATCAAAACTTCCACACTACCCTAATAAACTTTAAAATTACCTATATCAACTATTCAAACCAATTTATACCCAATAAAACGATTATTTTATTGTAAAACCTAGATTACATCCCGTACGAGTTAGAATTACGTTTAGGTGTGTGATATTGATGTCAATTAATCCCCTACGTTACAATAGCATTAAGAATGTCTTAAGAATAGTATTTGAAGCCATTTAATCCATAAAAAACTCAATCAAATCGAATATACCATTTTAAAACCAAAACCCAAATTTTAAAAACCAATAGGTACTTTCAAAAACTAAATTTACAACACCGTACCATACATTTCCGTTTCTAATCCAAACTTCTACACTACCATAATAAACTTTAAAATTGCCTACATCAACTATTCAAACCAAATTATACCCAATAAAAACTTTATTTTATTGTAAAACCTAGATTACATCCCGTACGAGTTAGAATTACGTTTAGGTGTGTGATATTGATGTCAAATAATCTCCTACGTTACAATACCATTAAGAATGTCTTAAGAATAGTATTTGAAGCCATTTTATCCATAAAAAACTCAATCAAATCGAATATACCATTTTAAAATCAAAACCCAAATTTTAAAAACCCATAGGTACTTTCAAAAACTAATTTTACACCACCGTACCATACATTTCCGTTTCTAATCAAAACTTCCACACTACCCTAATAAACTTTAAAATTACCTATATCAACTATTCAAACCAATTTATACCCAATAAAACGATTATTTTATTGTAAAACCTAGATTACATCCCGTACGAGTTAGAATTACGTTTAGGTGTGTGATATTGATGTCAATTAATCCCCTACGTTACAATAGCATTAAGAATGTCTTAAGAATAGTATTTAAAGCCATTTAATCCATAAAAAACTCAATCAAATCGAATATACCATTTTAAAACCAAAACCCAAATTTTAAAAACCCATAGGTACTTTCAAAAACTAAATTTACAACACCGTACCATACATTTCCGTTTCTAATCCAAACTTCTACACTACCATAATAAACTTTAAAATTGCCTACATCAACTATTCAAACCAAATTATACCCAATAAAAACTTTATTTTATTGTAAAACCTAGATTACATCCCGTACGAGTTAGAATTACGTTTAGGTGTGTGATATTGATGTCAAATAATCTCCTACGTTACAATACCATTAAGAATGTCTTAAGAATAGTATTTGAAGCCATTTTATCCATAAAAAACTCAATCAAATCGAATATACCATTTTAAAATCAAAACCCAAATTTTAAAAACCCATAGGTACTTTCAAAAATTAATTTGACAACACCGTACCATACATTTCCGTTTCTAATCCAAACTTCCACACTACCCTAATAAACTTTAAAATTACCTATATCAACTATTTAAACGAATTTATACCCAATAAAACGCTTATTTTATTGTAAAACCTAGATTACATCCCGTACGACTTAGAATTACGTTTAGGTGTTTCATATTGATGTCAAATAATCCCCTACGTTACAATACCATTAAGAATGTCTTAAGAATAGTATTTGAAGTTATTTAATCCATAAAAACTCAATCAAATCGAATATACCATTTTAAAATCAAAACCCAAATTTTAAAAACCCATAGGTACTTTCAAAAACTAATTTTACAACACCGTACCATACATTTCCGTTTCTAATCCAAACTTCCACACTACCCTAATAAACATTAAAATTACCTATATCAACTATTCAAACCAATTTATACCCAATAAAACGTTTATTTTATTGTAAAACCTAGATTACATCCCGTACGAGTTAGAATTACGTTTAGGTGTGTGATATTGATGTCAAATAATCTCCTACGTTACAATACCATTAAGAATGTCTTAAGAATAGTATTTGAAGCTATTTAATCCATAAAAAACTAAATCAAATCGAATATACCATTTTAAAATCAAAACCCAAATTTTAAAAACTCATAGGTACTTTCAAAAACTAATTTTACAACACCGTACCATGCATTTCCGTTTCTAATTCAAACTTCCACACTACCCTAATAAACTTTAAAATTACCTATACCAACTATTTAAACGAATTTATACCCAATAAAACGCTTATTTTATTGTAAAACCTAGATTACATCCGTACGAGTTAGAATTACGTTTAGATGTGTGATATTGATGTCAAATAATCCCCTACGTTACAATACCATTAAGAATGTCTTAAGAATAGTATTTGAAGCCATTTAATCCATAAAAAACTCAATCAAATCGAATGTACCATTTTAAAATCAAAACCCAAATTTTAAAAACCCATAGGTACTTTAAAAACTAATTTTACAACACCGTACCATACATTTCCGTTTCTAATCAAAACTTCCACACTACCCTAATAAACATTAAAATTACCTATATCAACTATTCAAACCAATTTATACCCAATAAAACGCTTATTTTATTGTAAAACCTAGATTACATCCCGTACGAGTTAGAATTACGTTTAGGTGTGTGATATTGATTTCAAATAATCCCCTACGTTACAATAGCATTAACAATGTCTTAAGAATAGTATTTGAAGCCATTTAATCCATAAAAAACTCAATCAAATCGAATGTACCATTTTAAAACCAAAACCCAAATTTTTAAAACCCATAGGTACTTTCAAAAACTAAATTTACAACATCGTACCATACATTTCCGTTTCTAATCCAAACTTCCACACTACCATAATAAACTTTAAAATTGCCTATATCAACTATTCAAACCAATTTATACCCAATAAAACGTTTATTTTATTGTAAAACCTAGATTACATCCCGTACGAGTTAGAATTACGTTTAGGTGTGTGATATTGATGTCAAATAATCTCCTACGTTACAATACCATTAAGAATGTCTTAAAAATAGTATTTGAAGCCATTTACATTACTACAAACAGGGCCATCAATGACGCGCATTGCGCGTCAAGAAGAGGCTTTATGACGCGCAAATGCGCGTCAAGGATTGACCAGTCATAAATAATTTATGACGCGCATTGAGGCGTCACAGCTTAATGACCCGCGCTTATGTCCCTCGTTTTATGACCTTCTTTTTTGACCTTCGTTTTAAGACACGCGGTATATGACTTTCTTTTTTGACCTTCGTTTTTTACTCGCGTTATATGACATTCGTTTTTGACCTTGGTTTTTAGACCCACATTTTATGACTCACGTTTTTGACCTTCGTTTAAGACCCACATTTTATGACTTATGTTTATGACATATGAAATTGCGTGTCAAAGTTATGCAAACTAATTTTTTTTAAATAAAATTCTTTTTTATAAAACCTGGTGATTATATATTATATATATTATATATATACATGACAATAAACCTGACCAACAATCTGATCATTGTACAAAATTAACGCATTTCATATATAATCAAAACCATGCGTTTTCCTTACATAACATTTGTCTAATAATGTACAAATAACTTAACTATAACATGTTTCATTACAACGAGTTCGATTTCTACCTAAAAATAAAGTTTGACACATAAATTGCCCATTCTTCTCGAATATCATCGATATCCGCCTCCGTGTACTCATTGCTTTCACCACCAATCTAGTCAAATAAAACAACATTTTAGAAACAATTAATTACTACTTAAACTACTTAAAACAGATAATTAGTACTTACAATGTCATTTTCCAGAACCCGAACTCCATGTTTAACTACTTCCTTCATAAACTTCAACGTGAAGTACCCACATTCGGTGCATCCGGGCTGACGTGGACACTACACAAGAAACACAACTTCAGCAGCCTCCTAATATGCCTAATATGAAGTAATTTTGCTCAAGTTTGGTAATAACGACACTGCCAAGGTTTTGGTCTGTTTTACTTGTTACTTGCTTAAATGGTTGTTCAGCAGCCTCCTAATATGCCTAATATGCTATGCAACATACAACTACTACAAACAGGGCTAATATGATATGCAACATATATACAACTACTACAAACAGGGCTAATTGTTTTCCAGGTTTTCTATTCCAAAAATTACACTTCAACAGCATCATCATAAATATACATACAACTATAGGTATTCTATCCTAATATGCCTAATATGCTATGTAATCCTTAACAAAACTAACCAACTAAGTAACAGTTTAAGGTCTACTAACTGAAGGTTAACAGCAGCAGCACAAGATAATATTCAACAAATAACTAACCTTAGAATTAACCCAGTTAAGTTTGGTCCTCTTATTGGTTCCAGCTTCTACATCATACAATGCAATTGCCCTACAAAGAACCCAGTTAAGTATTAGTTACGCATCATAAAGATTCTATAACTTACCCTAAAAAGTACCCAGTTAAGTATTACTTACGCATCCACTATTTGCTTGAACTGATGATTGACGTCGCTAATCTTTAGGGAATCAAGATAATAGCAAGTACTTGTCTTCATGTTCAGCACGCCTAACACCCAATGTCGTCTACAAATAACAAAAAATTCAGATTCTGTTAATTAATGTTAATTTATATTAATTAATTTAAATGTTGTCGAAAGTCTAACCCGGGATTGTATGGCATTAAGACGAGGTCATTTTGCTTCCTTGTAGTTAACCTTTTTGCAATAACTCGACTTGCATCCTCGATATTCTTGGCCCTCGCTTTACGTTCATGATGCATGATCGCAGTCGGGGTCATGAAACAAACTCCATGATCTGTTTGTGACCCATTCTTGATTTGCTCATACAGGAACCTGTTAACAATTAACATACAAAGTGTACATTCAATTAGTCCTGTTAACATACTATTAACTGTCAAAATTTTAATAAACTATATTTAATCACTTACATGATATAAGAAGCAACGACAGCCCCGCTTAACTCATCCATTGCAAATAAACTGTCAAAATCATTCCAGTTTAAGTACGTATAACTGGGGTGCCCAAACAATTCATCCTCGCATTGCACTTTTATGCTATCGACCTTTGCAACTTGTCCATCAACCATCACTGCAGCCATTTTCAATCCCATCCTTTGTTCAACTCTTTTCCTCCCTCTCTTCTGAGCTCTCGTCGTCATTTTTTTCAACGAAGTTCCTTTCTTATTCACTTTTGCAACGGAGCCGACAGTTTCTGGGCTTTTTGCTTGTTCAACAGCAACTGTAACAATACAGCTTATGGTCACTAAAAATAACTTTAAACAAACCTGTAAAAATTTGATGTTTTTTGGCATCGTACCTGTTTTTGACATCCTCGGTTCTTCTTCTTCGTTGTCGGGTTC
>CAJVGC010000001.1:34596075-34639024 GCA_910822075.1 Senecio squalidus | reverse complement strand
TTAATGTTTATTATTGTTGTTAAGTAGTATATGTTATAATGATTCTTGATGATTAGAAGATTTTATGTGTATGAAGTATTTTATAAATTGTTATAAGAAAAAGAATGGTTAGATAATTGTCGGAAAAGAAAAGAGGTCGACTTTCATTGTCGAGAAGAAGTAGCATTAACTTTACATACCGCGAGGGTATGTATAAGTGTTAGATACGACATTTAGTTGCCGGGAAAGAGAAGAAGAGATTGATACGACATTTAGTTGTCGGGTAAGAGAAGAAATTATAGATACGACATTTAGTTGTCGGGAAAGAGAAGAAGAGATAGATACGACATTTAGTTGTCGGGAAAGAGAAGAAGAGATAGATACGACATTTAGTTGTCGGGAAAGAGAAGAAGAGATTGATACGACATTTAGTTGTCGGGTAAGAGAAGAAATGATAGATACGACATTTAGTTGTCGGGAAAGAGAAGAAATGATAGATACGAAATTTAGTTGTCGGGAAAGAGAAGAAGTGATAGATACGACATTTAGTTGTCGGGAAAGAGAAGAAATGATAGATACGACATTTAGTTGTCGGGAATGAGAAGAAGTGTTAGATACGACCATGTGATTGTCGGGAAGAGAAAAGAAGTAATTGTATAGAAAGAAAGAAAGAATAGATTTTTATTAGATGTAATTAACATAATCGTAAGGTATACTCACTAGCTTAACGCTAATATATTATGTTAATTGTATGTTTTGTAGGTAATTGAGTTTTATGGAAAGGCAAGCTAAAGAAGAAGGGAAGGGGACCGTTGTAGAGATTAAATGTTTTATAAAAATGTTTTTGTAAGAGCTTCCGCTCCAAATTGTAAAATGAGATGTTATCGGATATTTGTCATTGACTAAAGAGATGAAATAGTGACACCGTAGAATATTAATTACATGTTTAAAAAAAATAAAAATAGAGTGTATTTGGTTCCGGGTGTTACAAGTTGGTATCAGAGCCTTGACTTGTGTGAGTCGAGTATCTAGTCAATACTTGAACCCAAGTTGAGGCTTTGTAATGTAAGATCATTGGGGAAGAAGCTTGCCTTGCGGAGAAGATAAGAGTAAGTAACGTTTTTGGAAGTGAAGTAAGATTTATTGTTAGAAATTGGTTAGGTAGGCCTTAATTTAAGATATGCAACGTGTACATGAGTTTGATGTGTTTAGAGTTAACGTGTGAACAACGTTAGTTTTGAATATGTTATTCGAGAGCATATCCGTTATGGTTGATGAATGTAAGAAGAAAGGCAAGTAAGGTTAGAAAGTATATGCTAGAAGTATATGCTATAATTATAATTGCGTATATTATAATCTTTATATTTTGTTAGAAGTATATTTCGTATTAGTAGAGTTTGAGAGAGAAGAAGTAGTCGTTATAAAGAAGATGAGATAGAATTGAATGTTTAGCAATGATGGCTAATGAAATTAGCCAAGCTTTTAGAAAGATAATGTTATTTTTATATGAAGAGGATTAAAGAAAATGTGTTAGAAGTTTCTTTACGGCAATATGTAATATGATTTAGATAGAGATGGAATTTTAGTCCAAGATTAATTGGGCCGTTTAGAAATTTTTGTTTCAAGAATTAGAAATTTGTTTATTAGTTAGAGTTATCCGAGATAGTATATGAGATAGAAATTGATGAAAAGTGGATTTATGTTGAAAACAATGGTTATTTTGACTAAAAAGTGAAGCAACTTTAGAATAAGTACATCAAAGTAGTTAAAATTCCTTCGAATTATGGAAAAAGATCAGATTTTATTTAGAATCCGGAGAGTAAAAGAAGTAAATTTTATTCTTGTTTGTTCGAAGAATAGATTTCGGGGACGAAATCGTTAGAAGGAGGGAAGATTTGTAACATCCTAGTTTCGGATAAAGAATATTAATAGATATTTGTTATGTTTTAGTGTTTAAAAGAAATTAGAAATGGAGAAGGACTAACTTTGTAAGAGAAATAGTTAACCTTAGTTAGAAAGGATTGACATTTTTAACTATTATGGTTAAGTAAGTTATTTAATAAAGTCTTGAAAGATGAGGGACCAAGGGTGTAATTTTAGAGAAATAGAATGAGGTGGTGAAAGGTGTCATTTCTAGAATTCACTATGTGTTTATGTGTGTGTATGTGACGGTGTAAAGGGAAAGAAAAGAAGAAGAAAGATGAAAATTGAAGCTAAATAATAAGGAATTCATCAATTAAAGGGAAGATTAAGAGTGTAAGAACCCTAATCTTGGTTCTAATGGAAGAAAAAGAAGGTATGATTATATATACTTTAAGTTATTTGATGAAATTGAGTTTATATTATGTGTTATAACATCATTTAGATGTTTAATTTGAAGATAGAAATGGTTAATTTGGTTAATTTAGATGTTTGATTATTTTGGGGATAATCATGAAAGTTGAAGAATTGTTAGAATTAAGCCTTGTTTATATGTTATTTGATGATTAATAATATATATAAAGGTTTAGAAGATTGAAAGATTTATGTATATGAAATTTTATAAGATTTCATGTTTTAGCTTAAATGGGTGAAAAGAGGAATTGTTATGTAGAAATGTTTATTATTATGAGAATGATTTAGAATGAAAGAATTAATGTTAAGAATGATTATTATCATGTTTATGATAGAAAAGATAAGTTAAATGTACTTGAATATGTATTTGAGAGAAATGATGTTAAGTATGTTATGTTAGTTGCCAAACGGGTCATGTGACCCGTTTAGAGGTGGCAAATGGGTAAGAGATGGTTAAAGGGAAGAAAACATTACTTGTAATGTGTTATTTATGTTTGATGTAATGTGTTTAAAGAGATAAAATGCTTATTTGTGCATTAGAGAGTTAAATGGGTCAAAAGACCCAAGGAGTGGCAAGTTGGGTAGAATTTGCCATAAGTGTTAGAAAGTGTTAGAAAGAGTTAGAAATAGTTAGAAAGAGTTGTAATGAGGTTAATACATATGTTTATATGTATGAAAGATATATTGAAAGAAAGAATTGTGTTTTGTTGTAGAAATGCAAATTTGGAGAAGAAGAGTAAAAAGGGAAGAGCTTTATATGTTGTAGCTTAATCCGACTTCGAGGTGAGTATACGAAGCTTATTTAATATATGTTGAATGTTTATATTTGTATGTAAATATATTGGAGAGTTGATTTATATACTAGATATATATATGGTTGAGTTGTTAGAAGAAGTGAGAACTAGAAGTGCCGTAAACTAACGTGTAAGTGCAGGAAAGTATCAAAACGGAATTCACCCCTGCCACTGGCCCAGTTGCGCCGCAACTGATGTGTGTTGCGCCGCAACTGGCACTCAGTAGCCAAGGGTGATTTTCCAAAATTTTTTAGTTGCGGAGCAACTGTTTTAGTTGCGCAGCAACTAGTGCCTAGATCAGTTTTTAGTAAGTTTTAAGGTAGTTTAAGCATGGGAATGATATCCTAACATATTATTATGTTAAAGAAGAATAGAGAAGACATTTATATGTCGAGAAGAAGTAGAATCAATTTCACATACCGCGAGGGTATGTATACGACTTTGATAGTCGGAAAGAATTAAGAACCAACTTTATATAGTTGGAAGAAGAGAAAGATGAGACTTTAATTAGCCTTAGTATATTTTGTAGTCAATGATAAAGTTATATTATTTTAGTATATAACGAGAATTAAACCGTAGAGGCCTTGTTATGGTTGTTATTTATAATACGGTGGTTATTCGTGTTATGGTTGTTTGTGTTAAGATTATTTATGTTATAAATTGTTATAATGAAAAGAAGTTGACTTTAAATAGTCAAGAAGAAGTAGCATCAACTTTACATACCGCGAGGGTATGTATAAGTGATAGATACGACAATTTGATTGTCGAGTGAAAAGATAGAATATGAATGGGTTGATGACCCGAGTTAATAGATTGTTTATAGAAATAGATAGAATATGAATGGGTTGATGACCCGAGTTAATAGATTGTTTATAGAAAGAGATAGAATATGAATGGGTTGATGACCCGAGTTAATAGATTGTTTATAGAAAAAGATAGAATATTAATGGGTTGATGACCCGAGTTAATAGATTGTTAATAGAAAGAGATAGAATATGAATGGGTTGATGACCCGAGTTAATAGATTGTTAATAGAAAGAGATAGAATATGAATGGGTTGATGACCCGAGTTAATAGATTGTTAATAGAAAGAGATAGAATATGAATGGGTTGATGACCCGAGTTAATAGATTGTTAATAGAAAGAGATAGAATATGAATGGGTTGATGACCCGAGTTAATAGATTGTTAATAGAAAGAGATAGAATATGAATGGGTTGATGACCCGAGTTAATAGATTGTTAATAGAAAGAGATAGAATATAAATGGGTTAATGACCCGAGCTAGTAGATCGTTTGTAGAATTGGGTCGAGAGACCTTTATTGTTGAGAATGTTTAATAAATGTGAATGACAAGATATGTATTTAAATGGGTTATGAAGTTAATGAGTTGAACACATGATGTGAACTCATTAGTTACGTGTAGACTTGTGTATAGAGGTAGTTAATGTTTATTATTGTTGTTTAAGTAGTATATGTTATAATTGATTCTTGATGATTAGAAGAATTTTATGTGTATGAAGTATTTTATAAATTGTTATAAGAAAAAGAATGGTTAGATAATTGTCGGAAAAGAAAAGAGGTCGACTTTCATTGTCGAGAAGAAGTAGCATTAACTTTACATACCGCGAGGGTATGTATAAGTGTTAGATACGACATTTAGTTGTCGGGAAAGAGAAGAAGAGATTGATACGACATTTAGTTGTCGGGTAAGAGAAGAAATGATAGATACGACATTTAGTTTTCGGGAAAGAGAAGAAGAGATAGATACGACATTTAGTTGTCGGGAAAGAGAAGAAGAGATAGATACGATATTTAGTTGTCGGGAAAGAGAAGAAGAGATTGATACGACATTTAGTTGTCGGGTAAGAGAAGAAATGATAGATACGACATTTAGTTGTCGGGAAAGAGAAGAAATGATAGATACGAAATTTAGTTGTCGGGAAAGAGAAGAAGTGATAGATACGACATTTAGTTGTCGGGAAAGAGACGAAATGATAGATACGACATTTAGTTGTCGGGAATGAGAAGAAGTGTTAGATACGACCATGTGATTGTCGGGAAGAGAAAAGAAGTAATTGTATAGAAAGAAAGAAATAATAGATTTTTAAAGTAGTCGTGTTAGATGTAATTAACATAATCGTAAGGTATACTCACTAGCTTAACGCTAATATATTATGTTAATTGTATGTTTTGTAGGTAATTGAGTTTTATGGCAAGGCAAGCTAAAGAAGAAGGGAAGGGGACCGTTGTAGAGATTAAATGTTTTATAAAAATGTTTTTGTAAGAGCTTCCGCTCCAAATTGTAAAATGAGATGTTATCGGATATTTGTTATTGACTAAAGAGATGAAATAGTGACACCGTAGAATATTAATTACATGTTTTAAAAAAAAAAAATAGAGTGTATTTGGTTCCGGGTGTTACATTGACGCTGCTGTTGCCCTAAAACAGGAGGTGACTATGGCAATTCCTTCTGAAGAGGGGGGCAGTTATATCAAGGAAACTATCCGAGGTGAGTATTTGTGGAAACCTCCTCAATGTAATGTTTGTCAATGTTTTGGTCATGATATTACTTTATGTCCCAAACGAGTTATTGAGGAGAATGTTATTCATCCCACAAGGGATAGGCAGGATCCGGTTATGGAGGCACGGGACGAAGGTTTTACGGAGGTTAAAGGCCATAACAGGAAGATGGGAGCTCACCCTAAAACATTTGTTGGGCTTAGATTTAATAAGCCAAATTCTAAGGTGATTTGGCAGCAAAAGAAAGGGGGGAAGTCATCTAAGGCGGCTGGGTCAACGCCAGGATTGAATGTGGCTAATTCATTTGGTGTTTTAAATATTGGTGGTGATGATATTGGTCAGGATAGGCCTCAGTCTCAGGTGAATGCTCAGGGAAGTACGGGAAAGTCTATTCCTAGTAGTTCGATCTCGTTGGTTGCAGAGGGTAACAAGGATAAGGAGGTTAGTAGTTCTCAGGAGCTACACAGGAAATGGGAAAATTGCTTCAATCCGTCTGATGCTTCTGATGATGAATTTGGTCTATATGATGGGTATGATGATATTGCTGATCATCTAAAGAGTTCTAAGAAGGTTCGTGATTACAAGCCTCAAGCGAAGACTAAAAAGTAGCTATAGGTTGTTAGTCTAGTTGTTTATTCGTGGTAGTCTATAAGGAAGGCATGTCTTTCTTATATAGGGTGTGTTTTTTGGTCTGGCTTATTTGCTGGTTGTTGCCCATGTAATGGGTTGAGGTATAGGACTTCACCTATACCCTTTGTATTTCATCGCTTTTTTTGGTTATATAATTTACCGGGGTAGAATTCCCTTTTACCAAAAAAAAGTACCTATGGGTTTTTAAAATTAGTGTTTTGATTTTAAAATGGTATTTTGCGTTTGACTGAGTTTGTTATTAATGAAATGGTCTCTAATAGCGTTCTTAAGACATTCTTAATGCAATTGTGACCTAGGGGATTATGAAACATGAATATCACATACCTAAACGTGTTTCTAACTCGTACCGGATGAAATCTAGTTTTATAGGGTAAAGAGCTTTTTAATGGGTATAAGGTGGTTTGGATAGTTGATTTAGGTAATTATAAATTTTATTAGGGGAGTGTGGAATTTTGGACTAGAAATAGAAATTTATAGTAGGGTTTTGTAAAATTAGGGTTTCAAAGTACCTATGGGTTTTTAAAATTACGGTTTTGATTTTAAAATGGTATTTTGCGTTTGACTGAGTTTTTTATTAATAAAATGGTTTCTAATAGCGTTCTTAAGACATTCTTAATGCAATTGTGACCTAGGGGATTATGAAACATTAATATCACATACCTAAACGTGATTCTAACTCGTACCGGATAAAATCAAAGTTTTACAAGGAAAAGAGCTTTTTAATGGGTATAAAGTGGTTTGGATAGTTGATTTAGGTAATTATAAATTTTATTAGGGTAGTGAGAAAGTTTGGACTAGAAATAAGAATGTATAGTAGGGTTTTGTAAAATTAGGGTTTCAAAGTACCTATGGGTTTTTAAAATTAGGGTTTTGAATTTAAAATGGTATTTTGCGTTTGACTGAGTTTTTTATGGATGAAATGGCTTCAAATAGGGTTCTTAAGACATTCTTAATGCTAGTGTGACCTAGGGGATTATGAAACATGAATATCACATACCTAAACGTGATTCTAACACGTACCGGATAAAATCTAGGTTTTACAACGAAAAGAGCTTTTTAATGGGTATAAGGTGGTTTAGATAGTTGATTTAGGTAATTATAAATTTTTTTAGGGTAGTGTGGAATTTTGGACAAGAAATAGTAATGTATAGTAGGGTTTTGTAAAATTAGGGTTTAAAAGTACCTATGGGTTTTTAAAATTAGGGTTTTGATTTTAAAATGGAATTTTGCGTTTGACTGAGTTTTTTATTGATGAAATGGATTCTAATAGCGTTCTTAAGACATTCTTAATGCTATTGTGACCTAGGGGATTATGAAACATGAATATCACATACATAAACGTGATTCTAACTCGTACCGGATGAAATCTAGTTTTACAGGGAAAATAGCTTTTTAATGGGTATAAGGTGGTTTGGATATTTGATTTAGGTAATGATAAATTTTATTAGGGTAGTGTGGAGTTTTGGACTAGAAATAGTAATGTATAGTAGAGTTTTGTAAAATAAGGGTTTCAAAGTACCTATGGGTTTTTAAAATTAGGGTTTTGATTTTAAAATGGTATTTTGTGTTTGACTGAGTTTTTTATTGATGAAATGGTTTCTAATAGCGTTCTTAAGACATTCTTAATGCAATTGTGACCTAGGGGATTATGAAACATGAATATCACATACATAAACGTGATTCTAACTCGTACCGGATGAAATCTAGTTTTACAGGGAAAAGAGCTTTTTAATGGGTATAAGGTGGTTTGGATAGTTGATTTAGGTAATTATAAATTTTATTAGGGTAGTGTGGAATTTTGGACTAGAAATAGTAATGTATAGTAGGGTTTTGTAAAATTAGGGTTTCAAAGTACCTATGGGTTTTTAAAATTACGGTTTTGATTTTAAAATGGTATTTTGCGTTTGACTGAGTTTTTTATTAATGAAATGGTTTCTAATAGCGTTCTTAAGACATTCTTAATGCAATTGTGACCTAGGGGATTATGAAACATGAATATCACATACCTAAACGTGATTCTAACTCGTACCGGATAAAATCTAAGTTTTACAAGGAAAAGAGCTTTTTAATGGGTATAAGGTGGTTTGGATAGTTGATTTAGGTAATTATAAATTTTATTAGGGTAGTGTGGAAGTTTGGACTAGAAATAGTAATGTATAGTAGAGTTTTGTAAAATTAGGGTTTCAAAGTACCTATGGGTTTTTAAAATTAGGGTTTTGATTTTAAAATGGTATTTTGCGTTTGACTGAGTTTTTTATTGATGAAATGGTTTCTAATAGCGTTCTTAAGACATTCTTAATGCAATTGTGACCTAGGGGATTATGAAACATAAATATCACATACCTAAACGTGATTCTAACTCGTACCGGATGAAATCTAGTTTTACAGGGAAAAGAGCTTTTTAATGGGTATAAGGTGGTTTGGATAGTTGATTTAGGTAATTATAAATTTTATTAGGGTAGTGTGGAATTTTGGACTAGAAATAGTAATGTATAGTAGGGTTTTGTAAAATTAGGGTTTCAAAGTACCTATGGGTTTTTAAAATTACGGTTTTGATTTTAAAATGGTATTTTGCGTTTGACTGAGTTTTTTATTGATGAAATGGTTTCTAATAGCGTTCTTAAGACATTCTTAATGCAATTGTGACCTAGGGGATTATGAAACATGAATATCACATACCTAAACGTGATTCTAACTCGTACCGGATGAAATCTAGTTTTACAAGGAAAAGAGCTTTTTAATGGGTATAAGGTGGTTTGGATAGTTGATTTAGGTAATTATAAATTTTATTAGGGTAGTGTGGAGGTTTGGACTAGAAATAGAATTTATAGTAGGAGTTTTGTAAAATTAGGGTTTCAAAGTACCTATGGGTTTTTAAAATTAGGGTTTTGATTTTAAAATGGTATTTTGCGTTTGACTGAGTTTTTTATTGATGAAATGGTTTCTAATAGCGTTCTTAAGACATTCTTAATGCAATTGTGACCTAGGGGATTATGAAACATGAATATCACATATCTAAACGTGATTCTAACTCGTACCGGATGAAATCTAGGGAAAAGAACTTTTTAATGGGTATAAGGTGGTTTAGATAGTTGATTTAGGTAATTATAAATTTTATTAGGGTAGTGTGGAATTTTGGACTAGAAATAGTAATGTATAGTAGGGTTTTGTAAAATAAGGGTTTCAAAGTACCAATGGGTTTTTAAAATTAGGGTTATGATTTTAAAATGGTATTTTGCGTTTGACTGAGTTTTTTATTGATGAAATGGTTTCTGATAGCGTTCGTAAGACATTCTTAATGCAATTGTGACCTAGGGGATTATGAAACATGAATATCACATACATAAACGTGATTCTAACTCGTACCGGATGAAATCTAGTTTTACAGGGAAAAGAGCTCTTTAATGGGTATAAGGTGGTTTGGATAGTTGATTTAGGTAATTATAAATTTTATTAGGGTAGTGTGGAATTTTGGACTAGAAATAGTAATGTATAGTAGGGTTTTGTAAAATTAGGGTTTCAAAGTACCTATGGGTTTTTAAAATTACGGTTTTGATTTTAAAATGGTATTTTGCGTTTGACTGAGTTTTTTATTGATGAAATGGTTTCTAATAGCGTTCTTAAGACATTCTTAATGCAATTGTGACCTAGGGGATTATGAAACATGAATATCACATACCTAAACGTGATTCTAACTCGTACCGGATGAAATCTAGTTTTACAAGGAAAAGAGCTTTTTAATGGGTATAAGGTGGTTTGGATAGTTGATTTAGGTAATTATAAATTTTATTAGGGTAGTGAGAATGTTTGGACTAGAAATAGTAATGTATAGTAGGGTTTTGTAAAATTAGGGTTTCAAAGTACCTATGGGTTTTTAAAATTTGTGTTTTGATTTTAAAATGGTATTTTGCGTTTGACTGAGTTTTTTATTGATGAAATGGTTTCTAATAGCGTTCTTAAGACATTCTTAATGCAATTGTGACCTAGGGGATTATGAAATATGAATATCAGATACCTAAATGTGATTCTAACTCGTACCGGATGAAATCTAGGTTTTACAACAAAAAGAGCTTTTAATGGGTATAAGGTGGTTTGGATAGTTGATTTAGGTAATTTTAAATTTTATTAGGATAGTGTGAAATTTTGGACTAGAAATAGTAATGTATAGTAGGGTTTTTTAAAATTAGGGTTTCAAAGTACTTATGGGTTTTTAAAATTAGTATTTTAATTTTAAAATTGTATTTTGCGTTTGACTGATTTTTATTTATTTATGAAATGGTTTCTAATAGCGTTCTTAAGACATTCTTAAAGGAATTGTGACCTAGGGAATTATTGTCACACCCCGCTATAGCGGAAACACGGAATGTGAGAGTTGGAATATCATTACACGGTCATAAGCAAATTTAAACGATTCAAATCATTTCAATAAATTAAAAATAGTTAAAGTTTCAACAACCAATCAGTTCACAATTTTTAAATAAAGTGCAAGTACAATGTTTCAAATTAAAATTCCCAAAATAGAAAGGTCTTTTCCCACTGTGCGCCTCACGTAACCATAGTGACCCTTCCTTGCCATGCATTCCATACACTTACACTAATTTCCTGAAACATAAGATAAAGTGTCAACTACATAAAGTAGCGAGTGAGTTACAGTTTAGAGTTTCGAGAAAAGTTTCCAAAAATAGAATGTACATAAAATAGTGACATCATACGAAAAGAAACGGAGCGACGTTAGAACATATATGTAAATAGTAAAAGGTTTGTACACACGCAAGTAAAACAAATAAAACTCGTATAAATAAAGTTGTAGCGGAATCCAGGCGCTAAAAAGGTATATCCGTAGGGAGTATGTGTTTAACTAAATAGTAACTCGTATCAATCACTTGGCATAGTATAAATAGTAAGTATACACTAAACCGATTGTGTGGTCCTGATGTAGCCCAAAAATGTTTGAACAAGTCTCCAACTGAATCTTAGTAATATGTACTTGGGTTGCTAACCCTGAGTAAGGAGTGACCGCTCCTAAGTATCGATACCCATATGACTAACGGCTATTGCTAATAGTGTATAAAGTTCCTGAACCAAAAACGGGGCAAATGAACAAAGTTTCCAAAATTAGCAGTAAGTTCTTACGGGTTTATATTTTCATCAAGGATTAGTTGCTAACAAGTATCCTAAATTTAGTTAACCGGCTAAGGCATCAACACATATACGCATAATAGTTTCACAAGTTTCCAAGTTTCCCAAAGTTCAAAGTTTCATAAGAGTTTCAATAAGGTTTCGTACAAGTTTCCAAAGTTTACGAGTTTCATAAGTTTAAAATGTTTCAAGTTTCTAAAGTTTCAATAAGGTTTCAAAAGTACCAAGTTTCACACAAGTTTCCAAATGGTTCAATAATTCGCAAATAGTTTCAAAGTTACAAGCATAGTATCTTATGTTTCCCCCAAATAATGTTTAAAAGTATAAAAGTAAAACAAAGTGGGGTTGTAACTCACGGTTTGCGAAGATAAGAGATATGAACTAGCACAAAAGAAGCGGAACGCGTCGGGAATCACAAACGACCTAAAACACCGAAAAGTTGTACAAGTTTTATTAGTATAATTGAGTTATGTTAAGTTTCAATTTAACATTTTAATTTACCAATTTCTTATACTTAGATTCTGTCCCAAAATGATTATTATGGAAAGTTTATAAGGTTCATGTGTTCGTGTACGTTTTATAGTCCGATAAGTACAATTATGTCCAAAAGTGTCCAAGTTCAAAGTTAACGTGATTAAGTTATAGAACCTTTAAGTTACTGAAGTTGGTGTATATTTTACGGTGAAATTTGGGCAGCGCTTCCGCGCTATAATAATTATGTCCATTTACAAATCACTTTCCCGCTTTAAAATACACAATATAATCATTATGAACGATAATACACATGTTTCAATTCCAAAAAGCTTTTCCAACCAATTTATTTACCAAAAACAGTAAGCTCTTCAAAACATATATTTTGTGACAAATTATTTTAGCTCATCTTTACGTTTAAAGCTTTTAAAACGACAAAAATATTGAACAGCAACATTCAGGCGGCGGCTGGAGGTACTCAGCCGCCGGCTGGACTTTAGCCATCAGCTGGAATCCTTCAGCCGCCGGCCAAAAGCCTTCGGCCAGTTTCAAGATTGCTTTCTTTTTCGATTTTTAGCTTGTTTAACGGTTAGATTCGACATGCAAACTGATATTTATCAAACATATGTATTTTTAGAGTCAAAACACTGTTTCTTTTAGATTTATATGTTAAAAATGTTGATCTATCATAAAAACTCGTTTTTAAGCAAGAAAACGTTTGAAATCTTTGTAAAAACATATTTTCAGTTTATGGATCTTACATGCAACCGATTATTTATGTAAAAAAAGAGTAAAATAAAGAAGTTCTACCGGAGGAAAAAGCAAGGTGATGGTTTGGATGAGATTTAGCTCCAAAAACTTCTTGAAAACCCGATTTAAACCTTTCCTTTTGCTACCCTTTACTCTTGGAACGATTTGTATATGTTTGATGGTCGATTTATGTGTGTTCATGGACTGATTTTGGACGAAATATTTCTGCTTTGTTTGGTGTTCTTGAGAGGGAGTAGAGAGAGTTTAGAGTGAGAGAGATTAGTGTGTGTGTGTTAGTTTGAATTGTGATGGAAAATGAAATGTGAGTGGGATTAGGGGGAAGGGACTGGCCTTGGGGGTCTCAATGGCAGTAATTTCTGTCCCAATCCCGAGTTGGCCACTATCTTTTCATGCAAAAATGAGTCATCGTCCAGCTGGACAGCGGGATTCAGCCGCCGGCTGAATATATTCAGCCGCAAGCTGGATTGAAAATCCAGCTTTTTGACGTTTTAAGTTTTCCGTTATAATTAGTTAAGGACTAGAATCTTTTTAGTTTCCGTTATGAACTTACTCAAGTTCTTGTGTTGTTTATTTGGTGTTAGGATTTATAAGTTGATTCCGACAATAAAAGACACAATAAGTATGAACCCGAACAATATGTATACGATAAAGAGTAACTAGAGATTCGAACCAATTAAGTAACTGAGAATCACCTGAAATTTAGACGGTTGTCACAATTATGAAACATGAATATCACATACTAAACGTGATTCTAACTCGTACCGGATGAAATCTTGGTTTTACATGGAAAAGAGCTTTTTAATGGGTATAAGGTGGTTTGGATAGTTGATTTCGGTAATTATTAATTTTATTAGGGTAGTGTGGAATTTTTGACTTGAAATAGTAATGTATTGTAGGGTTTTGTAAAATTAGGGTTTCAAAGTACCTATGGGTTTTTAAAATTACGGTTTTGATTTTAAAATGGTATTTTGCGTTTGACTGAGTTTTTTATTAATGAAATGGTTTCTAATAGCGTTCTTAAGAAATTCTTAATGCAATTTTGACCTAGGGGATTATGAAACATGAATATATCACATACCTAAACGTGATTCTAACTCGTACTGGATAAAATCAAAGTTTTACAAGGAAAAGAGCTTTTTAATGGGTAAAAGGTGGTTTGGATAGTTGATTTAGGTAATTTTAAATTTTATTAGGATAGTGTGAAATTTTGGACTAGAAATAGTAATGTATAGTAGGGTTTTGTAAAATTAGGGTTTTAAAGTACTTATGAGTTTTTAAAATTAGTGTTTTGATTTTAAAATGGTATTTCGTTTGACTGATTTTTTTATTTATGAAATGGTTTCTAATAGCGTTCTTAAGACATTCTTAAAGCAATTGTGACCTAGGGGATTATGAAACATGAATATCACATACTAAACGTGATTCTAACTCGTACCGGATGAAATCTAGGTTTTACAGGGAAAAGAGCTTTTTAATGGGTATAAGGTGGTTTGGATAGTTGATTTAGGTAATTATTAATTTTATTAGGGGAGTGTGGAATTTTTGACTTGAAATAGTAATGTATTGTAGGGTTTTGTAAAATTAGGGTTTCAAAGTACCTATGGGTTTTTAAAATTACGGTTTTGATTTTAAAATGGTATTTTGCGTTTGATTGTGTTTTTTATTGATGAAATGGTTTCTAATAGCGTCCTTAAGACATACTTAATGCAATTGAGACCTAGGGGATTATGAAACATGAATATCACATACCTAAACGTGATTCTAACTCGTACCGGATAAAATCAAGGTTTTACAAGGAAAAGAGCTTTTTAATGGGTATAAGGTGGTTTGGATAGTTGATTTAGGTCACCATGGCCATTTTCCATTTCAAGTCAAACTCCTCCAAGTCATGTAGATGGAGTTTTTCAAGATCCTCTCTAGCAATTTCAGCTTGAGTTAAACTTCCAGCCACAAAAGCTTCATAGCTTGTATCAATAGCTCTGTACGACATATCTTTGTCTCCTATTCCATTCAAACTCATTCCATTCACTACAGAATTCACAGAAGATGACTGATAAGCACTAGATTCCCCACTTTGAGCAGAATAACCTCCGTAAACATTTGCATTGTACCCAATAGATGATCGAGTAGGTGAATTCATAGTGATCTGAGCTTTCAAAGCACATCCATAAGTGTTACCATTCTGTTTCGTCTCATCAATCTGCATATCAACTTCATATGATTGAAGAATCCCAATCGATTCTACCATTGTCATTGCATTCAAACTGGCAATTCTCTTAATGATCATAACTTGCACTGACCACTTAGTAGGTAGAGATCCCAACAGTTTCTAACACACATCACTATCTTTCAATACGACAACAGCACTCTTTAAATCACTAACCAGTAATGTGTATCTACTGACTTGTTCAGATAAGTTCTCACCTCTCACATATCAAAATGATTCATATAACTTCTTAAACATATCTCTCTTACTATCCTTAAGCTCCAGATTGCCTTCATATCGTAACTCCATGGCATCCATTAGCTCTTTAGCTAAAGTACAATCCTTGAAATTATTGTAAATTTCAGTAGGTAGAGCCAAAATCAGAGCTCCAAGTGCTCGAAAGTCTATATCAATTAGCTTATTATCTGCTTCAGTGTACCTTTCAGGATCAACATCTACCATACCAGTTCCACCAGTCTCCTGCAATCTAGGTCGATGAGGACCATTAACAATTGAAATCCATAACCGCCTGCATTGTAGTAGTCAAATGCCTTGAAGCGAAGCTTCCACATCATGAAATCAGATCCCGGTAGGAATTTTGGAGGTCTACCACCAGAACCAGTTTCATTATCGTAATTCACAACTGGAGCAGCCATTACTATTGCAGGAAATTTGAATTGAGGAATTTGATTCAAACTTGATCGAATTTGCAGAAACTATCCACTTAACCTTATGAAACACTCTAATAAACAAATTCACACTTAAAACAAACGATTAAAACGATTCCAATGATGATATCATCAGTTTATATATGATATAAGATCAGATTTAATCACAAACATAGACACATTCCATGATAATTTATCGAATGATTAAAAGATAAATACGAATTAGGGTTTATACCCTTGAATTGGATGTAAAGATTTGAGGGCTTGAAGTCTTTATCTAGCCACAATACAAGAGTGACCAAGGACCAAGATCTGAACAGAAAAAAAGGTGATGATGATCGATCCAAGGTCTCTAAGAATAAGGATTGTGGCTGCAAAATGAACACAAGGACTGATGGTGATGTTCGTCCCTGCTAGACAACAAGAAAGCAATACCACGCTAATCACAGAAATTACCTTTGATTGTATGGTTGACACATGAAGATTGGATGATGATGACCAGCAAGGAACTTCAAGAAAAACGAATTTGTGGCTGCAAGAAACAATGGATCGGCTGAAATGGGAGGAAGGAAGAAGAAATTAGGGTTTTAGTGTAGAGATATTTATATACGGTTTGGAGTTGGTTAGGAGTTGACTAGGGGTTGTTTGGGACCAGTTACCGAGCCAACTGACGGAACCCATGGTTAAGGGCCCGACAAACCACTCCACGGACGACTTAATGAAAATGACTTGGGGCGCGACTGCGACGCACCATGTAACAACTGTGGTGCAGTCCTCCCTTCAAAACAACATTTCGATTTTTGAGCACCACCAACGGACGACACTCGAATGCGGAGAAATAGACATGAATCAAACTATGTTTTAAGTATTAACGTGAGACGATAACATAAAACACGAGATTATTCGCCAAGTCATTTAGAAGCTCATCTATCGGGACTATCTACTTGCACCTAAAGCATAACATCATATCACACACGAAAACATATTTTAAACACACAACAACAATAATAGGCAAGTTTTAAAAGTTTCAGTAAATTACGGTAATGAACTACAAGCATACTAGGCTAACTAGGGACGGAAAAAGACGGTTGTAACATATGTGTAGGAGCAGTCTACTCAAAATGAAGATAACATATGGATAGTAGACAATGGTTGCTCAAGGCACATGATTGGGAATGCAAAATTGTTGCTAAATTTTATTTCTTTCTTTGGAGGGATCATTGCATGTGGAGGTGAGTTAGGTGGATCTATCATAGGGCAAGGAACAGTTTCAAATGGTGAGCTTATTGATCATCAAATATATTCAATTCAGAGAGATCACTTACAAACTGAATAAATTCAGGCATTATCATTTAATTGTCATTGAAAGGTGGAGGAACAAATGAATATCCAATTCACACCTTTTCTTTTTGAACAATTTGTTTATCAAGAATTCGATTTAAAGTTTTTGATGAAATATTGAATTTGTCAACATGAATTTATGAGTTGTCTAAATCAGTTTTTGTTGGAGCAAACAAGAATGATGGTGAGGCTTCCAACATATCCAATTCATAGTTTTGTATAGTGTAGTTTGAATTCAGAGGAACTGTGTTCATCACCCGAATTGTTTAATAAAGTGTAAACTTAGGAAGGATTAAGTTCGGGTGAACTAACTCTTCAACCGAGTTAAGTTCAAGTTTACCCGAACTTAATCTAACTGAGTATTAATGTTATCTTACACCCGAAATATTTTTTAATAAAGATAAGGGTGGCATTTATGTAATAGTTAGTTAGAGTAGGCCTATAAATAGAGGTGGTGAACATGCAGAATGTACAAGTTTGATAGAAAAAATATATGTAACTGAATTTCCCGCCATATAAAGCTTTTAATAAACTCTTTCATTTCTTCATTGATTATGTGCTCTAAATCTATAAATTAATAGTTCAATTACTAATAATTCCGCGATTAGTAATTGCATTCATTCACTGATTGTAAGCTGTGAAGATTTCAAGACCTGACAAGTGGTATCAGAGCTGGTTATCAATTCAATTTGATTCAGCTTTAGCTACAGTCGGAGTATTTGAATTAGCTTGAAGATTTATAGTATCTAAGATCAACATTCAGTTAGAGTTTCTGGAATTTGAATTTTGGCGGTAAAGGTTAGTTTTGAGTAATTGTATTAGATCAATCGATTTAAGTGTTCTATTCATTAAGGAATAATGTTTAGAGGTAATTGTGAAGGTTTCACTGATTTTAAGAGAATTGGATTCATTTTGGGTTGTTGAGTTCATCCGAATTAAGTGTTTTAATCATCCGAATTAAAATCAATCGATCATATCATCATGTCTGTTATTCCAACAAACGTTCCTGCAGTCAACTACGATAATCAGACAGGATCTGGTGGTAGGCCTCCTAAGTTCCTACCTTGTCACGATTTCATGATGTGGAAGCTGAGGTTCAAGGCATTTGTATACTAAAGTGATAGACAAATGTGGACATCTATTGTCAATGGACCTCATAGGCCAATGATACAAGAGACATGAGGTACAGGAATGATTGGCGTGGATCCTGAGAGATATACTGAGGGTGATAAGAAGCTCATTGATCGAGATTTTAGGGCATTGGGAGCAATCATTTTGGCTTTACAAACTGAAATTTATAACAATCTCAAAGACTGTATAGCAAAGAAGCTAATGGATGCCATGGAACTAAGGTATGAGGGTAGCCTAGAGCTTAAGGAGAGTAAGAGGGACATGCTTAAGAAGTTGTATGAGGCATTTGAGCACATTAGAGGTGAAAGTTTGTCTGAGCAGATTAGCAGATACACTCTATTGGTAAGTGACTTGAAAAGTTCTGATATAGTGATGAAGGATAGTGACATAGTTAAGAAGCTGTTGGGGTCTCTTCCACTAAAATGGACAGTTCAGGTGATTATAATCAAGAGAACAGCCTATCTTAATGCTATGACTCTAGTCGAGCTTATTGGAATTATGCAATCCTATGAGGTGGATATGCAGCTGGATGAGAAGAAGCAGTCACAGAATTCATTTGGATGTGCATTGAAAGTTTCAGTTCCAATGAATCAACCTCACTACTCTAGTCAGTCTCAACCTCAATCTTATGCTAGCTATCACTCAGGAAGCTCCCATTCTGTAAACTGTTGTCCACCAAATCAAATGTCAACTTGTTTCAATTCAAATGCTTACAATGGTTTTCCGGGTCAAACTAATGAAGTCCACATTCATCAGATACCATCTGCAAATTCAGGGACTTCTGCTATGGGTGATAGAGAGACTTTTTTCAAGGCTTTCGTAGCTATCTATGAAGCATTTGTTGCTGGCAGTCTCAATCAAGCAGAATTGACAAGAGAATATTCGGAACAACTTCACCCTAATGACTTAGAAGAGAGAGATCTTAAAAGGCAGCTGGCTATGGTCAGTGTAAGGGCCAACATATTCTTCAAGAGGACTGGGAGGAATAACTTCAGGAAAGAAACTGGTGAGAAGATGGGCTTTGATAAATAAAATGTGAAGTGCTATAACTATGAAGACCATAGGCACTTTACTATGGAATGCAGAGCTCTTAAAAGGATGAACAACAACAATGGCTATCAAAGAAACAACCAACAAGTTGAGCAAAAGAAGATAACTGGACCTGAGATGAAGAATGGGAAAAAAGAGGCAAGTACAAGTGGGAAGGCTTTAATCACCTTTGGTGAGTGGGAGAAAGTAGCTGAGGAGGACTATAAGAACAAGTCTGTGTCTGCTTTAATGAGTAAAATTTCTTCTGTCACCACAGATGAGGGGTAGTCCACTAGTAGTTCAGAGGATAACACATGGGTAGTTGATAGTGGTTGCTCAAGACACATGACAGGAAATATAAGATAGATCCAAGACTTCATTGCCTTTATGGGAGGAAATGTATCATTTGGTGGATACATGGGAGGATTAATCACAGGTCAGGGAAAGTGATAAATGGACCTTTGACTCTGGAACAGGTCAACTTTGCTAAAGAATTAAACTATAACCTGCTTTCAGTGTCTCAGGTATGTGATAATGATTATACCACTGCTTTCACAAAAGAGTTTTTCTACATTCGTAGAAAGGAATATGTCATCCCAGATGATATGATTGTTTTGAAAACACCAAGATGTGAAGAGATGTGTATTTTAGATATGAATATTGTTCAATCAACTAAATCTTCAAACTGTTTCATATCTAAAAATACTGAAAAAAGTATGATTTATGGTATAGAAGGATTTGTCATGTCAACCTTAAAAGCATGAATAAACTAGTCACAGATAATCTAGGTTCTGGATTACCTAAAAAGAATTTTCAATTAATTGATCATTGTATTTCATGCCTTAAAGGAAAACAGCATAAATCAAGTTTTAAACAAAAGACTCAAAATTCAGTAGATATTGTTCTTCACCTTCTACACGTGGAACTATTTGGTCCAGTAAGTGTGAAGAGTCTTGGCATGAAATCTTATTGTTTAGTTATTACTGATGACTATTCAAGATTTTCATGGGTCTTTTTCATGAGTCATAAAAGTGAAACATCATAACCCATTAAAGATTTTGTTATTCAAACTGAAAAATTTTGTGATAAAAAGGTTAAGATTATTAGGTGTGATAATGGTACAAAATTTAAGAATGTCACCATGAATGAATTTTGTGCACTTAAGGGCATTTCCATAAAATATAGCTCCCCTAGAACTCCTCAGCAGAATGGTGTTGCTGAGAGAAAAAATAGGACTTTCATTGAGGGAGCTAGGGCCATGCTAAGTGCATCTTCATTACCTGTCACATTCTGGGCTGAAGCAATTAATACCATGTGGTATGTCAATAACATGATTCATATAGTTAAGAGCTTAGGAAAAACTTCTTATGAGTTGTTTTCTGGGAGAAAGCCTTTTATAGGATTCTTCAAAGCTTTTGGCTGTCAATGTTTTATATTAAACACCAAAGACCACTTAGGAAATTTTGATCCTAAAAATGATGATGGTTACTTCCTTGGATATTCTAGTGTCTCTAAAGCTTATAGGATTTATAATAGAAGAACTAAAACCATAGAAGAATCCATCAATGTAATATTCAATTAATATACACAGAATGTTAGGAATTCAGGTGCCGAATGGTTGTTTGATTTAGATACATTTGTGAATTCTTTTCATGGTGTTTGTCCAGTTGTTTCAGATGAAGTGAAGGTATCAACAGAGAATGTAGCAATGCTGAAGATATGAATGATTTTAAACTAGGAAGACCAGCAGATGCAAGTGCAAGCCCTTCTACATTAATCAAGATCACACCAGTTCATTAGAGGATACAACAATTGTAAGTGAAGATCTTGCAGAGAGTCAAACTGATGTAGACATTCTTCAAGAAGAAGACATTCCAGTAAACTCTAAAGATCAAAACAATGTTGTACAAGCTCAAGAATTTCAATTCGGATGTGAATCATGATGATTCGGGTGCACTACATTCTACTGAAGATATATTAGTTGCAGAGGATGTTAATGATATTAATTCTGGTGATACACAAGGTAATTCGGGTGTTCAAGACCAAGTTGAAGAAAATCCGGGTGGATCACAAGATAATTCTGGTGCACAAGGAGATAGAATAAACTTCGGGTGATATTCATAACAATTCGGGTGCAGAAGCTGACCATGCAAAAAATCGGGGGAAGCACAAGTCAATTCCGGTGCACAAACTCAGATTCCTCCTACTGAACCAAGCCATGAACAACCCAGTGAAGCAACTTCTGAATCTTTATTCTTTGATGATATTGTTCCTAATCAAACAAATCTTTCTAACAATATTACTGAGGAAATTAATTCATTTTTAAAAGTTCACAAGACTCATCTACTAAGTAATATTAAAGGAAATTTGTATGATGGGGTCAAGAATAGAAGTAGTTCTGGCTTAGCAAATTTGTGCTAGTTTTCTTGCTTTCTGTCCCAAGTAGAACCTAAGAATGTAGATATTGCTTTAACCATTAATAGTTGGGTAGAAGCTATGCACGAGGAAATGTTACATTTTAAGGTTCAGGAGGTAGGTACTTTGGTAGGAAGACCAGTAGGAGTGAATGTGCTTGGTGTAAAATGGATATTTAAAGTTAAGAGAGATGATAGGGGGATTAAAATGAGGAATAAGGCAAGACTTGTTGTAAAAGGATATACTCAGGAAGAGGATATTGATTATGATGATGTCTTTGCTCCAGTTGCTAGGATAGAGGCAATAAGATTATTCCTAGCTCATGCTTCCTTTAAGAACTGTTTATCAGATGGATGTTAAATCGGCATTCCTATATGGAGTTCTTGAAGAGACAGTTTATGTTAGTCAGCCTCCTGGTTTTCTAGATCCTCAATTCCCTGATCATGTAGTCAAACTGGACAAGGCTTTGTATGGTTTACATCAAGCTCCTAGAGCATGGTATGAGACATTGTCCAAGTATTTGATTGATAATGGATATTTAAGAGGGACAATAGGTAAGACTCCGTTTATTAAAACAGTTGGACAGGAATCCATATTTGTTCAGATATATGTAGATGACATCATTTTTGGCTCAACTTGTGATGATTTATGTAAGGAATTTGAGTCAGTTATGAAATCAAAATTTCATATGAGCTCTATGGGTGAGATGTCCTTTTTCTTAGGATTACAGGTTAAGCAGTTAGAAAATGGCATTTTTATCAATCTGTCAAAGTATGTTAAAGATATGCTAGTTAAATTTGGCTATACTGATTGTAAATCTGCTTCCACTCATGTTGACACTAGGGCCAAATTGCATCCAGATTTAGATGGTGAAAGTGTTGACCAACATTTATATAGGACAATTATAAGTTCATTGATGTATCTTACTGCTAGTAAACCTGATATTATGTTTGGAGCGTGTCTGTGTGCTAGGTTTCACGCTGCTCCTAAGGTTTCTCATTTAGTTGTTGTTAAAAGGATTTTTACATATCTTAAGGGACAACTTTCTTTAGGCCTTTGGTATCCTAAGAATTCCACCTTTGATAAATTGATAGTGATTATGGAGGTTGCAACTTAAATAGGAAATCTACTACAGGAGGATGCAAGTTCTTAGGTAATAGTCTAGTATCTTGGCAATGCAAGAAACAGACGTCTGTTTCTCAGTCTTCTGCTGAAGCTGAATATATTGTTGCTGGTTCTTGTACATCTAAAGTTTTATGGATTCAGAATCAGATGCTAGACTATCACCTTAGCTTTATGAATACCCCTATCCACATAGACAAGACTGCTTCCATGTTTATCACTAAGAATCTTGTGCAACATTCCAAAACTAAGCATATTGAGATTAGACACAACTTCATAAGAGATTGTTTTGAAAAACATTTGATTCATTTAGTCAAGATTCATACAGACCTCCAACTAGCAGACCTTTTCACAAAGGCATTTGATGTATCAAGATTCAATTTTCTTGTTCAGGCTATTGGTCTAATGAATCTAGATTGAATGTTTCTTTAAAAAGATTTTTATACATATCTTTTTGCATTTTGTTTTCTTTTTTTCAAAATACAAAAAGAGGAGGAGAAAATAGAAAAATCCAAAAAAAAAAAAAATTTTCATTTATTTCGGTTATTTGTTTTGGTTATTTTTTTAATTCGGGTGAGTTTTTACTTTAATTCGGGTAGTTTTTCCTTTTATTTTTTATTATTTTTAAATTTTGGGAAAAATTATGTTCAAGAAAACTCCAAAAATATGTGTTTTCAGTATGTATAGATAAACTCCAAAAATATGTGTTTTCGGTATGTATAGATAAAATTCAAAAATATGTATTTTCAGTTTGTATAGATAAAATCCAAAAAAAAAATAAGTGTTTTCAGTTTGTTTGGATAAAATCCAAAAATATGTGATCTATGTAAGTAAATATTAAACTCAAAAAGATTTTCTTTCTATTCTATTTGCAAGGTTTTGAATTTTGTTTCAGAAAATGAAAAATCCAAGTATAAAATTTAAAAATGTTTCACAAAACAAAATTTCTAAGAAATAAGTAATAAACATAAATTTCAGCATAATTTAACATAGTTCACCATTTAAAGAATTTCATGAAACCAAATGTTTTCATAAATGCACATATTTCTGTATTTTGAAAACTTTAACAATCTGTGGTTTATTCATTGCATAAAATCACTAAAAATAATACTTTGAAATGGGAGTTCAGTGATTGTCAAGTAGAAAAGCAAAAGAATGTCATATTTTCAGTCAATATGAGCATATAAATCTATTTATTATAAAACTATAAAGTTTTAAAAGTGACTTTTTAGTAATTTATTGACTTTGAGATCCTTGATGCTAACTTGATAAATGGAAAAGACAGGTGAATAAGCCCAAACTGTTAATAAACTAGTCTATTGTCCTCGAAGATCTTTAATACTTACTTGATAAACGGAAAAGACAAGGGAAGGAGTTGAACAATAGGACTAAGTCTAATTTGAACATAAAAAACATGCATTTAATCAAGAATATCTTGAGAGAAGAAGCAGTTTATAACGTTGAGAAATCATATTCAGAAGACTCTCAATAAAGGTTGAATATTAGTCATGTGTTCAGTCAAGTAATTTGAGTAAAATTCGTCACAACAACTACTCTATTTTTAAGTAAATATGATATAAATGTCATATTTAAGTAAAATATAATTTTAATTTCTTTTTTACTTGACAAGAATTGATAATTTTGATTGTATATTATGTCCTTTTTAAAATACTAAAATCTTCAGTGAACGAATTTTTGCATTTTATAAAACATTTCAGTTCTATTGAAAATTTGCTCTTATGAACTAATTTATGAAATTCTGGAATATGAGTTTTTGATTTTGAAATTAAAATTTTGTTTTATAAACTATTTCAATCTTAACTGATGATTTGAATTGAATCAGTTCGGGGCTAAAATTTTTAACTCATACAACTTTAAAGAGTTAATTTTGAATTAATATTAATTCGGATATTATTGTAATTTATATCTGGTAAGTTTGTTGACTTTATTAACTAATTATTTTTAAATTCGGGTCTATTCTTTTATTCCGGGTTGTGTTGACTTTGTTTACCTTTATTTTTAATTTGGGGGATTTATTTTTTAATTCGGGTTCTTTAAAGTTTTAATTCGGTTTTTCATATTTTTAATTCGATTGAAAAATATTATTATTAAATTTTAATTCGGGTTATTGTTCGGGTGAATTTTGGTGGGAAATTAATTATATTATTTTCCCTAATTCATTTTTAATTCTTTAAATTTTAAATAATCATTTTATAATCGTGCAATTTGCATCTCTTATCTGGTTCTAAATTGCTAATCTCAATAACAGTTTATTATTTTATATTCCTCTGAGCGATTAAGATACGAACTGCCTCTTCGAATTCTCGAGCGATTTATTGTATTTTGGTTGATTCTAAGTTTTTGATATACTTGTTACCTTGTTTCTTGGTTTAGTAAGGTATTACTCAGTTTTCAAGAATTTATTCATGTGTTTTTCATCATGTTTATGGTTACATTTCAATACTAACAATATGTGCTTGTTATAGATGGCTCTTAATTATAAATCAAAGCATAATGTTGCAGCATTTCTAAACATGAATCATCATGAAGTAGATGAAGACTAGAGGTTGATATTGGGGTTTCTAATCAATTCCAATTTAAGATTTGCAATTTCTGAAAATCCAGTCTTATACAGTGACATGCTACAAGAATTTTGGAAAAATGCAAGGTTTGGAGTGATAGATGGAGTAAGAACTATCACTTCCAGTGTTCAAAGAGGGGAGGTTATTGTCACTGAAGATGTTATAAGAAGATTTTTGGAATTAAATGATGCTGAAGGGATTGAGAATTGGGATTGGATGAAATCAAAGCTGTTTGTCGCCAAATTGGATATGAAGGAGACTTCCCTAAGAGTATGGTTAGGAAGGCAATGTTGTCTTTTAATTGGAGGTATTTGATTCATGTCCTGGTCTGTTGTATGCAAGACTTCCCTATAATGTTTAAATATTCTTAGAGTGTTTTGCAAGCTCTTTAAAATAAAATGGAAGACGTGTGGTATTATCTCTAACGTTGGTCAAGTTTTACCTTGTAGAGTTTAGGTTATATTGTACGGACCCGACCGAGTGTTTTGTAAGCTCTTTAAATTTGTCATTTTTTTTTCCTTTAATGAAGCACACCATGCATTCTATGTGGGCAGATTCAAATGTTTTTAGTTTAATTTTATAAAAGTACAATATTTGTAATTTCATCTAAAATTATTAATTACATTAGAGAACTCGGAGTGATAATGAGTGACAATGAGGTTGTGGTGGGTTGTGGGGAAAAAGGTGATGACGTGGCAGTGAGAATGAGGGTTGTGGGTTGTTATGATAGGGAGGGTTGTGGAGAATGTGGGATTATTTTATTAATTTTTTAATTTTTTTTTCTTAAAAGATAAATAAATAATTAAAAGAATATATAATATTAAAAGTTAATAATTAAAACATTAAATAAAAGATAAATAAATAATTAAAAGAATATAAAATATTAAAACTTAATAATTAAAACATTAAATAAGATAAGTAAATAAAAATACAAATAATTAAGACAAAAACAAATAATTAAAACAATACAAATAAAAGCTAAACTAATTCATCCCGTATTTTTCTAGGATTTTTATTTTCTCGGCTTCGACCCAAGCCGCTTGTGCCGGCGGCATCCCCTCCGTGCTTTGTTGAAGAAACATCATATCGTCTCTTCTCGCACTAGAGTAAGCCGCTTCCTCTTGTCGGATAGCCGCTTGTTCTTGTCGCATAGCCGCTTGTTCTTGTCGGTGGAGGGTTTTCGCCTTTAATTCCGCCGTTTGCTTCTTCGTCTTCGTAATCTTCTTAAGGTGTGTCGCGATGAGCCCGCAAAGAGTCGAGGACGAAGATGTTTGCGCCTTATCGGAGGCGTCGGATGATTCCTTTCTTTTGGTAGCTCTCTTTTTCCCTTGAGGTCGTTGTTCCACATCATCCGCAAATATGTCGTCCCCGACACCAACGTCGTCGAGGTTGACGGTATCGAGTGGAGGGTCTATCTTGACAAATGCGCGCCATCGACTATGATCCCTCCAGACTTCCCAGGCCTTGTCATGCCTAAAAACCGATTTCTCGCCCTCAAAGTACATTTGCCGATTTCTCGACATCTTACCGCCTCGGCATAGTGGCCGATGAAAGCCTTGACCAAGGCACTCATCGCCGTGAACTTGGAGTTGAGGGACTCCTTGCCTCTCTCCGGCAATCCTAACTTCTCCGCCTCTTTGTTGTAACCCTCAACGATCCGTATTGTTGTGGAATAGGTTGTTGCGTTAAAAACGTGTTAAGAATATGTTGTGTTTGTTGTGGCGAAAAGTTTGGTATTTGGGGAGGATATAAGGCGTTTGTTGTGCCGTAATAGGCGGCGAAACCGGATGGTGTTTGCGATTGTGGCGTCGAGGGAGTGTTTGTGTTTGTTTGGGGAGCGTTTGATGAAGACGAAGACATTTCGTGATTATTTTGGGTTTGGGTATTAGATTGAATTGGATTAAGAATAAGATTGTTGAAAGAAGGTGTGATTTTTTTGGTTAGATTGTGGGGGTATTTATAGGTGAAATTGTTTGGTTTAAAATATATATATATATATATATATATATATATATATATATATATATATATATATATATATATATATATATATATATATATATATAATTAATATATATTAACGGATATATATCCGTTGAGGAGGAAAAAAAAAAAAAAAAAAAAACGAAAACCTGGACAACGGCTCGTTGTAGGCACAACGACCGCCTCACAACGAGCCGAGAACGAAGCAAGGCGGTGTGATAACGAGGGAGAACCCTCGTTGTGAGTTGAGAACGAGGCCTTGCCTCCCCCCACTCCGAGTGCTCTTATAATTTATCAAAGGTGTTTTAGATTTGATGGTTTGTTTATGACCAATTAAATGCAAATATGCCACAAATGTAACTTAACTTTTCACTAGACTTGTCATAAACCATCAAGTGAGAATATGGAAATTTAGAAACTCCATGTCCAGCCCTAGTTTTATTCACCGACTCATTGTTAGTAAAGTTAGTCAAACCAGCATAGTAAAAAGTGAACCTTAACCAGAGGTTGAGATAGGGAAGAAGACTAAATTGTCCAAAGGTTAAATATATGAGTAAGCTAGAGTAAATGAGTAGTTTAGTACAAGGGATAAGATGCAGTTGGGTTGGGTATGTGAAAACACCATAAATATACACGCTCTTGCTGACCCTTTGGAAAGTCTCTTGTCTTCCAGCTATTACTAGAAATCAGGTATCTTTCTTTTTCAATCTCGTGTCTAGATAATTATAATCCCAGAAACAAAGAAAGCACTAGTTTGAGAGAGAATGGGGAGAGGAAAGATAGAGATCAAGAGAATTGAGAACACAAGTAATAGGCAAGTAACATACTCAAAAAGAAAGAATGGAATCATTAAAAAAGCTAAAGAAATTACTGTTCTTTGTGATTCTAATGTCTCTCTTGTTATTCATGGATCTTCTGGCAAGATGTATGAGTATTGTAGTCCCAAAACCAAGTATGTATAATATCTTCTTTTCATTTTCTTGTTTTAGGGTTTTCTTTGTTTTTTTTGTTAATTATGTTTATAAATAAATCTGAAGCTTGATTGACATGCTTGATCGATATCAAAGGCTTTCTGGAAACAAGTTATGGGATGCAAAACATGAGGTACCCTTCTGTCTCTTGTTTTTGTTTGCTAGATCTGGTTAATTATTTGAGTTTCTCATAGTAAGGGTTTTTTGTTTCCTAAAAAGATGTTATGTAAGTTGAAACATGAATTCTACGGTCAGATCTAGATATAGGCTAGGATCAAACACTTTCTCTCACATAGAATATATGAAATGTTACATCCATCAAACAAATCTGGTACTAAACTTGTCTCCTCTTTCTTCCCTTTACTTGCAAAAAACTCTCTACTTCTTTTTTATCCAACTCTGACTTCTAGGATTCACAAGACATGTCTTATCTAATTCATTATTTTATTATATTATTGATATGGTATATATGATGGGCTCTCTTGCAAAATCCCATCATAGAATCTCCAAAGTGAGATTGACAGAATCAAGAAAGAGAATGAGAGCATGCAAATTGAGCTTAGGTACCCTCTTAATTAATCTAATTAATTACTATTCTATTATTGGTGATAATATATATCTTGTTTCAGGCATTTGAAAGGAGAAGATATCACATCTTTGAACTATGAAGAACTAATTGCGTACGAGGATGCGCTTGAAAATGGACTTTCCGGTATTCGTGAGAAAAAGGCAAGCCTGCTTCAACCTTTTCTTAATAGCAAGAGTTACATATGGATATTAATTAATGACATTTACTTTTGCAATTATGAATAGGATGAAATCCCCAAGATCATGAGGAAACATGTATGTATTGCTACTTTTCTCTTTGTTCATGTAAAACTTTTTTTAAGTAAATATATATATGCTTAACTTGTAGAGATCTGTTATGAATTAGGAACAAGTTTTGGAGGAGGAAAATAAACATCTCATGTATTTGGTGGTAAGTTTATCTATAACAACTCTATCTTCTTCAACAAATGCATTATCTACTGCAGATGACAAAACTCATTAATTTTCGAATTCCAAATAAAAATATCCCATGTGAAAAGATAAAAGGAAATATAGATAATTTTTGGTTAATATATCTATATATGTTACTTAAAGAAACGGAGATTAATGTATTTCAGGTGACAACCAATAAACTTTTTAATTAGAAATTTTTATTTGTCTATAAACTTACCTTACTTTTCTTATATGAACTAAATATATAATGCAAAGTCAAAATTATGAATGTATATGTATAGGAGTTTTATGGTTTAGGCAGTTTCCGATTAGCTTCCTGGTTACACGATAACTCCGGTAACTCCAAACGAAAAATTAAAAATACATAAGTTTTTGCATTTGAAACAAAATGAAAGTAACTGAGTTTTTTGTTTTACCTTATTTTTCAACTTTTCAAACTCTAAAAGTAACCGTCGTCTTTAATACAGAGGCATAATATGTAATCTAATGAAAAAAAAAATACTTCATTAATTGCACCTATCTTATTTCAACCGGTTTTTGTTTCCAAACACTTTTTTGGGACGGTGGGACTAATATTTTGAAATTGGCTTTTCTATAAGTTTTAAATACAATTTAGTTTATCCAAATCCATTAAACATTTTATTTTTTTACTTATATGAAGTTTTATCTAGCCTTAATACATTTATTAGTGTCTAGTATTCCTCCCCCTATCTCAATTTGAATGTGCATTTTATAAATGTAGATGTGTTTAGAAATGTATATTCATACACTCTTCACCAATAAAACATCATATGCATGTAGTAAAAACCTTATAATATAAAAGTAACATTAATTTTGGGACAACATCAAATAGAAACGTGGACATTTGAACTAAGACATTATCGTTATTTTTTGGATATTACACAAGTGGAATATTCGATTATTGTAGCTTTATTTCCTATCAAGCTCATATTTGTGATACATTTATACGCAGCAACAAACTGAGATGGCTTCTTTGGGAGATTATCAAGTGCAAGAGCCATTTTCGTTTCGGGTTCAGCCAATGCAGCCTAACTTGCATGAGAGGATGTGATCACATTCTCTTATATTGAAAGCCAACAAGTTTACAACTTGGCAATTTGTTGATGATGATGATTAAGTACTTTCTGTTGTCATAAGATTTGAATCCCTAAACCGTACCTTTGTGTTATTATATAAAACCTCTTATGATACCAACAGTTATCATCATGAACAACTTTATATCTTGTAGTATTGCATATCTTCTTGAACTATATGATAGGTTGGGGAGGAAAAAACTAATGATTGGTTAATAAACTATATGTTGAACAACTTGTAAAACGAGTTGATAGAGAAAAATAGAAAAAAGTTCAAGAGCTAAAGATCATGCAAAAAGATTTGATTATGAAAATATATCATACAGAACTTAAATAATATTAGTCAATTATACTAATAACATGTTATATAATCAAAGTTGTCATAAATATTAAGATAAAACATATATCGATTAGGTTTTGATGATTGTCTAACAGCATATTATGTTAAATGTGCCTTCTCTTTAAACTTGATATGCAACTTCATCAATTTGCAGATAAACACGTACGTGACATTGATGGAGATTTAATCTATAGCCGCCTCAGCAAATACAACACAAATCATTCTTGTATTAAAAAATATCGGAATATTATTTTTATCGTAAAAATTAAAAGAATATGCTGGTGATGGGATTGGGTAAAAAAATAATTTAATTCAATTCACTTAACATGTTTCGTCATATTTAACCCTAATTATAAATTTATTATCACCGTAATATGTTGGTTAGTAAGGTAGTAGTGATTGAAGTATAACATATGATGAAGTATTTATTCAAATCTTTGCTATAATGTTTAAATATTTTAAAAGAATAGATATTAGTATGTAAGATATATATGGCTCTAAAATAACAAGAATTGATTTTGATTTGATGCTTTGAATATGAAAAAAGATATTAAAATGCAACAACAAAGCTCTCATGATCAAGTGTAAAAATTTAAATATCCATTTAAAATAATTATATTTTAATGTGGAAGATGTGTTAGAGAAGGAAGGATGAAGAGATACATTTGAATGTATTATTCCATTTTAAGGTTTCTTTGTTTCCATAGTTTTAACTTCTTCTTTTCTTATTATGTGGCTTTTGTTTCTTGTTTTTCCTAAAACTTATTTGGGTATTTGGGTTTGCTAAAACTAGATCTACATATAAGATAGGATCCTGCACCTAGTACTAAATATATGAGATGTTAAATCCATCAAGGGATTTGCTACTAACTGGATTTCTCTCTCTTCCCTTTCTATATATTTAAATTTAGAATTACACACATTATCCATCTCTTATACGTTTCAGGTTTCCTTTGTTTTCAAGCCTCATTAATATAACAAATCAAATAATGAATAACGATTTCACATTTTCTCTTGAGAATGAAATCGATAGAATAAAGAAAGAGAACGAGGTGCTTCGTTAACGAATTCTTGTTTTGTTTCAAAGGGGAAGATATTACGTCTTTCAATTATGAAGAACTAATTAATCTCTATATTTTTGTAAATGCACTCGAAAAATATTCGTGACAAAAAGGAAAGCCTTACAACAGCCTTTTTCTTGAGTCCAACATTAATCTCTACATTTTTGTAAGTCTAATGACATTTTTCTTTAATGATTTTAAACAGGACGAAATCCCAAATATCTTGAAAAAACAGGTATATTCTTTCGGCACAACTTCTCTTTGTTTTATTATAGTCATTAATTAATTAGAGCATGTGTAAGCTAGCTTCAGTTTAATGAAAAATGGCTACTTATTTCTTAGTCTGCTGAATTCGTGTGTGTGTTTCTGTAAATCAGGAATAAATTTTGGCGGATGAGAACAAGGACCTTAGGTTTTTGGTGGTAAATTCTGTTGGTATTAAATATTGTTTAATGGTTAAGTGTAAATATTTATTACATAGAGAGTTTGTTATGTAAATAGACAGGTTTCCTTATTTTTATATAACTCAAACTCTTAGATTTGAAAACCTATAAATAGAAGATTGTTTTTATTTTGGTTTTTGTAATAAAGAGTTGCTGCTAACACAAGTGTTGTTTAAAGCAATTAAACGTGTACTAGCATACTAGTCTGTCGCTAAAATAAGGTGTCGCGTACGTAACCGTAGATTAGATCTTACACTTAGATCTACGACTTTCGCTTGCTTCTAATTCAAGGTAATTCTTTATTCGATTTATTATTTACTATGTGATCCTAAATTCCGCTGTCATGTATTGTTTGACAATATGACTCTAGTTGAATACTTATAGTGATATCAGCCAAAACATAGATAAATATTATTTTGGATCTAAAACATCAAAATTGAGGGGGATCTAGGGTTGGTTTATTGTATGATTTTACAAAATTAAAAAGTTAATTTAAATCAATCTACCTTGCAATTTGATGTTTAATTACTTTATTTACTTTTATGCAAAATTATGTTTATAAAGTTACATGCATAACTTTGAAAGCATAATTAGATATATTGATATTGTTAAAAAGTAAATTGAATTAGTGACATATTATTAATTGTTAATTGAATATGTGCGACACAAAAGGATTTGTATGATAAAAAGTTATGTGTGGTTTATTTGATATACGAATTGTTTACATATTGATAGCTTACGCAATCCAAACTTGTTTATTTGGACGGATGTATGTGGTCCGTTTCCTTTGAAACGAGAGTTATTCAATATGTAAACAATGACCATTGAGACTTTTTAGGCATTACCCAATTAGTTGCGTAGAATAATTCTAAATTTTTTATTATAAATATTGTTTGTCAAATGTCTTTTGAAAGAAACAAAAGTTAATAATAAGAAGAGTTATTAATTTATTTTGGCACTTTTATACGTTATATAACGCATTTGGTTGGGTTTATATACCGTAATTTGGTCCAGCGACGGAACGTATAAATTTACAAAATATCTTAAAAACCATCGATTTAATAAGCGTGTGATTGGTAATTTATAACTAGATTGTACATGCTCAGTGTATTATTACCCAACTAGGCTCACCTACAACAGGGGACGATGTCTAGGAAAGTTATGCGGAGTGGGGTACACTCCTAATGAGGCAATGCTATTAAGAAATGTTGAACCATTCGCTACACCTCACATGCTTTCCTGGTCGTACTCTCGTAGAGCTACCGAAAGGGTTTTAATGATGACCATGTTACGATTAGTTGTATAAATTAGGTAATCATAGAAACACGTTTAATAACCAGTAAAATAAAAACAATTTGTTTTTAATTAAATTACGTTACGAAATTGTTGCATGGCAATTGCGTACGTAGATTTTTAACACCCATGGAATTTAAGTCAATTGCTATCCGTATTGCCTAGACAACTTGTACTTGCTCGTCACTCTACGTGAGACGTAGGTGAAGTGTATCCAAGGCGGATTACCACTCATAGTGAGACTGTGGTGGACTATCTGCAGTCTTCAGTCGGATGACTTAAATCGGGTTATGCAGTGAGACTGTAAACGCCGATAGCAATAAGATGGGACGAAACATGATTAATGTCACGATCACCATTTTGATGCTCGGATCGAATTATGACATTAAGTCCCATTTTCTAGGAGTTGCACCGGCAAATGCAATTACGGATCTTCACTTACCTTTTGAGTATTATTTAGTTCCTTGCAGATCAACTGATGGAACGGTAATATGTCAATTGGGTCCTAGTCTTAACGAAAAGTAACCCATGGGTTTTACGTTTTGTTAAGAAATCTTATGTCGAAAGTACTAATGAGAAATTTCTTCTGTTTTGTAGAAATTGCACAAAATCCCGATTTAAGCGGGATTATGTCAGAAATCAAAACAATGTTCAAAGGTGAAATACTTTCTGAACCAAGTTTAAATGATTGGTTTCATCAGCTGAGAATTGTTCTATCAGCGATGAAGTAATTACCAATCATTAATAAACCGATATATCTTGAGCCGAAGAATGCTTATGATGAGATAACTCGGGCAACTTATCAAGCAGCGATAAGTAGCCGAATATAATGATTGTTAAGCTTCACATTATGTATGAGAAACAAGTCGGTCTTGAATTGAACGACTTGATTCAAGAATTACATTAGTGAAAACATGTTGCTGGAACGTCAGCATGCACTCACGTTGTCAACATAACAAGCTAAGTTAATCATCTGGAAAGGATGAATTACCCTATCATCAAACTATTGTTGTTCGAAATTTCCTTTCACAAGGTATTGGTGAATTTACACCTAACAACAATATGCATGGTATGGCTAAATTTCTCAAGAACTTCATATGATGCTCGTAGAGTTTGAGAAATTCCTTTTTAATCGGTTACCGACCAGATCCTTGTGGTCAGTGGTGGTATGGTTCAGATAAGAAAAGACAATCGCAAGCTAAGGGCAAAGCTAAACAAGATGGAACGAATAAACAAGCAATTGTTTATATTCACAAGCCTAAGCTAACCCCTCTAGCGAAAAGAGAACATCCTACTAAGGATGATGGTTGAAATCACTGTTAAGTGATTAGGCATTGAAAGAGGAATTGTCCTACTCTAGCCGAGGTGCAAGATAAGAAGAGAGTCGGAAACACCGGATCTTCGGGTATCTTCACTTATAGAATTATGTTTTTTTTTTCTCTAAAAACAAATACCTGAGTATCTGACATTGGCTGTGGTACTCATATTTGTGATTCTTTACAAGGATTTAGAGCAAAGAAGAAACTGAAGAATGGATCTCTATAACTATACGTAGGCTATGTCAAACGTGTAGTTATGAAAGCCATTAGAAGTTAAGACTTACATTTACCCTAGGACATAATAATTGTATTAGAAAATTGTTATTATGCACTTACTTATGTTAGGGGGAATGTTTCTGTTTAGGTTTTACAGAATAATGAATTTGGTATTTCTGTTTCGAACATAATGTTATTATATTAATATGATTGATATTAATGAAATATATGAAATAGATTTGCATGCTCATTCTTCTTTAAATTATAATTCTATATTTATTATTAGCACTAAATGCGTTAAGTCCAACTTGGACTCAACCTATCTATGACATTGTTGTATTGCGCACATATACAAGTATTTCATTAAAAGGCTTCATAGGTTTTAAAGTCAAATGATATCTTATTTGATAAATGTGAATCTTGTGTATGTCGGGCAAAATGACAAGGAAACCTTTTTCGTATGAGACGAAAAGGGCAACTGATCTTTTAGGAATCATACATACTGATGTATGTGATCCCTTTAGACATGTGTCAAAGAAAGGTGCTAACTATTTCGTTACATTTACGGATAATTTCAACAGTTATGGTTATGTTTAACTTGCTTAAACATAAACATAAGGTGGTTGAAACATTCAAAGTAATTCAAAACGAAAGTAGAAAATCAACTCGGCAAAACCATCAAAATCCTTTGATCGGATTGTGGTGGTGAGTACTTAAGCCTAAAGATTAAGGATCATCTCAAAGCACGTGGAATTGTCCAATTGCTTACTCCTTCCTATACTCCACAACACAATGGTGTATCTGAGAGGAGAAATCGAACCTTGCTTGGCAGGGTATGATCAATGATGAACCTTAATATTCTGCCATTATCTTTTGGGATTATGCTCTAGAGTCTGCTTTATCCATTCTCCATATGATTCCAACAAACTGTTCAAGTTGCACGATATTTCGATTTTTTTGAAACACGGTTTATCGGACAAGGAAACAGTGGGAGGGTTGTAGAACTTGACAAGGTTCAAGAGGGAGATACATCACCTTCTACTCACACTGGTGATTAACAATTCGGGGGGGGGGGGGGGGGGGGGATAGAGTTGAGCCTCAGGTTATGCCTCAATCTAGTTCGACTCAAGTTGTGATTGAGCCACAAGTTCAGTCTCAACAACAAATTGTTGATGCTCCAATTCGTAGGTCCGAAAGGACTATACGTACACCTTCTAGGTTGAACTTAAACGTTAATCTAGAGGATGGTGACGTATAAGGGGATCTTAATGAACCTCGAAACTTGAAAGTTATTATCAGGTCCAAACGCTGAGAAATGACTTCAAGCTGCGAATTTGGAGATTCAATCCATTAATGACAACGAAGTTTGGAATTTGGTAGATAAAACTCCAAATGCCAAGACTATCGATTGCAGATGTTTCTTATTAAAGATAAAGAACATACATGGATGGGAAAAATACACATCTATAAAGCTCGTCTCGTGGCAAAAGGATTTACTCAAGTCTATGGTATAGATTATGAGGAAACCTTTTTCCCAATGGCAGACATAAGAGCTATTAGAATTCTCTTAGCCATAGCGGCGTTCTATGACTATGAGATATGGCAAATGGATGTCAAGACAACCTTTGTAAATGGTTATATAGACGATGACGTCTATATGAATTAGATGAAGGTTTTATTGATCCATTACATTCCAACAAGTATGCAAGCTAAAGAAGTTCATTTATGGACTTAAGCAGGCATTAAGAAGTTGGAAGAAAAGATTTGATGAAGAAATCAAAAGGTTGATTTTGTTCAGAAATTCGATAAGCCATGTGTGTATCAAAAATTCAGTGGGAGTAATGTTACTTTCTTAGTCTTATATGTAGATGACATATAGCTAATGGGAAACAGCGTTCCAATGCTTGAAGATGTTAAATCTCATATTGGAAAATGTTTTGCCATGAAAGACGTAGGAGAAGCAGTATTGATTTGGGAATCAAGATATTGAGAGAAGATCTAAGCGGTTAATTGAGTTAAGTCAAAAGGCTTACATTGAAGATATACTGAAGCAGTTAGTATAGAAAATTCCAAACATGGAAATTTATCAATGAAGGATAGACTTAATCTCAACATCAAGGATAGTGCTCTTACACCTCAAGAAGTGGAGCGCATGCAAATGATACCTTATGCATAGGCAAAAGGATATATTTTGTATGTGATGAGATGCACAAGGCCCGATGTGGCTTTTGCACAGAACATTGTTAACAAGATTTAACAGAATCCAGGCGAAAGACACTGGATTGCTGTAAAGAACATACTAAAGTACCTTAGGGATACTAAAGATATGGTTCTTGTCATGTATGGTGGAAATCCTGAGGCTAATATTGGAAATTGTGATGCTGGATTTCAGAAATAACCATCTCTACAACAGAATCTGAGTATATTGCGTCTTCCAGAGATGCAAATGGAAGTTGTTTGGATCTGGAAATTTATTTCTGGACTTGGTATTGTTCCCACAGCGAAGACTTCTTTGGATAGATATTGCAACAAAACTGGTGCAATGATCATAGCCAATGAACTCGAGGGTTAAAAAGGGAGCTAAACACTTTCAGAAGAAAATTCGCTATATTCATGAAAGAGTCGAACATGGTGAAATTCAAGTACTCAAAGTTCACACAGATGACAACTTAGCTATTCTTTTCACCAAGGCTTTGGTAAAGACGAACCTAACTCACTTGGTTGAGGGTATAGGACTTCGTTTATCTAGTTGTTTCATGTAATCTGTGATTGATATAGTATTTGGACATATGGATGTAATAAACAATTTATTAAGAATGAATAATATTGAGGATATGTGATTTCATTTCTTATATAATTGTTATCCAATTTTTCATGTTTTAATCCTTGATTTATATTTAAATATAATTTTTAAATGTTAATTCTAAATATCCATTGTCGATTAATCATATGGGAATATGATTAAATTAAGACAATGTCTGAGTAGTCAGCTTGGCTCACTAACCCGGATAGTGTACATTGAGATGAACACGAGGTTATCCCACATGAATTAGTACTTATGGATCCTTGTCATTAAGTATAATTCATAATGTTTAATGTCCTTTGACTTGAGATGCAAGTTGGGAATCATGTACGTAGTGCATTATTTGATTATAGTCAAACGCACTCCTGAATAAGGGTGTTATAAAGGCTATTTTTGGAAATGTTGCGAAATACGATGACTACCAATTGTAGTCAAGATAGGATTTGTTCCTTCAGTGAAAACTGAAGTTAGATACCAACTGGGCCACTCATGAATACTTAAGGTGTATGTTCGGCCGAACCCAAATAAATCCAGATGTGTCTCGATAGTATTTGGTAATCTTTAAGTGATTCGCGAAATGAGAAACAATAGTTAAAATGGAATGATTTTGATCCATCAAAAGATTTTAACTAAGTATCTGTAACAAAATGATATGAACCGAATTTAGACTCACAAGTGAATTTTGGAGAAACTTACTCGTACATTTATAGGAGCATTGATATGTTGCTAGACATTAATCAATGTTATCACGTTTTGTTTGAAAATTATTCAAAAGTGGGAGTTGTTGGTATTTGAATAGATTTAACAAATGTGTTTCCGTAAATGTGTGAGACTACGGGAGCGCACACAACGACATTTAGACACGACTAAAAGTTTAATTTATTTATTAAATATTGCTTAATGGTTAAGTGTAAATATTTATTAAATAGAGGGTTTATTATGTAAATAAGGAGGTTTCCTTATTGTTATATAACTTAAACTCTTAGATTTGAAAACCTATAAATAGAAGATAAACCCTAAACCCTAATTATTGCAATAATGAAAATGTCGACTAAGGTTTAAAAGAAACCTTAGCCGATCGGCTTTTAGAAAAAGGGTTTTTGTTTTTATTTTGGTTTTTGTAATAAAGAGTTGCTGCTAAAACAATTGTTGTTTAAAGCATCATTGGGTAATTAGATTGATTCGTCTTCTTCATTTATTCCTGCAGCACCTAGTGCACCGCGGAAAACTATTTGTCCAAAACTCGATGCTTCAAATGTCAACGTTGTTGACACTTTCAAAATGCGCGTCCAAACAAAAGGGTTATGACTTTAAGAGAAGTTGTAGATTGTAGGGATGAATTGTTTGAGGAGGAGTAAACTTATAAAGAGGCGGTCGTGTATGATAATTGCGAGGAAGAGGTGGAAAGTTATGAAGCTCCTAATGTGGAGACGACTTTGGTTCTTAGAGCGTTGAAAACCCAAGCTACTTCTACTGATTCGGATCAACATAGTGTCAAGTCAAGGACAAATGGTGTAGTTTGATTATCGATGGGTGTAGTTGTATTAATTTGGCTTCGAGTGAAATAGTGAGCTAACTGGGAGTAGATACCATGGAGCATCCTAGACCGTATGCGCTTCATTGGCTCGATGATGGGATTAGATTCAAAGTATCCAAACAAGTTCGTGTTGGTTTAACTTTGGATTCTTATGTGAATGAGGTTTTGTGTGACGTCATACCCATGGATGCTTGTCACATTTTGTTGGGGCGTCCTTGGAAATTCGATAGCGATTTCGTACACAAAGGAAGGAGCAATGAATATGAATTGAGGTATGGAGGTAAGAAGATCGTTTTAAAACCCATGTCTTCTCAAGAAGTGCATTCAATGAATACTAAACCAAAAAAGGTCAACTCTCAACTTGTTGGCTAGTAAAAGAGATGTGAAACAAGTAATTAAAAAGGAGGATAAGGCATTTTATAATAAAAATATTTTAGATACGGGTTTGGTTGAAGGCGTAACGGGTCGGATGGATGGGATGTTTAAAAACTGGACTACCCCTTCCACTATCATCGAGGTAGTAGATTGGATTAAAACACATTTATATGTTGCATCTACATTGTCATTACCAGACTTTTCGCAACCGTTTGAAGTTGAAGTTAATGCAAGTGGCGTGGATTATGAAGAGTTGAATGGCAAAGATCAACCCGAAGAGTTTGAGTTAAATGTTTGTTTGGTAAAAGAGAGGCTTAAGTAGAAGATGAAGACTACAGTATATGGCTTGCAGAGTTTCTTGGCTTATGGTGGATCCAAAGAAATACAAGTCATGATTCTCGTGCTTGTTCAGGGTGATGTTCCCTATGACCCAGGAGGGGTTCATGCTACTTTCAGTGTAGGTAATTTATCTCCTAATCTTGATGATGACATTTCCGGATTTGAGGACAATTCCTTTTAAAGGAGAAGGGGATGCTACGGTTTCGGATGATCAAGACTTGGTATTAATGATTGGGAATGAGTCTTTTGAAGCAACCATGGCTAATGGGTGATGTGCAAAATCTAGTTTTCCAAAACGCTTACTCTAGACTACGAACCGGACAGTGTACCCTTATCGATAGTAGTATAGTATTGGCAAATTCGGGTTAAAACCCAGGGACTATAGTTAATCGAGTAATTTGATTAATAAGTAACAAGTAACAAGTAACAAAGTGGGGATTTTTATAAATTAACTAATATTAACGATAAAATGATTGCTTGTAATTCAAGATTGAGAGAGACGCTTGCTTGGAATGTTTACGAATGTATGATCTCTTCTAACTATAAAATGTTGATTTACTTCTTATGTAAAACCAAGTTCCTTTCGAATACCGGATTTCTATAATTCTCAATCGTGCAACCACTACTTTCGAATATGGTTAACACCCCAACTAATTATGCATAAAGAATCAAACCGATGTGTGAGAGTTAATCTTTAAACTTCCTTTCGAATAGTTTACTAGTTAATAAACCGATTTCTATTATTTTATAAACTAGCACTCGTGTTCAAATTTTAATTATTTCGACTACTATTATTGATTCCTTTCGAATACCGATAACTTTTATCAACTATAGACCGGTTGAATAATTCATTGCAATTTTAGGAACTTCCCGAGTTCTTTTGAAATACCCGATTTTGTTTACCAAATGAGAACATAAGAAATCTAATAATACAATTAGAGTTTAAACCCAAATGGATCCCCAATTAACCAAACACACACCTATCAAACAATTTCATACTCAAAATCAACCACACAAACGATCACATATCCAAGCAAACGTATATTGAAATTAGTACTCATATGAAACGTAAAACATATAATAGATTGAAAAGTCATAATTGAACCGAAATATGATGATGATGATTGAGTTTGACGGCTCAATTGAAATGTAAATTTAAACCAAACAAAAGCATGAAGTTGTATGTAATGGACACTTGTAAATGAAAATGATGAAATGGCTTTGATAATCACTTCCAAAGCTCTTCCAAAGATGTTATTATTGTCTCCAATGATGAGAATTTTTGTATGAAATGATGATCCTCCAAAATACTCCTAAGCCACCGAAATAAAGTTTTCCAAAATGACTCCTACCGCAGAATTTGATGACATTTAATTCGAAAACGTAACAGCTCAAAAACACTTGACTGCGTCGCAGTCATAGCCACTGCGGCGCAGTTAGCTTCCAGATTCGTTATATTTTTACTTTTTGTTCCTTCCTTGGGTTCTTTTGTTAAAAAATCCCGGTTTACTCCAAACTTGATCAAACACCTGAATACATACTTTTACACGAAACATAGGTACAAAAGGGCCTATCCATTACTTTTTGGATTAAAAATATAACAAATATCGCGAATAAGTAGTCATATAAATGGGCGATATCAAATCCCCCATACTTAAGCATTTCTTAGTGTTGGGAAAATCAACGATTTAACCCAAGATTATAGATCTGTTTATTAAAGTCTTAGTTTTGAGTCTGAGTGACATTTTGAGTCTGAGTGACCAAAATAAACTAAGGCATTGTGGAGCTGACTACTCAGCTCCATAATGAAACGTAAAGCGTTAATTTAGGTAGGTTTGTTAGATAAAATCTTCTATCCTTTTAGAAGATCTGCTAATATTCGTACTTATCAAGCTCACTATTATTGTGTATAAATAGTGAGCTTGACTATTGTAATCGTTGAACCTTTTGAATAGAATTAACTTAGCGTTATTCTTATTAATCTTGTTATTATATTTCCCCGATAATCAAACAAGAAACTGTGTGTTAATCGATTCGTATTAATTAACGTTTTTATATTAATTTGTTATTGATTAGCTAGTATTTGTGATCTTATTGAGACCTAACAACTGGTATCAAAGCAAATAAGATTTAAATTTTAATAAATTTACAAATCTTAAACGATCAATAGATAAAACTCAAATACAATGTCATCATCATCATCTAATACACCTGCTATGATCGAAAAAGGTATTCCCATTTTTAACGGACATAACTTTGGTCATTGGAAACACAAGGTTGAATGGCACTTATCTGGAATTCATGAGGAAATGATGAAAACCGTCACTGAAGGACCAATCATTCCAGGAAAACAGATTGAAGAGGTTAAGGAAGCAGACAAAGTTGTTCAACGTGCAAGATGGGTTCAAACTCCAAAATCTCAATGGACTGATCTTGACAGACAATTGTTTAATCTAGATCCAAGAGCTAGAAGTATACTAGGAAACGTTGTGTCTGAGCAAATATTCTCCAAGATTGTTGGATGCAGATCTGCTAAAGATATCTGGGATACCCTCATTGTATCATATGAAAGTGTACCAATAGAAAGGGAGCAAAGATTGAACAGCCTGATTAGAAACTATGAAAACTTCTATGTGAAAGAAAAGGAAACCTTGGCTGATTTGCATACAAGGTTTCAAATTTTGATGAATTATCTCTCTACTCTAGGTGTAGTGAAGGAGGATGATGAAGTGTGCAAGAAATTCGTTGACATCTTGCAAAACAGATTTGAATCATTTATCACATGTCTTGTGGTTAGTGAGAAATTGTCGACCTACAAGCTGCCTGGTCTCTTTGGATTGTTACTCAATTTTGAAGAATCTCAAGAGAGGAAGAAGATAAACAATAGAAGAACTGCAAGAGATCCCGAAGCTGCATTAGTTGCAACTAGCAAAAGGAATAAAGAAATTTATTCTAAGGATGACTCATCTGAGTCTGAGTCAAACTCAGATTTAGAGTCAGGTGATGAAACTGAAGTCA
>CAJVGC010000001.1:34560901-34595975 GCA_910822075.1 Senecio squalidus | reverse complement strand
TGCAACCTCATCTCATCCAACTCATGCCAACTGCAAAAATCTCCTTTTTATCTGCTAAGATCAAATCCAAGTTGCAATTTTGCAAAGCCCAATACGCTTTGTGTTCAATCTCCTAAAGGTAACTGGCAAGTTTTTCCATAAAGTAAACCGATATTGTGTAGTACCAATCGGTGTTTTTATATGCAGTCCTGAATGCCCATAAAGCATCATCTAACTTTTTAGCCCAAACCTTAGTTTTTAATCGTTTTCTCTAAATTCTTTTTAAAGCCCGGTTTTGTGTTTCCACTTGGCCACTTGTTTGCGGGTGATAAGAAGTAGAGAATCTATGAGTGACCCCATACTTCTTAAGCACCTTAGCAAGTTGGTGATTCGCGAAATGACTTCCACGATCACTGATTAAGGCCTTAGGAACACCAAACCTACTAAATAGTTTTTTTAGAAAATCAATTACCACATTAGCGTTATTCGTTGGTAAAGCATTTGCCTCCGCCCATTTTGACACATAATCAACAGCAACCAAGATATAAAGATATTTATGGGAAGGAGGAAAAGGTCCCATAAAATCAATACCCCATATATCAAATACCTCACATACGTGGATACCTTGTTGAGGCATTTCATCCCGTTTAGAGAGGTTACCTTGACGTTGACACGCATCACAAGTTTGAACCAATGTTTGTGCTTCCTTAAATATTGTCGGCCAATAAAAACCTGCATCAAACACTTTTTTCCCCGTCGTCGATGGTCCATAATGTCCACCAGTCGGTCCATGGTGACATTCATCCAAAATTCTCTGTGTTTCCTCTCCAGCTACACACCTTCGGATCATCGCATCTGCACACATTCTAAACAAATACGGTTTATCCCAAAAATAGTTCTTCACATCAGAAAAGAATTTCTTCCTTTGCTGATGTGTCAAAACTTTTCGCATAACACCTGCAACAATATAATTAGCTATGTCTGCATACCATGGATCATCAAGTACTTCCGAATCATCATCTATCCTAAACAAATGCTCCTCGGGAAAAGTATCTCCTATATCAGTTTCCCTAAGTTCCTCAAGTTCGGGATTTTCTAATCGACTTAAATGGTCAGCAGCTAAGTTTTCAGCTCCCTTCTTATCCTTAATCTCTATGTCAAATTTTTGCAAAAGAAGAATCCAACGAATGAGTCTAGGCTTAGCATCCTGTTTAGAAAACAAATACCTAAGGGCCGAATGATCTGTAAACACTATAGTCTTGCTTAACACTAAATAAGGACGAAACTTATCAAAAGAAAAGACTACTGCTAACAACTCCTTCTCTGTGGTGGTGTAATTCTGTTGGGCGCTATTGAGTGTTTTACTAGCAAAGTAAATGGGTTGAAAATGATTTCCTTCCCGTTGTCCTAACACAGCACCTAAAGCAAAATCACTAGCATCACACATTAGTGCAAAAGGTAGAGTCCAATTAGGTGAAACCATAATAGGTGAATGGGTAAGTCTATCCTTAAGAATATCAAAAGCATTTAAACAATCTTGATTAAATTCAAAAGGAACATCCTTCTCCAAAAGCCTAGTCATGGGACGAGTGATCTTAGAAAAATCCTTAATAAACCTACGGTAAAAACCCGCATGTCCAAGGAAACTCCTAACAGATTTAACATTGGTCGGTGGAGGCAACTTAGCTGTAACATCAATCTTAGCTTTGTCTACTTCCATACCTAAACTAGACACCTTATGCCCTAACACAATCCCTTCTTTAACCATAAAATGACATTTTTCCCAGTTTAGCACAAGATGCGCCGCTTCGCACCTTTCCAACATTTTATCTAGGTTAATCAAACAAGAATCAAATGAATCCCCAAAAAACAGAAAAATCATCCATGAAAACCTCCATGGAAGTTTCAATCATATCCTGAAAAATAGCCAACATACATCTTTGAAACGTAGCAGGAGCATTACATAAACCAAAAGGCATCCTACGGTAGGCATAAGTACCAAATGGACATGTAAAAGTGGTTTTTTCTTGGTCTTCAGGGTCAATGGGGATTTGGAAATAGCCAGAAAATCCATCTAAAAAGCAAAAGTATTCGTTTCCGCCCAATCTTTCAAGCATTTGGTCCATAAAAGGTAACGGGAAATGGTCTTTACGTGTTGCATCATTCAATTTCCTATAATCTATACACACACGCCATCCTGTCACTGTCCTAGTGGGAACTAACTCATTCTTTTCATTGGTCACCACAGTCATCCCCCCTTTCTTCGGTACACAATGTACCGGACTCACCCAAGGACTGTCAGATATTGGGTAAATAATTCCCGCATCAAGGAGTTTAACAATCTCTTTCTTAACTACATCTTTCATATTAGGGTTAAGCCTTCTCTGTCTTTGAACTACAGGTTTAACATCATCTAAGAAATTAATCTTATGTTTACAAAAATGAGGGCTTATCCCGGGTATGTCAGATGTTCTCCAAGCAAAATCTTTCCTATGGGCTTTCAACACAATCATCAAACGAGATTTCTCATCATCCGAAAGTGATGATGAGATTATAACAGGAAGTAAAGATGTACCTTCGAGAAAAGCATATTCCAAATGCTCGGGCAATGGTTTAAGCTCCAAATCGTTTGGAGGATTCTCGATAGAAGTCTTTATCTTCTCTTCAGCGTCCACTTTGATCTCCTCTATTTCTTCAATAGTTGCATCCTCTTCAACATCCAAAGCTAACATCTCCTCTATTTCTTCAATAGTGACATCTCCATAATCACTAATCTCCTTCAAAGCATCTTCATCTTCTTCAAGAAATTCCTGTAACTCTAAGTCCAAAATGTCATCAATAACATCAATTCGAAAACATGTATCATCATAAGAATAAGAATGCTTTAAAGCTCGATCTACAGTAAAAACAATCCTTTCCTCATCAACCCCCAAAGAAATTTTTCCGTCCTTAACACGAATGATAGCATCCGTGGTATGTAGAAATGGTCTACCTAAAATCAAAGGTACCTTGCCATCCTCCTCCATTTCTAATATGACAAAATTAACGGGAAACACAAATTTACCTACTTGCACTCGCATATTTTCAGCTATACCTAAAGGGTATTGGTATGAATGGTCGGCGAGTCTAATACTCATACGAGTAGGTTTTAATGCCCCTAAATCCAATTTAACATACAATGAATAAGGCATAAGATTTATACTAGCTCCTAAATCAGCTAATGCCTCACAAGTTATTGCTTTACTCAAAGTACATGAAATTAGAAAACTCACTGGGTCTCCTAACTTTGGTGGAAGCTGATTTTGAACAAGTGCTGAACACTCTGCATTTAAAAACGTGGCTTTAGCTTCCTCCAACTTCCGTTTTCCAGTTACAAGCTCTTTGATAAATTTGGCGTAATTTGGCATTCCTGAAATCAAGTCAACCAAAGGAACATTAATATGCACAGATTTAATCATATCAACAAATTTACCATACTGTTCTTGCATCTTCTCCTTCCTCAAACATTGAGGGAAGGGAACTTTCGGCTTGTATGCTTTCACTTGAGGTGACACAGCTGGTTTGGATTGAACAGCTGGCGTAACTTCCGGTTCCTCTTCGTCCTCACTCTCCTCCACTTCAACATTAGATTCCTGCACAACTGGATTAGTAACACCTGCAGAATCATTCGAATTACCATAAACTCTACCAGACCTTGTAGACACTGCATTCACATGCTCATTTCGATTGTTAGGAGTTTGATATTTTTGCCCTGCAGTGTTAGGAAATGGTTGCCTTGGGTTTTGTTGCGTGTTACTTGGCAACTGACCAGTAGGCCTAGCAGCATGTTGATCACTTAGTCTCTCCAATCTCTTCTCCAAATCACTAAGTGCTGCTTGTTGATTCCTTTGTCCTTGCTCCAATTTCTCATTAAGGACCTTAAACTGGTTGTTTGTTGCTTCATTTTTCGCTGACTTAGTGTGAATGAAGCTTCTCATCATGTCCTTCAAACCGGTTTCCTCATCTTCCTGTTTTTGACCAGACGATCCTGACTGCTGTTGATTCTGGTTGCTGTTCTAATACTGATTCTGGTTATTCCTTGGGTACCTGTTTTGAGAATTTCCAGAATTGTTAGCATTAAAATTATTATTACCAGAGTTATAATTACCCGAATTACGGTTATGAAAACCGGTTCTCTGAAATGCTCCTTGGTACTGATTTTGCGCGTACTTCACATCTTCACTTTCTGCTTCTCTTCTAACATCACAATCTTTAGTGTAGTGCATTCCCCCACAGTAGTCACAACCATTCGCCATTACGTGCATATCCTTACCAACTCTACTAAACTGATTATCTATCCTCGAAAAATTATTATCCATTTTACTAGATAAAGCATTGATCTCAGACATCATCTCTGCATTCCCACTACTACTCCCAGCACTAGCAACTGTCTTTCTTCCTCTTCTTTCTCTTCCAAACTGATTCTGTTCTCTAGATAAATCCATTAACAACTGATCATCCAACATCTTGGTCGCATCGTTGATGGATTTGTACTGAAAACTTCCTCCCCCAGCTAAATTTAACTCCCCCTGCGGCTGCTTGTCCAATCCAAAGAAGAAAATATCGATAATCTGCCCTTTCTCTAATCCATGCCCATGACAACCCCTGAGCATATCCTTAAGTCTAATCCAAGCTTCAACAATGGTTTCTCCGTCGCCTTGCTTAAATCCCCGTATATCATTCAATAAGCTTCTTGCCAAAGATGATGGAAAAAATCTGGAAACAAATTCTTCCCTCATTTTCGCCCACGTACTAATGGAGTTCTCCTCTAACTCTTCAAACCAGGTGAGTGCCTCTCCCGTGAGAGACGATGGAAAAAGGATTAACTTGACATTATCTTCCCTTCATGCCCCGTATTTGAACATCTCGCACAATTTAACATATTTTGCCACATGCGAATGTGGATCTTTTCTCATCCTTCCGTCAAAATAATTATCCTGGATCATCTTTAGATGATGACCCTTCACTGAAAAATCATTTCCCATATCTGGAGTACGAATCGCCGAACCCGGTGTTGGCGGTACTACCCTAGCTCTCTGATGCATCGGTACATCATTTGGATCAGCCATCTCAATTACTATCTCTATTTCTGAATCTGAACTGATTCAATCATCGAAATTTACTTCTAGATCCTCCGTTTCTAACTTAACTGGTGATGGTGGTATCGTGTTTGGTTTCTTGTCGCGCCTTTTCTTTGAAACTCCTGATTAGACAGTGGACTTTTAAGCGGTAACCTAGAAGCCCTTGTGTTCATCCACTACCTGTAATCTCTGAAAAATCACAAATAAAAACCGTCAAAAGCACTTGATAAACAATTAAAGTAACTTTCAAGTAATTAATACAAAAAAGGATCGAATCAAAAATTATTAATTAAAATCAAAAACTACAGTCCCCGGCAGCGGCGCCAAACACTTGATGTACGAAATCGAGTATATTTTAAAAACAAGAAATACTTACGACTCGACTACACAATCTTAGGCAGTGGACCTAATCAAGTATAGTATAGTTTTAGGTAAATCAGGTTCGTTCGCAGGGACTGATGGTTGAAATATAATTAATAATTAATAAAACAAAAAGTGGGTTTTTGTGACCGAATTGTCACTGTGCCTAAACTACTTAAATTTAAGAAACTTGTTGATTCAGATGAATCGCCGAAAAGATTTTTGTTTGTAAACAATTGATAAAAAATACATTCACTTGGACTTGATCACAATTACTACGGTTATCACTTAATTACTAACAATGTTGAACTACTTAAAAGGTATTTAACTTGAACTCTCGTTTCCCATTAAAACTTTAATCGTCTCATGTATACTTACCACTCTCGTGTATAATTTCTACGTTTGACAACTAAGCAATAAGTACCTAAGCCGATTTTATGATTTAATCTTTTAAAGCTTCCTCTCGAATAGCTTCTTAATTAACTAAACCGATCTCTCTTAATCTAGTTAACTAACAACCACAATCACGTTTTTATTGTTTAAATCTTTAATACTAGTTCCTCTCGAATACTAATATCTTTAAACTAATTATTGACCGATTAGTTATTTCGTAAACTATTTTGTAATGTCACAAGTTCCTCTCGAGTACCTATGATGAATTACTAACAGTTTATATAAAAGATTAAACAAGATTCAAAAACTGATTACAATTGGTTTTTCGATTAAACATAAAATCCAGTTCACATATACGTAATTAAACAATAACCTACATAATTGATCACATCATCCAAGTGAACGTTAAGAAATTTAGCTACTCATAATAATAAAAACGCAACTCAATAGAATCGAATGAAACATCTTTATATTAAAAGAACTAATGAAAAGTATTAAAGTACCAATGATCCGAATGCTTAACCAACGAAATTTATGAGTCTAAAAACACCAAATAGCTCCAAAAATTCGTGGTCCAAACTAGGGTTTCAATACTCGATAACTTGCTTACAATAATGATGATAATAATACAAACCCTAAAAACTGCATTTATTACACGTAACGAACAGTGCAGCTCCAGACCCCGCGTGACGGGCGTCCCTCACCTGGAACGGGCGTCCCTCGCGTTTTTCCAGTTTTCTTGTTTTGCTGCTCGTTTTTGCTTCATCTCTCGTGACCAATTGCTTCTAGTCTCAAAATATAACTGGAATACAACATTGACCCGTTTTCTTCATTTTCAGCTCCAATTATGTCACTTCCGCTCCAGAACTCCGGCTAATACCTGTATAACATTTTAATACCAAAATTGCCCGAAATTCCCAGAATCCGTTATGAATTAAACTTTAAAAGGACAAATATCGCATATAATAATATGACTAAAATATGCGATATCAACCTCCCATGAAAAAATTGAAGAGAAAGAGAGGTATGTCATCAGTTGAGGGGGAGAAAAGATACAAGAAGAAAATAATATTGAATCTCAAAACTCAACTGACAGAGGAGCACTATGAGACTGACGACATTGATTTTTCAAGTTCATCTGAGGAAGAAAGTCATGATAGTGAGAAGAAGGAAGAAGAAAGGGTTGTATAAGATACTGAAGCTGATAGTATTGCTGATAAAGCTGAGGGATCAAGCAAAGAACTGACTGAAGCTGAGAAACTGTCAAAGCTACAAAGATATGCATACAATGTTGGGATGACAGTGGAAAAATACAAAGAACACATCAAGGGTCTTTACCTTGAAAAATTTGAAGATAAATCCATTGAAGCAAAAGATACAAGTGATAAAGCAGCTGAGGTTCTTGAAGCTGAACTTAAAGAGGAAGAACAACTGGCATTTGATGAAGAACAGAAGAGACTTGAAGCTGATAGACAAATGGCAAAGAGATTTGAGAGAGAGGAGGAAAGGGTAAACTTCATTGAAAAACACTTTGCCAACAGCAAGCATGGAAAGATCAATGATCTGGATTGTAATGACACTAATGGACCTGCATTGATACTGACTTGCTATCTCAAAGGTAATTCTTTTAAAGTGGCTGTAGGGAGGATGTACACTCTGGGATTTGAAGAGTGGAAAAGAATTGCAAAACTGAGCACAAGAATAACAAATTTGGCACATCAGACTGAGGTGAAAAGAGAGGCAATTTATAATGTGAATGTTACCCAAATGCTGAAACTGATCACTGATGAAGAATATAGAGAATTCTGCATAGTCAGCAAAGTAAGAGCTCGAGCCAAATCACTTGGACTGGAGTCAAATACTCTTCATCCAGTTCCTTCAGGGTTGATCTTTCAAGAAAGAACTTACATTCAAACTGACAAGCACGAAGGACTATTTTATATTGATTGTGGGGAAGAAGAGTGCTTTCAAGCCAAGGAAACTCTGAGCAAGACTTCAATCTTTCATTGCATTGCCCTGTTAAATGAATGCCAGAATGATCAGTGCCAACCTTTTCGTATGAAACTGATAAGCTGGTTATTCAATAACTTGAGGAGAATTGAAGAGATGGGTACACTTGCTGATAAAGTGGAGCTGATAAGGAAAGAATATCAAATGATGTTTAATAAAACTGATCCTGAGATGGAGAAACTGATGGCTTGGAAAGCAGAAAGAATAGAATGGGCTAAAGAAGCTTTAAAGCCAACTCCATGGGACTTACCTTTGAAGCCCAAGAAAGCATTCAAGAAGAGAAAGTAATGTTTTTGTTCACAAACTGTTTCAGTTTAATATGTTTTAAGTTTGTGATTATTTTTAATGTGTGTCATTGTAAAAAGACTTCAATCTAAACAGACAGGGGGAGATTGTTGGGAAAATCAACGATTTAACCCAAGATTATAAATCCGTTTATTAAAGTCTTAGTTTTGAGTCTGAATGACATTTTGAGTCTGAGTGACCAAAATAAACTAAGGCATTGTGGAGCTATCAGCTCCATAATGAATCGTAAATCGTTAATTTAGGTAGGTTTGTTAGATAAAATCTTCTATCCTTTTAGAAGATCTGCTAATATTCGTACTTATCAAGCTCACTATTATTGTGCATAAATAGTGAGCTTGACTATTGTAATCGTTGAACCTTTTGAATAGAATTAACTGAGTGTTATTCTTATGAATCTTGTTATTATATTTCCGCGATAATCAAACAAGAAACTGTGTGTTAATCGATTCGTATTAATTAACGTTTGAATACTAATTTGTTATTGATTAACTAGTATTTGGGATCTTATTGACACCTAACACTTACCCTCAAGAAACCGACATAAACTGTAGTCAACTTTTCAAAACATACAACTTAAGAAAAGTCAAGGAATCACGGACTCATACATTTAACCAGATTCTGGTGTTAATAATTAAAGATTTGCGTGAAATTACAAGATCGTAAACAGACTACGAACATCAAATGTTAACCGCCCCTTTTTCCAAACTCACTAACTTAAGTCAGACCGATCAGCCTACCATTGGGCCGACCCCTATGCCTATGCTTTCGGGGGATACTCCAATATCACATAATATATTTCCTTTGAGAATTATTGGTTAGTCTTCGCATTTTGCTTGCCTATCACTTTTGTTCACTTCAAATATTATAGATTTGTAATATATATTTTCTTTGAAGTGAACGGTTTTTGTAACGAGATTTGATTCTTCGTTATAGTGAGGATGAGTTTCATTTCTTGACTGGAAAGACCTATGTTCTTTTTCTTCGCCTCTAACTCTTTTCGGGATTAAGTGATATTTAAGTTTCCCCAACTACTCCCGAGAGGGTGAAAGTACTAATAGGGCTCGTACCTAAGGATATACAGTGGTTATCCAGATAACATGATTTAGCTACTTCGGAATTCTTGCTATCTTTGTAATGATATGTCCGCATAACACAGGGCTATTTTTTTGTCGCCCCGATCCCTTCTCCTCCATATACCATGCTAACACCCAAGGCATGCGTAGCTTTGCGGATCCCTTGAAGAAAACAAATCCAAAAGCCACAAGTATTTAATGTACACCTTATCGTGTTGAGACGATCGGTGTAGATAAGAATAAGCTAACATCTTTTGGACCACCCTCAAGATCGATGATTTAATTCTTTTGGCCCGACTCACTGATGACACATATTTTTCTTTCCCAGACAATTCATACCAAATTCTATATGTCCTCTTCTTGACTCTATCGGAATTCAACTCCCCCTCATTGACATACTTATCCATATAATCCATTTCTTGCTCCTCCAGTGTGTATAAACTCGTTAAAACCAAAAATCAAACAATTATAACCTTGTGCTCAACTCCGTTGAACCAAAAACTAATAACCAGAGTCCTAAAAAGCAAATGTGGTTTCGGTAGCTTATCAAGTTTGAGGCTTGAATATAATTCTAATCACCATTCACGGTACGAGTTCTCCCTAATTTAAAATGCTCTCTTCCACACCGGAATTTCAACTAAGTCTTTTTCATCTTGCTCAAACCTCGTCATCAACAAAGTGTCCAAATCATCCCCAATCCCAATCTCATTACAAACATCCCAACTCAAAAACCTCGGTTGACTAATGGGCTTATCTTGCATCGTCACCAACTTGTTATTGAAATCAATATTTCGGTTTTCTGAGCATCCGGGCCGGTTCAGCTAAGGATGTGGCTCGGGTCTCATCAACAATGCTTTCGCTGAAACCTTAGGAGCCCTAGGCACCCCCTTGTTTTTGTCCGCTCGCTTGCTCCTCCGAAGTTTCCTCGGCAGCTTTTCGTTTATCCTACACTCATACACAATATACAACCACCAAAAACCATTAACAAAAATAAACAATTTCCTGGTCTGCTCCCCCGCTCCGTCACAGTCACTCCCCACTGCGGCGCACCGGTGCCCTGTTCTGCCCAAATTTTGTTTTTCATGTTTTTGACCGGTTAATCATTCAAACAAACATATAATTCACACATAAACAACAAACTAAAGTGTTCCCGTAAGTCAATTTCACAGATTAGGCCTAATGACTCAAACCCCAGGTTTTCCCCAAATTCAATTTTAAGATATAAACCCTAATTACATGTAAAGATTGATAGATTTATGTTTGTAAAGACTTACAGATCTCCTCATGTTATGAATTGATGAACTTTTGAAAACCTTGAAAAATTCTCTGCAAATTCGCCCCTAGTAGTGTGTGTTTTGTATTTTTGAATTGTGTGGTTGAAACAAGGAGATAAGTCTTATAATTCCCGTGACCCCTCCTAGACAACATTTTTTTGTTTTTCCCCCCCACTTGTTCGTTTTACTAGCTTGTTTTTAATTCCCAATACCAATTACTACCACGTACTCCTAAATTACTTAAAACCTATAGAAAAATACAAAAAAATAAAAGTGAAAGGAAAAGATACAACAAACCGGGTTGCCTCCCGAAAGCGCTTGTTTTTCCCGAGTCATTAGCATGACTCCTCGTTCCATCCTTTCGTGCTAAGTTCGGGTAAAACCCGTCTTCCAAAACCCTCAAATTCTCCTCGTCCTCTTCAAAATATAATTTAACCCGTTGACCATTCACCATAAACGACCCCCCTCCTTCCGTCTCGAGATCAACATAACCCTCCGAGAAAATCCGTCTTACGATATAAGGACCCGTCCACCTAGATTTCAGTTTAGGTGCTTTAAACTTGTATTTCGATTGGAATAACAACACCGTATCCCCCTCTTTGACTTATTTCCTTCGGATTTTTGGATCATGAATTGCCTTGGTCTGAGCCTTGTGAAGACTAGAATTTTCGTATGCATTCCACTTAACGCCCAATATGCCATGTGTTCTCTCGCCATTGGAAGATGACAAGTTTTTCCATATAAGAGTCTAAAAGGGGTTGTACCAATTGGTGTTTTGAAGGCGGTCCGAAATACCCATAATGCGTCCTCCAATTTTCTTGACCATAAAGCGGGTTTGTTGTGGACCGTCTTTTCCAAGATTCTCTTGATTACCCGGTTCGTGTTCTCCATTTTCCCACTAGTTTGCGGGTGTAAAGAAGTAGAAAACCGATGTGTCACCCCATATCTCTTTAACACCTTCTCCAAGTAGAATACCGGGAATATCCGAGATGCGCCAAGCAAAAGCTATTTATGGATGGTCAATAATTTGTTTTTCTCGTCTTCCAAAAGTGAAGACGAGATAATAACAAGTAGACAAGAATTACCTTCCGAGAATGCATCCTCCAATTTTCTTGACCATAAAGCGGGTTTGTTGTGGACCGTCTTTTCCAAGATTCTCTTGATTACCCAGTTCGTGTTCTCCAATTTCCCACTAGTTTGCGGGTGTAAAGAAGTAGAAAACCGATGTGTCACCCCATATCTCTTTAACACCTTCTCCAATTGTGTATTAGCAAAATGGCTTCCTCGGTCATGAAGGGACATTTTTCCCAATTCAAGACCAAATTGGTCTCCTCGCTTCCGGCTAGCATACGATCCAAATTCCTCAAACATGCCTCAAACGAATTCCCATACACCGAGAAATCATCCACAAACACTTCCATCGAGTTTTCCACCATATCTTGGAAAATAGCCATCATACACCTTTGAAATGTTGTCGGTGCGTTACAAAGTCCAAACGGCATCCTTCTATAAGCATATGTTCCAAATGGGCAAGTGAATGTTGTTTTATCTTGGTCCTCGGGATCAATTGGAATTTGAAAAATACTCGGAGAAACCATCGAGAAAACAATAAAATTAATTACCGCCAAACGCTCTATCATTTGGTCCATGAATGGAAGGGAAATATGATCCTTCCTTGTCGCCTCATTCAACTTCCTATGGTCTATACACGCCCTCAAACTCGTTACGGTCCTTGTCGGCACCAACTCATTCCTTTAATCTACAACCACCATCATTCGCCCTTTCTTTGGCACGCAATGAACCAGACTAACCCATGAACTATCCGATATCGGGTAAATAATACATGCGTCCAACAACTTACCCACTTCCTTTTTGACCACATCTTGCATATTCGGGTTTGGCCTTCGTTGTCTTTGAACAACGAGTTTTATATTTTCAAGAAAGTTGATTTTGTGTTTACAAAAAGCGGGGCTAATACCGGGAATATCCGAGATGCGCCAAGCAAAAGCTATTTATGGATGGTCAATAATTTGTTTTTCTCGTCTTCCAAAAGTGAAGACGAGATAATAACAAGTAGACAAGAATTACCTTCCAAGAATGCGTCCTCCAATTTTCTTGACCATAAAGCGGGTTTGTTGTGGACCGTCTTTTCCAAGATTCTCTTGATTACCCAGTTCGTGTTCTCCATTTTCCCACTAGTTTGCGGGTTTAAAGAAGTAGAAAACCGATGTGTCACCCCATATCTCTTTAACACCTTCTCCAATTGTGTATTAGCAAAATGGCTTCCTCGGTCACTTATCACCGTCTCCGGCATCCGGAACCTACAAAACAAACTTTTGAGGAAGTCAATAACCACAACGACATTGTTAGTGGGTAGAGCTTTTGCCTCGACCCATTTAGAAACATAGTCAACTGCCACCAAAATGTAAACGTTTTGATTCGATGGTTTGAAAGGACCCATGAAGTCGATTCCCCAAATATCAAACACTTCACACACTTGGATCCCTTGTTGTGCAATCTCATCCCTTCTAGTCACCGTTGCTTGCCTTTGACATGAATCACACGTTCTCACCAAAGTATGTGCTTCTTTGAAGATTGTAGGCCAATAGAAGTCGAAATCAAACACTTTATTCCCCTTACCGATGGACCATAATGTCCTCCCGTTGGGCCATGGTGACATTCATCAAGAATTCTTCTCGTTTCACCGCCATGAACACATCTTCTAACTATACCATCTGCACACATTCTAAACAAGTGTGGCTCCTCCCAAAAGTAATACTTCGCATCGGAAAATAGTTTCTTTCGTTCTTGATAACTTAAGTCCCTATTTATAACTCCCCGCTAAGTAATTTTCTATATCCGCAAACCATGGAGCCTTCTCACCATTAACTCTCCCAACAAACGCCAATTGTTCCCCCGAAAAAGTATCATCTATCTCCTCCTCCTTTAGCTCTCCAAGACTCGAATTTTCCAAACGGCTCAAATGATCCCCCACCACGTTTTCCCTTCCCCTTTTGTCCTGAATCTCCACATAAAATTCTTGGAGATGTAGAATCCACCTAATAAGTCTCGGCTTTGCATCCAACTTCGAAAACATAAATTTCAAAATCGAATGATCCGTGAATACCACCGTCTTACTCAATACCAAACATGATTTAAACTTGTCAAAAGCAAAGACCACCGCAAGTATCTCCTTCTCAGTAGTGTTATAGTTTTGTTGTGCCTCGTTCAATATCTTGCTTGCAAAGTAAATCGGTTGAAAGTGTTTATCTTTGCCCCAATATCGCGCCAACCTTAAAATTACTAGCATCGCACATGAGTTCGAACGGTATATTCTAATCGGGTGACACCAAGATAGGTGTATCCGTCAATTTCTCCTTTAGCAAATCCAACGCCTCCGTACACTCCTTCGAAAACTCAAATTTCATATTATATCCAATAATCTAGTCAAAGGCCTCGTGATCTTTGAGAAGTCTTTGATAAACCTCCTATAGAACCCTGCATGCCCCAAAAAGCTCCTAACAGATTTTTCGTTTGTTGGAGGTGGTAGTTTCGAGATTACCTCTATCTTCGCCTTATCAACTTCAATCCCGGTCTTCGACACTTTATGCCCCAAAACTATCCCTTACTTGACCATGAAGGGACATTTTTCCCAATTCAAGACCAAATTGGTCTCCTCGCTTCCGGCTAGCATACGATCCAAATTCCTCAAACATGCCTCAAACGAATTCCCATACACCGAGAAATCATCCACAAACACTTCCATCGAGTTTTCCACCATATCTTGGAAAATAGCCATCATACACCTTTGAAATGTTGTCGGTGCGTTACAAAGTCCAAACGGCATCCTTCTATAAGCATATGTTCCAAATGGGCAAGTGAATGTTGTTTTATCTTGGTCCTCGGGATCAATTGGAATTTGAAAAATACTCGGAGAAACCATCGAGAAAACAATAAAATTAATTACCGCCAAACGCTCTATCATTTGGTCCATGAATGGAAGGGAAATATGATCCTTCCTTGTCGCCTCATTCAGCTTCCTATGGTCTATACGCGCCCTCAAACTCGTTACGGTCCTTGTCGGCACCAACTCATTCCTTTAATCTACAACCACCATCATTCGCCCTTTCTTTGGCACGCAATGAACCAGACTAACCCATGAACTATCCGATATCGGGTAAATAATACATGCGTCCAACAACTTACCCACTTCCTTTTTGACCACATCTTGCATATTCGGGTTTGGCCTTCGTTGTCTTTGAACAACGAGTTTTATATTTTCAAGAAAGTTGATTTTGTGTTTACAAAAAGCGGGGCTAATACCGGGAATATCCGAGATGCGCCAAGCAAAAGCTATTTATGGATGGTCAATAATTTGTTTTTCTCGTCTTCCAAAAGTGAAGACGAGATAATAACAAGTAGACAAGAATTACCTTCCAAGAATGCATACTCTAAATGTCCCGGAAGTTGTTTCAATTCCTGATATTTTGGAGGATCCTCAATTGATGTCTTGATCCTCATCCCTTCATCTACCACAAGCTCCTCCACTTCATTGGTCTCCTCGACCTCTATTTCCTCACTCTCCATTGCATTGAACATAATCTCCATTTCCATATCCGCTTCCTCTTCAAGAATGCCTTCCCAATCCAGTTCATAATCTGCTTCATCGAAAACATCAATCCTAAAACAAGTTTCTTCAGTTGAGTAAGAATGTTTCATAGCTTGATTTAAAGAAAAGGTGGCACGTTCATTACTTAAAGCCAACGAAATTTATCTATCTTTAACACGGATGATAGCCTTCGCGGTATTTAGGAAAGGTATTCCCAAGATGAGAGGAACTTTACTATCCTCCTCCATCTCGAGAATGAGAAAGTCAACCGGATATAAAAAATCTCCCACCCTAACCAAAATGTTTTCCGCAATACTCAAAGGATATTGATAAGATCGATCGGTCAATCTTATACGATTCTAGTTGGTGTTAAAGACCCCAAAGAAAGTTTAGCTATAAAGAGTATGGCATTAAATTAATGCTTTCCCCCAAATTCACTAATGCACTATAAGTAAATTTATCATTAAAAGTGCAAGAAAGAAGAAAAATCCTTGGGTCCTCAAGTTTAGGTGGTATAAAATTCTTCACAATTGCTGAGCACTCGACATTTAGACATGCGGTTTGTTTCTCCAAATAGTCTCCATTTACGCTCACTAACTCCTTGATGAATTTAGAATAGTTTGACAACCCACAATTAAATCAATTAAAGGTACGTTAATTCTTACCGACTTAATCGTTTCAACAAATTTCTCATATTGCTCTTTCATCTTCTCTTTACGTAACCGTTGAGGATATGGTATCCTTGACTTGTATGTTTCGAGAGGAGTGTTAAAATCCAATTTCGGCTCTTCGGATTTGCTTTGGACTATCGGTTCGTCCCAGGGTCGATCCTCCATCTCAATCTCAACTTCAACCTCATCATCGGAGTCTGGATCCTCACTGCGGCGCAATGGTGATGACGGCATCGCAGTCCCAACATTTTCAAAATTTCCAAAATTCCCATATGACTGGTGGTTGCGACGCAGTCTCACTGGGTGCGTCACAGTCACCAGTTTTTCCATCCCCATTTTTTTTGTCTGACTGCTCACTGCGGCGTAGTGGTGGTGACTGCTTCACATTCAGCCCCTTTGCTGTAGATATTTTGTTAACGTTTCACCTTTCCTCTTCAACTTCCCATACTTAAAACCTGAACGAGTCTCGATTATATTTACTTGTTCATCCCGATGATATGGTTTTTGGTACCTTGAGCCTTGACTAGATTTACCACCTTGGTTGTTTTAATTGTCCGGGTTTATCGGGTTTGGTTGTTTAGAACTTGGTAGTTGACCCGTTGGTCGGTTTTTACACCTATCATTTAACCGCTCAAACCTCCGTTCTAAATCGTGCATTCCCGCTTGAGTGTTCCACCGTTCTTGCTCAAGCTTATCATTCAACACCTTGATCGAAGATGCTAATCCATCGTTTCTCGCCTTTTATGATCGAAGATTCTAATCCTCTTTGTTATTCCTCGATTTTTGTTGATGTTGCTGAAATTGTCCATCATTTCTTTCCCTCGATTTTGATCACCATACCCAAAATTACTTCCTCCTTGTTGTCGGATTACTCCGATGGATATTACTTTTACAGGAATTTGATATTGAAATTCACTACAAGAAAGGGGCGGAGAACTTGGCGGCGGATCATTTGTCTAGGTTGGAAAATTCGGAATTGGAGAAGTTGGATGAGTCGGTGATACGGGATACTTTCCCCGATGAAGCACTAATGACGGTAAAAGTAAGTGATGAAGTACCTTGGTTTGCTGATTTTTCTAATTATTTGGTTGCCAAAACCCTTCCCACGGATAAAACTTATCAACAAAAGAAGCGATTCTTTGCTGATTTGAAATATTATTTTTGGGAAGATCCGTTTTTGTTTCGTGCTTGTGCAGATGGCGTAATTAGGAGGTGTGTTTTTGGTGAAGAAAAACTCAAGATTTTACGTCATTGTCATTCAGGACCTGTAGGAGGACATCATGGGGCAAATTTCACTGCCACACGAATTTTTGACGTCGGTTTTTGTTGGCCATCAGGTTACAAGGATGCCCAAGAATTTGTCAAGATGTGTGACGCGTGTAAACGGACTGGTAACATATCTTCACGGGATGAGATGCCCCAAACAGGAATTCAGGTATGTGAGATTTTCGATGTATGGGGAATTGATTTTATGGGGCCTTTTCCTTAAATTCTGGGAAATAAATACATTTTGGTTGCCGTCGATTACGTATCAAAGTGAGCCGAAGCAAAAGCTTTACCTACAAACAATGCGAGAGTCGTCGTCAATTTCTTAAAGCAGTTATTTTCACGATTTGGTTCCCCTAAAGCTTTAATTAGTGATAGGGGTACACATTTTTGTAACGCCCAACTTTATAAGGTGTTGAAAAGATACGGTGTAAATCATAAGTTTTCCTCATCTTATCACCCCCAAACAAGCGGACAAGTCGAGGTTACTAATCGCGGCTTGAAGCGCATTTTGGAAAGGTCGGTCGATGCAAATCATAAGGATTAGTTTGATGAGTTAGACGAAGCTCTTTGGACGCATAAGACTGCATTTAAAACTCCGATTGGTTGTACCCCTTATCGTTTAATTTATGGTAAAGCTTGTCACTTACCTGTTGAAATTGAGCACAAGGCCTATTGGGCTTTAAAAGCTGCGAATTTGGAAATGATACCTACAGGGAAGAACAAGTTCCCTCAAATAAAAGAATTGGACGAGTTGCGCATGAATGCCTATGAATATTCTTTGTTCTACAAGGAGAGGACGAAGAAATGGTACGATAATCGTATCAAGACGAATAGAAACTTCACCGACGGCGATATGGTTTTGCTTTACAACTCAAGATTGAAGTTATTTCCGGGGAAATTACGGTCAACATGATCGGAACCGTATATCGTCCTAGATGTGTTTCCTTATGGTACGGTGGAGATTGCTAACGAGAAGGGAGAGAGTTTTAAGGTAAATGGGTATAGATTTAAGAGATATTATGCCGATGGACGTGATAACCAGTTTGATTTGTTTGGAGACGATGAGGAACTCGATCTCCATGAACGTGACAGTTAATAAACATGGTTTGAGTCGAGCTTAAGTACTCGTCACTAAACAGATAGCGCATACGGGAGACAACCCGCTTCCTTTCCTTTTATTTTCCTCTTTGTTTCAGAAAACATAAAAACACAAAAAAAAATCATAAATTTAAAAAAATACAAAAACATTAAAAAAGAAAGAAAGAAAAAAAAAATTCGAAACCAACAATAATATGTGTATACTACGTTTTTAGCTATATTTTTAGTTTACTTTTTGAATTTTTGTTTCACGATCTCTTATTTCATCATATGGGAGAGGTTAGAAATTTCGGCAACCAGGTTAGACATTGTTAAAACACTAAACGAAAAAACATTTCTTTTCAAAACAGAACTTTTTAGCCTTCGGCTGAAATTATTTAGCCTGCGACTAAAATCCAACAGGCGGCTGGATACCCGGATTTTGAAAATTATATAACCGTTCTCTCTTTCCTTTATTGAGCACACACATATTTTCATACACACAACCGACGCTGCACACCCGTTCTCGATTTTTCTCGCAACTCTTTCCAATTTATGTTTCTTTTCTTCATTTAAGCACCAAGGAATGATTTCTAAACTTTATTGTTGTTTCTTTGATTTTTCATGAAGAACATGAATTGGGGGTGTTGGAGATATCAAGTCAAACGGTGAAGCTTCCAAAATAACCAAGTCATAGATTAGAGTAGATTTGTGTCAATTCGGACTCTCCAAATTGTTTAATAAAGTGTAAAGTTTAGGAAGGTTTCATTTCGGGGGAACTAATTCTTTACCGAATTAGTTCAAGTTCCTCCGAACTAAACCAACTAAACTATAAGGATGACATTTGTGTAATTGTTAGATAGCATAGGTCTATAAATAGTGGATAACAATCATGTATTATGCATGCTTTTGAACAAAATATTACATGTAACTGAATTTCCCGCCCAAATACAATTTTCATTCTACTTTTCCATTCAACGTTGATTACTATGTCTAAATCATTTGTTCAATCAATTATGTCTAATTCCGCTAGATATAATTGAGATCTTACACATGTTGTTAGCTTTTGAAGATCTCCAAGACCTGACAAGTGGTATCAGAGCTGGTTATCAATTCAATTTGATTCAGCTCAGCTACAGTCAAAGTGTTTGAATCAACCGAGGATTTAGAAGATATAAGATCGACACGTTAGTTCGAGAAAACATTTCTGCAGTGAATTATGATAACGAAACTGGTTCCGGTGGTAGACCTCCTAAGTTCTTAGGTCAGGACTTCATGATGTGGAAATTGAGATTCAAAGCGTTTGTATACTACAACGATAGAAAGATTTGGGCGTCTATTGTCAATGGACCGCATAGCCAATGGTTCTAGAGACTGGAGGAACTGTTATGATTGATCTGGATCCTGAAAGGTATACTGAGACAGATAACAAAATCATAGACCGAGACTTCAGAGCTTTAGGAGCTGTAATTCTAGCTCTACCTACTGAAATCTACAACAACCTCCAGGATTGCTCATCAGCAAACGAACAAATGGATGCAATGGAACTAAGGTATGAAGGAAGTATTGAGCTGAAAGAAAGTAAGAGAGACATGCTGGAGAAACTATATGAGGCATTTGAATATATTAGAGGTGAAAGTTTGTCTGAGCAGATCTCGAGGTATTCAGTTTTAGTAAGTGATTTGAAAACTGCTGGAGTAATGATGAAGGACAGTGACATTGTGAAGAAGCTGCTAGGATCTAATCCACTTAAGTGGGCTGTACAACTGATGATCATTAAGAGAAAATCAAATCTGAACATAATGACACTTGTTGAGCTAATTGGAGTCCTTCAATCATACGAAGTTGATATGCAGCTGCATCAAAAGAAGTAATTAAAAAACTCCTTTGGATGTGCACTGAAAGCATCAACTCAAGTCAACTCACCACATTACTCCAGTCAAGCATTGCCACAACCTCAAACATATGTTAGTCATTACTCTGGGGACTGTCATTCCACAAGCTGTTGTTCTCAAACTCCAGTGTACAATGGTCAATCTGGTATAAATACACCGTCTGCAATACTAGGGACATCAGTTATGGGTGATATATAGACTCTCTACAAAGCATTTGTTGCAGGCTATGAAGCTTTTGTAGCAGGAAGTCTTAATCAAGCAGAATTAGCAAGAGAAGATCTAGAACAGCTTCATCCAGACGACTTAGAGGAAATAGATCTTAAGTGGCAGATGGCTATGGTGAGTGTTAGAGCAAATCGTTTCTTTAAAAAGACTGGCAGAAATAATTTTAGAAAAGAAAATGGTGATAAGATGGGTTGTGACAAATCTAAAGTGAAGTGTTACAACTGTCAAGAAAATTGTCACTTTGCTAGGGAATGCAGAGCACCAAGGAGAAGCAGTCAAAACAATGGATATCAAGGACCTATTAACAAACTTATCAAAAACAAATCACTGGATCAGAAATGAAGAATGACAAAGAAGGATCAAGCTCTAGTGGAACAACATTAATCACATTTGGAGAACGGGATGAGGTTGCTGAAAAGGATTTCAAGAACCAGAGTGTTTCTGCATTGATGAGTAAAATCTCTTTTTCTGTCAACACTGATGAGGTACTTTTCAAAAACTTGCACTCTATCTTGTTTACACACTGTTAAATATATAAGAGAGCATAATTTGAGTTTAATTAAAGAGATTGATTTGATCAAGTTTCATCAAAGAGAGTTTTTAAAGAAAGAAAAAGGTTATAAAGAAAAAATAGACTTATTGACAAGTGATGTAGATGCATACAAAGGAAAAATGGGAAGGTTAGAAACTCAACATGAAAACTTGTTTGAAAGATTTCAAAAGGTTTCAAATGAATTTAAAGAATCAAATATTCATGTTGAGAAATTCAACCTTTCATCAAAAACTTTGAGTGGGATCATTGAGCATCAAATGGTGCATCAGGCAAGGACATATATTGGATTCAATGCAGTACCTCCTCCTTTCAATGAAAACTACTCAAGTAAGCCTGTATTTACATCATTCAAAAGTAGTCTACTTGTTGAAAATTGCTTTGATGAATCATCTGCTCTTCATGATAATTTAGATTCACATGAAAAGTGTTCTTCTGTGCATAACATGAATTCACTGTCTAATAATACTAGTCTAAATAGAACTTCTAATTGTGTAGCAGGCAGAAATATAAAAGGTCAAGAAGTTATCGAGGGTATCTGTGAAGAGAAAGTCAAAGATTGTAATAACTTAGACTTAGTTGAAGTTGAAGAGGAATTTGTTGAACATAAGCACAATTGTCAAAATGAAAGATGTTTTATTTTTCATAATCTGAACATGAATAGTGGAAGTGTAGAAGAAATTGTCTTGAATGATGTTTTGTTAAATAATTCTGAAACTGTTTCTGCATGTTTGAATGTTAATCTATTTGAATTTGTCTATGAATCTGTGATTAAAAGTGAAAGTGTTGAACATCAAAAGACTAAACTGAATACATCAAAAAGGAAACCAAGATGTTTAACATTCAAAAAGAAACATAAGGTAGAAGAATGTTGGCTAAAGTCTACAAAGGAAATTGTTTCTAATGATAAGTTGACTTCTGTGAAATTGAAGTTTGGAAAAATTGACTTCAAAAAAGTCATGGATGAGAAAACAGCAAATTCAAAAGGTGTAAATGAGTTGAAGTTAGGTAAAATAAATCCAACATTTCTAATTGATTTGAAATCATCCAAATTAAAATATTCCATGTCCAAGTGAAAAGAGCTAAATTCAGATGGAAATGGGTTGAATTGGGATATAATGAAAGTTAATTCGGAAAAACACATTTCCAAAATCAATTGGGACGAAACTCGGTTGAACAATAAAGATTCCGATGCAGATAGCATTAGCTCGGATAATTCCAAATATGATTTAGAATTTTGTTTGTTTGAGTCTAAAAAAAAGTACATGACTATTTCAAATTTAACAAATTCAAAGGTGTGTCTTCAAAATTCAGAAAAGTTTGGATTCCAAAATCTCATTGAATTCTTAAATTTGCAGAGGAAGTTCTTAAATCCTTTAGAGGCCAACACATGGGTAGTTGATAGTGGGTGCTCAAGACACATGACAGGAAATATCAAATTATTACATGATTTCAGTGCTTTTAGAGGTGGAGATGTTTCTTTTGGAGGTGATTTTGGTGGTTTGATAACTGGAAAAGGAAATTTGACAAATGGATCCTTGACTCTGGAACAGGTGAACTATGTTAAAGAATTAAACTATAATCTGCTTTCAGTATATCAGGTATGTGATAACAATTTTTATGCTCTTTTCTCAAAAGATTCCTTTTACATTCGTAAAGAAGAATTTGTCATTCCTAAGGACATGATTGTTACTCAAACACCAAGATGTGAAGAATTGTATAATTTAGATATGAATACTGCCCAATCAAATGAATCATCAAGTTTTTTCATATCTAAAACTACTGAAAAAGAGTCCGATTTAAGGCATAGAAGACTTTGTCATGTAAATCTTAAGTGCATGAATAAACTGGTTTCAGACAATCTAGTTTCTGGATTTCCTAAAAAGAGTTTTCATTTAAATGATCATTGTAATTCATACCTTAAAGGAAAACAACATAAATCAAGTTTCAAACTAAAGACTCAAACTTCAGTGGATACAGTCCTTCACCTTTTACATATGGATCTATTTGGTCCTGTTAGTGTGAAAAGTCTTGGCATGAAATCATATTGTTTAGTTATCACAGATGACTATTCAATATTTTCATGGGTCTTTTTCTTAGATCATAAAAGTGAAACAGCTGAGCTAATAAAAGAGTTTGTCACTAAAATTGAAAACTTTTGTGATAAGAAAGTTAAGATTATTAGGTGTGACAATGGTTTAAGAATTTCACTCTGAATGAATTTTGCACACTTAAAGGAATTTTTAGACAGTATAGCTCCCCAAGAACTCCACAACAAAAAGGAGTTGCAGAAATGAAAAATAGAACTTTAATTGAGGGAGCTAGAGCCATGTTAGGAGAATCTTCATTACCTGTCACATTTTGGGCTGAGGCAATAAATACTATGTGCTTTGTAAATAATAGAATTCACATAGTTAAAAGATTGGGGAAAACATCTTATGAACTGTTTTCGGGTAGAAAACCATTTGTAGGATTTTTTTAAAGCTTGTGGCTGTCAATGTTCCATTTTAAACACCAAAGACCAACTAGGAAAATTTGATTCCAAAACAGATGATGGGTACTTCCATGGATATTCTAGTGTTTCTAAAGCTTATAGAATCTTTAATAGAAGATCTAGAATCATAAAAGAATCAATCAATGTGATATTCAATGAATATACACAAAATGTAAGGAATTCAGGTGCTGAATGGCTGTTTGATTTAGACACATTTGTGAATTCATCCAATAGTGTTTGTCAAGATGTTGCAAATCAAGTGAAGATGTCAACAGAGAATGTAGCAAATGCTGTAGAAAAGGATGACTTTGTTCTAGGAAGACCAGTAAATGCAAGTGCAAACTCTACCAATTTGAATCAAGATCACAGCAATGCTAAAGATGATATAGTAACTGAAGATCTTTGTGAGAGTCAAACTGATGCAGATATTTCTCAAGAAGAAGACATTCCATTGAACTCTGAAGATCAAGTCAACATTGTTCAAGATCAAGAAATGCAGGATGATGAAAATCATGACGATATGGGTGCACAACATTCATCTGATGAGATTTCAGTTGATCAGGTTAATGAAGAACTCAATTCCAGTAATCCACAAGTCAATTCAGAACTTCAAGAAAATTTGGATGGATTACAAGAAAATTCAAGTGATCAAAGAGAAATGGAAGAAAATTCGGAATATACTCATAATAATTCGGAAGAAGGAAATATTAGTGATGAAGCACACCTCAATACTGATGAAAAAATGCAGACTCTAACTACTGAACCAAACCATTAACAACCCAGTGAAGCAACTTCTGAACGCTCACTTTTGGATAATTTTGTCCCAAATCAAACAAATCTTCCTACAAATATTACTGAGGAAATTAACTCATTTTTAAAAGTTCACAAGACTCATCCTCTAAGTAATATTATAGAAAATTTGCATGATGGGGTCAAAACTAGAAGTAGCTCTTGTTTAATCAATCTTTGCTTATTTTCTTGCTTTCTGTCTCAACTTGAACCTAAGAATGTTGATATTTCCTTAACCATAAATAGTTGGGTAGAAGCCATGCAAGAGGAACTGTTGCAATTTACGGGTCAGGAACTAGGTACATTGGTAGAAAGACATGTAGGAGCAAATGTGCTTGGTGTTAAATGGATCTTTAAGGTTAAGAAAGATGATAGGGGAATAATTGTGAGGAATAAGGCAAGACTAGTTGTAAAAGGATATACTCAGGAAGATGGTATTGATTATGATGATGTTTTTGCTCCAATTGCTAGGATAGAGGCTATAAGACTATTTCTTGCATTTAGTGCTTTCAAGAACTTCAAGGTATATCAAATGGATGTAAAATCTGCATTTTTTTATAGAGTTCTTGAAGAAACAGTTTATGTTAGTCAGCCTTCTGGGTTTCTGGATCCTCAATTCCCTGATCATGTAGTCAAACTGGACAAAGCTTTGTATGGATTACATCAAGCTCCTAGAGCATGGTATGAGACATTGTCCAAGTATTTGATTGAAAATGGTTATTTAAGAGGAACCATAGATAAAACTTTATTCATCAAATCAGTTGACCAGGAATCCATTTTTGTTCAACATAGAATCTATGTTGATGACATCATTTTTGGATCAACTTGTGAAAAGTTATGTAAGGACTTTGAGTCTATGATGAAATCTAAATTTCAAATGAGCTCAATGGGTGAAATGTCCTTTTTCTTAGGACTTCAAGTTCAGCAATTAGAACATGGCTTTTTTATTAATCAGGGAAAGTATGCAAGGATATATTAACCAAATTTGGGTTTTTTGATTGTAAATCTGTTTCAACTCCTGTTGACACTAGGGCTAAGTTACATCCTGATTCAGATGGAGAGAGTGTTGACCAACATTTATATAGGTCTATGATAGGTTCTTTAATGTATCTTACTGCTAGTAGACCTGATATAATGTTTGTAGTGTGTTTGTGTGCTAGGTTTCAAGCTGCCCCTAAGGTGTCTCACTTAGTTGCTGTCAGGAGAATCTTTAGATATCTTAAGGGACAACCTTCATTAGGCCTTTGGTATCCTAGGAATTCCAATTTTGACTTTTATGCCTATACTGTCAGTGACTATGGGGGATGCAACTTAAATAGGAAATCTACCACAGGAGGTTGTCAATTCTTAGGAAATATGCTAGTATCATGGCAATGCAAAAAGCAAACTTCTGTTTCTCAGTCTTCTACTGAAACTGAATATATTGCTGCTGGATCTTGCACATCTCAGGTGTTATGGATTCAGAATCAGATGATAGATTATGGCCTTAACTTCATGAACACTCCTATACACATAGACAACACCGCTGCCATGTTTATTACTAAGAACCCATTCCAACATTCCAAAACTAAGCATATTGAGATTAGACATCATTTTATTAGAGACTGCTTTGAAAAACATTTGATTCACTTAATAAAGATTCATACAAAGCTCCAACTAACAAGATTCAATTTTCTTGTTCAAGTTATTGGTCTTATAAATCTTGATTAAGTGTTTCTAAAGAAAAGAAAAAACAAATTGTACATATTTCTTTTACAATTCGGGGTCCCTTTCTGTCAAAAGTATATAGATAAAATCCAAAAATCCAAAAATATGTTCTTTCAAAATTTGTACAGTATAATCTCAAAAAGATTTAATTTCTATTCTATTTGCAGGGTTATGAATTAACTTAAAAAAAAATGTTTCACAAAAACATAATTTTCTGTGAAAGGAATCTTAAACATAAATTCCAAAGTTATTTATCATAGTTCAATATTCAAAGAATTTCATGAAACCAAATGTTTTTAACAAATGCACATATTTCTGTATTTTGAAAATCTTAACACCCTGTGGTTTATTCATTGCATAAGATCACTAAAAAATTAATATCTTTCAAATGCGAGTTCAGTGATTGTCAAGAAGAGAAAGAAAAGAATATCATATTTTCAGCAAATATGAGCGTATACATCTATTTATTTTATAACCTTTGAAGTGTTTAAAAGTGACTTTTTAATAATTTATTGACTTTGAGATCCTTGATGCTAACTTGATAAACAGTAGAGACAGGTGAATAAGTCCAAATCTTTAACAAACTAGTCTTTTGTATTCTAAGATCCTTAATGCTTACTTGATAAACGGAAAAGACGGGGGAAAGAGTTGAACAATTGTACTAAGTCAAATTTGAACACATAAATCATGCATTTAATCAAAAATACGTTGAGAGAAGAAGCAGTTTATAAGTTTGAGAAATCATACTCTAGGGACTCTCAATAAAGGTTGAAGATTAGTCACGAGTTCAGTCAAAAATTTTGAGTAAAATATGTCACAAACTACTGTGATTTTAAAATAAATGATATAAATGTCATATTTTAGTAAAATATCAGTTTAATTTATTTTTTCTTGTCAAGAATTGAACACTTTGATTGTGTATTAGGTCATGTTTAAAGCATTAAAACTTGCAGTGAATGAATTTTTGACACAAGATGTACTTTAATAGAAATACAGGTTTCAACATTTTATAAAACATTTATTTTCTTTGAAAATCTGCTCTTGTGAACTAATTTAAGAAATTTTGGAATATAAGTTTCTGATCTTGATACTGAAAGTTCTGTTTTAGAAACTACTTCTTGACTGTTGAATATTTTAAAGTAAATTTGAAGCTTGAATTTAATGAGAATATGAAAATCATTGACTTTATTCTTTCATTTCTGAGTAATCATTTCAATTCGGAGTTTATTTTTAATTCAGGGTCTTTGGCTTCTTTGACTGTTAGTTAAAATTCGGAGGTTTTATATTTCAATTAGGAGTCATTTCGATCGGAAGTTTTTTTTTATGGATCGGGAAATTTTTGGTGGGAAATTAAATATATTATTCTTCTAACCCATTATTTTATTCATTTAAATTTTAAGTCATTTTTTTAATCAAAAATAGCAGTTCTCTAAATTGATTCTACATATCTAATCCCAATATAGTTTTTAATTATTTTTCCCTAAAAGTTTAGGCTTTAGCAGTGCCGGTTCATTCTCCCTGCATTTTCATTTAACAATTTTTGTAGTTTCTTATTATTTTTCTGATTCTCTCATTTCTACTAGTTTCTGTTTTCTTTAAGGTATCTTTACAATGTCTTATATATGTATTAATGATGTTTTCTTGATTACTCAACATTTCTAACCTAAATTCTATGTAACAGATGGCTTTGAAATTCAAATCCAAGCATAATGTAGCTGCTTTTCTAGACATGAACCACTCAGAAGTGGATGATGAATGGAAACTGGTATTTGGCTTCTTAATCAACTCAAACCTACGTGAAGCTATCTCAGAAAGTCCAGTTATGTACAATGACCAATTACAAGAATTCTGGAGAAAAGCAAAGTTTGAGGTCGTTGATGGAATAAGGACTATTACATCATCAGTGCAGAGGGAAGATGTAACAATTACTGAGGAGGTGATTAGGAGGGTGTTAAAGCTAAATGATGATGAAGGGATTGAACGATTAAGTATGGAGGAAATACAAACAGTGTTCAGAGACATTGGTTATGAAGGAGATTTCCCTGATAAAATGGTCAAGAAAGCAAGGGTGTCCTTAAACTGAAGTGTCACACCCCGCTAAAGCGGAAACACGGGATGTGAAGAGAAATAGCATTCAATACACAAGTTTCTAATTCCACACCAAGTTATATTAAAAGAACATCACTTCAAAGGTTTACAAATGTTTAAAACATCGTTTACATATCTAAAATGCAAGATAAGTGTTCATAGCCGAGCCACCCGAACCCTTTCCCATTCTTGAAGTCATCAGCCCAAAGCATTCAAGCATAGTCTCAAGCTTACTCGATACCTGAAAATACGAGTCAAGTGTTAACTACGGGAGACGTAGTTAGTGAGCTACAAGTTTAGATAAAAGCATTAGAGTTTCGACGCACATAACAATGGCGTAAAGTATAGCATTAGAGTAATTGTCGCATAACCATGCGTAAAATATAGTGTTCATATAGTTGTCGCATAACCATGCGTAAAATATAGTGTTCAAATAGTTTTCGCATAACCATGCGTAAAATATAGTGTTCAAATAGTTGTCGCATAACCATGCGTAAAATTTAGTATTCGTGTTCGTAGGCATTGACCACATAGCGCGACTATGTGAAAATCCTATGTATTTGATGCGAAAAATCTAGTTTTCCGAAAATTAACCTTTACTAGATTTTTGACACGGGCAGTGTACCCTTGTCAATTGTAAAACAGTATTGGCAAATATCGGGTTCGAACACAGGGACTATTTATAGTTGAAAGTATTAGTTTAAATAAAACACGTAACAAGTAACAAGTGGGTTTTAGTCTTAAGAAGACTTGCTTATATTAACGATAAAAATACTTTAAGATTCAAATATGGATTAAAAGACGCTTGCTTGGACCGTTTACGAATATGTGTTATTTCTTAGGTGTGAAAATGTCGATAAACTTCAAATGTAAAATCCTAAGTTCCTTTCGAATACCGGATTTCTCCAATTACCTAACCATGTAACGATTCCTTTCGAATACCGTTAACACCTCAAGTAATTGGGCATAAAGTTTCAAGCCGATAAATGAGAATTAATTTATAAGCTTCCTTTCGAATAGCTTACTAACTCCTAAACCGATTTCTCTTAATTTAGTAGCTAGCGTTCGTGTTAATATCTACTTGTTTAAATCGTTGTTAATGATTCCTTTCGAATATCATAAACTCATAATCAACTAAAGACCGGCCGATTAATTCGTTCTTATTTTAGTAAAAATTACGGATTCCTTTCGAATACCCGTTTTTAGATTACCAAACAAGAGTATAAACAATTTTACCAAGATAATTAAGATATTAACCCAAACGGATCCCCAATTAACCTCTAAGTATCATTCTAATTTCACACCCAAAACCTAATACATAAACGATCACATAATCCAAGCAAACGTACAATGAAATTAGCTACGCATAATTGTAACAATAACAATCAAATATGAAAAAGACATGATTCAATTGAATTAAAAATGATAATAGAGTTATACCAATCGTAAGTAACAAGTGCTGAAATAGTCTCCAACCAATAAACGAAATCGAAATAACAATTCGTGATGAAATACGGAATCAAAGATTGTTTTTAGGCTTTCAATGATGTGTAAAAGACTAAAACAATGATAAAAAGATGATCTCAAAGTGTCTCTCTCGTCTGGTATTTGTTGTGTGTTAAGAGACTCTTCATTCCCCATGATTAAAATTAAAAACTGCTAGTAACTGCCGAAGCGACGAATGCGCCGCCAATGGTATGACTGGCGGCGCATTCCAGCATCCGAGACGAATGCGTTGAACTGCTCCACCATAGGCGTCGCCTGTCCTGGCTGTTTGTCCAACTTCAAGTTAAAACTCCAAAATTCCCTTGCTTTTGCTCCAAAAACTCCTAACTCAATTCTAATACAAAACTTTACAAAACATAAGTATAAAAGGGCATTTCCATTACGTTTGGGACACAAAACACAATGAATATCGCGATAAATAGTCATATAAATGAGCGATATCAAACCCCCCATACTTAAGCATTTGCTTGTCCCTAAGCAAATCCGACTCAAAACTACTAACCAACTTACAAAACATACAACTTAAGAAAAATTAGGGAATCACGGGCTCAAACATTTAACTAAATTCCGGTGTTAGAAATAAAGATATGCGTGGAAGTGCTAGATCGTAAAACCGACTACAAACATCTAAAGCTACTAAATTACTTAAGTAAACAAGAACCGCAATTTACCAATTTTAACTCCTAATTCTTCCCCTAGTTTAGATATGTCAAGATAATCACCCCTTTTCCCTCACTCTCTAACCGAAGTTAGAGCGATCAGCCATCACAGCCGACCCCTATACCGCCTTACTTTCGGGGGAACCCTTAAAATATTACTAAGCATTTTCTTCATTTGAGTACTTTTTTCTTTTGAGAATCTTTTGGTTAGTCTACATCTTTTAGCTTGCCTCTCACTTTCGTTCACTTCAAATACTATAGATTTATTATTATATATTTTCTTTGAAGTGAACAAATATAACGGGATTTGAGTCTTCGTTATAGTGAGGATGAGTTCAAATTTGTTGACGGGAAAGACCTATGGCCTTTTTCTTCGCCTCTAATTCTCCAAGGGCTTAAGTAATACTAGGATTCCCCAACTACCCCCGAAAGGGTGCAGGGACTACAAGGGCTCGGTACTAAGGATATCTAGTGATTATCTATCTTTTTGATTTTTCAGGGAAACTTAAGGAACTAAAACTAGAAAACCTAAATTCTTATTTACAAGTATTTTATTAACTAAAGATGTTCCTAAACAATTTCACGTTAAAGTACCGGAATTAAGTTAAATATACAAGCCCCTATCATCTTCCCTAGCTACATTTAAGCGTTTTAAAAGAAAAAAAAAAATATTTTTTTTTTTTTTTTTTTTTTTTTTTTTTTTTTTTTTTTTGACTCTAAATGACTCAAATGGGACTAGAATAAACGTAATGGATATAGGGGACAAAACTAACTAATTTCCCGACCCCCCCATACTTAAACAACACATTGTCCCTAATGTGTTCCATCGAAATAAAACAACGAACTAAAAGGGAAATTAAAATAAACTAAAAATACAAAAATAAAATAAAGAAAGAAAGATAAAACCGTGCGAGTTCCGTAGGATGTTGCATGATTTCCGCATCGACTCCGCACATGCTGAACTTAATGCCAGTCTTGATAAGGTACAAAACAGAAACAAACACGTTAATTAGTACAAATAAGCATCCTAAACAAATAAAAATTGTTCCAAAACACAACCAAGACAACAAAAACAGAAATTGTTCAACATCACACAATACAACAACAAATAAGCCTCACAAGCGGCTTTTGACTTCCTTCATTCTTCATCATGGTGGGGTGGTGGGTAAAACATGGGGGGTGGGTTATACTCGGGCCATCCACTTGCTGCCTCGGGGTGATGCTGGTGGTACTGAGTCGTGGTCATGTATTCCCACATAGGTTGATAACACTCCACGTGGTACCGAGTGTAATCCCCGTACTGGTGAAAATCCGCGCTGGTCCTATCGACCTCCGTCCTGATGTGAGAAATATCCGTCATCATATTAGACATATCCGTCCTCATTGTAGACATACCAGCATGTGTCTCGTCCACTTGGCGCCCAATCCTATACATTTCATGCATCATCGGGTTGAAATCAAAAGGGCCAAGTGGTGGCGATGTGTGACCCCCCGAAGTCGGACCCCGTGGAACAGGACCCTGTGAAGATGTACCAGCAATAAAACCCCTTTGTTCCGTTGGTTCTGGATTATCACCCTCCTGATCGGACTCCTCCTCCTCTTCACTATCTTCCTCTACGTCACTATCCCAATCCCCAGGCTTTGCAAAATTCCCCGCCCTATTCAATGCGTGCCCTAACTTCAAGTCCCCTTTGTTAATCAATTTCCAATCCACAGCTTTAGATAGCCCCCTCATACTAGCAGTAGAAACAAACCCCAAATTTTTTACCATGCGTGTAATGAAATGCCCACATAACATTCCACTACTGTTTTTACGCCCCTTTCCCTGTTCACTAAGGTATTTAACTATGGCCATTGGTAAATAGACATACTCTGTAGGTGTCCTCTTAGCAAAATACGAAAGCATCCACAAATCCTCTTTATAAACTTTGTCTTGATGAGTGGCGCGGTGGTTAATTGAGTGACAAAGTGCTTTTTGTAGCAGGCGGAGCATTGGGTCGTGCAAGTCAACGGCCTTGCTGGTAGTCTTGTAATGGGATCGCCCCGACAACTCCGACCAGATATTATCCCTATCCGCGTGAATATCGTCATAGGACCAGCTCCCATGGCTAGCATAATGAGACATACCCCTTTCTGCCAATTCTTCCTCACTATAAAGCCCTATCAACTGTCCAAACTTTTGTACTGTGACCCGGTGTTCTTGCCCCCCAAGTCGGAATTTCACTACCTTAGCAGCATACCAATCATTAGGATTGCCCGGAAATTCAGCAAGCTCAATGCTAGCGTAGAATTCCAAACACCATTCTCTATACGCCGGTTCCCGCACCTCAAAAGCGTTCCTCCAAATAGGTAAGCTAAAAGTATTCGCGTCATATGTAACCCTCGTGATCAAATAAGATTCCAACTCGGCCATAATCTTCAACTTGTCCATAAGTTCCCAATCCAAAAATCGGGGTGGTACCACTTTCTTGTTTTGAAGAAGTGCCAATTGGTTGTTTAATTGAATAACTCTATTCCTATCAGCCCCGGGCCACTTCAACCAAGGGTATGTTTCGTTTTTCATAAGTCGAGCCTCGGTGCTAATTTTGTAAACCCGTGTTGTTGTATACACGACCTCTTCATCGGATTCTTCGGATTCAACGATTCTGCGTTTACCCTATACAAACAACACGTTAAACAAAACGAGAAGCAAACAAGTTAGTAATAACCAAAACGAAAAACAAACGAAAAACTGGGCTGGGAATGCGCCGCCAGTCAAGCCATAGGCGGCGCATTCCGGTAGGTGACAGCAACCATATCGGAACTAGTAAGCAATCAACCCAAAATCATGAAATCAAAACTACAACTACTAGTAATCAACCCATTGTAACCTAATTAACTAACTAAGTAACAAATACAAACCTAATTTATCCTAATTTAAGGTTTTCCCCAAAATTACTTAACCTAAGAACCCTAATTAACAATTGAAATCAAATTGAAAGGTTAAGAAAATGTTAAGATTACATACCGATTTCCCCATTGGTGAAGTTGAACGATTTTGGGAAGATTAGTGGAAAAATTTGATATAATCGGTGATGTTGTTGTGTTTGTTGGAGCCGCCAGTCGTGAGTAATAAGTAAGAAGTGTTTTGTGTGTTTTTACTAGCGGGCATATAAGATCTGGAAATCAGCTGAATGCGCCGCCAATGGTATGACAGGCGGCGCATTCCAGCTACCGAAGGCAATGCGTTTTTGGTGCCTAGTACTGGCGGCGCCTTTTCAAATTTTTTTGTTTTTTTTTTTTTTTTTTTTTTTTTTTTTTGTTTACTAAAGAATAATAATAACTAAACAAAAGACTCCTAAACGAAAACGGACACAAATAACAAATAACGGAAAGAACAATAAAAAAAAAATGAAAATTTAAAGGAAAAGATACAACAAACCGGGGTTTTCTCCCGCAAACGCTCGTTTTTGGCTCGAGTCACTAGCTTGACTCCTCGGTATTCGTCTCCACTTAGAATGGGTGAAACCCATCCTCCATTGTCATTCCGTTTTCTTCATCTTCCTCACGATAGACTTTTACTCGTTGCCCATTAACAATGAATGACCCGCCATCCTCCGTTTCCAATTCTACATATCCACCCGAGAAGACCCACCTCACCAAATACGGACCCGTCCACTTAGACTTTAATTTGGGGGCTTTGAACTTGTATTTCGATTGAAATAATAACACCTTGTCCCCTTCTTTAAACTCTTTTCGTCTAATTTTCAAATCGTGAACCATCTTAGTCCTCGCCTTATAAAGAGCGGAATTCTCATATGCGTTCCATCTTAACTCGTCCAACTCGTGAAGTTGCAAGAATCGGGTTTCACCACTTTTTATCAAATCCGTGCTACACTCCTTGAGCGCCCAATACGCCTTATGTTCAATTTCCATGGGCAAGTGACAAGTTTTCCCATATAACATTTTAAACGGAGTGGTGCCAATTGGTGTCTTGTAGGCTGTCCGAAACGCCCACAATGCCTCATCAAGCTTCTTTGACCACAAAGACGGGTTGTTGTGAACCGTCTTCTCTAAAATCCTCTTAATAGCCCGATTAGTGTTTTCGACTTGCCCACTTGTTTGGGGGTGGTAGGAAGTCGAAAACCGGTGTTGAACTCCATATCGCTTCAGAATTTTCTCCATTTGAGCATTTGCAAAATGGGTTCCCCGATCGCTAATCAACGCCTTGGGCATGCCAAACCTACAAAACAAACTTCGTAAAAAGTCAATAACAACATTAGCATTATTAGTAGGTAACGCCTTCGCCTCGACCCATTTCGACACATAATCCACCGCCACCAAAATATAAACATTCCTATTTGACGGTTTAAATGGTCCCATGAAATCTATGCCCCAAATGTCAAAAACTTCACACACTTGAATTCCTTGCTGAGGCATCTCGTCTCTTCTAGTAATTGTTCCTTGCCTTTGACACGAGTCACACGTCCTCACTAAGGTATGTGCCTCCTTAAAAATCGTAGGCCAATAAAATCCCGCATCAAAGACTTTTTTACCCGTTACCGATGGACCATAATGTCCCCCCGTAGGACCATGGTGACATTCATCAAGAATCCTTCTCGTGTCGGCTCCATAAACACACCTTCGCACCATGCCATCGGCACACATCCTAAATAGAAACGGCTCCTCCCAAAAATAGTACTTGGCATCCGAAAATAGCTTTTTCCGTTGTGATAAGTAAGTCCTACTAACAAACTCCACCCGCTAAATAATTGGCTATGTCCGCATACCAAGGGCCCCGTTCACCAAACGCCTTTCCAACAAATGCTAACCTTTCATCCGGAAAGGTATCTCGAATTTCTTCCTCATTCAAAGCTCCAAGACTCGGATTTTCCAAACGGCTCAAATGATCCGCCGCCACATTTTCTCTACCCCTCTTGTCTTGAATCTCCACATCAAACTCTTGAAGTAATAGTATCCACCTAATCAACCTCGGTTTAGCATCCAATTTCGAAATAAAACTTCAAAAGCCGAGTGATCC
>CAJVGC010000001.1:34502486-34560801 GCA_910822075.1 Senecio squalidus | reverse complement strand
AGTCCAAGTGATTTACTCAGTTTAAATCACCCGGTTCGCTATAACCTTTGGCTCTGATACCAACTTCTGTCACACCCCGCTAATAGCGGAAACACGGAATGTTCCAGTTATAATATCAAGAGTCAAGATTACAACAATATAACCGATAAGGAAAACATCAAATTAAATAGATCATGCCAAATGTTACAAATACATCATAAAGTCAAAGGCGATGAGACGCCAAATACCGATACAATTCCAAAATAAATAACAAACGGATCGTCATGGAAATTACAATAAACAATTCAAATTCAAAATTTCCTCAAAAGCAAGCGATCCGGAAATAAACTATGGCATGATCAATGGAAATCCTCAATTTCCTGCAAAGCGTTAAAACGACATCAACAACATGTTGGTGAATTATTCGCAATTTTAAGTAAAAAGTGACCCATCGGTAAATTTCAATAAACAACACCAGTTCAAAAATATATCTTGTTATACATCCAATTGGTGAAAGGTACTATGCCTAAGTAGTCATACATCTCGATCCTGAACCAATCAGTTTAATCCCCTATCCTAAGGTGTGTCAAACCAAAGGCAAACACTTTAATCATACAGTTTAAAATTACGGTCATAACATCCGCTCGTAGCAACAGTCTACAGAGGAATGTGGGTTAGGTACATAACCCAATACAGATCTATACATATGAACCACAGGCAAAAGCTTAACGAGTGTATTAGAGGGGAGCCACCATGGCTTAGACACTTAAAACTAAGGCAGACCAAATTCACTGGGTAAACAAGATAATCAATTATATTCCGCATTCATGCAGACAGTTTAAGATACACAGCCAGTTTAAAATACGCTTTACAGCCCAAAAGTATTTAAGACAAGGGCTACGAATAACTCACAAAACAACTCCAACAAATCTCGGGTAAATACAATCACGGGACCACAATTCCACCGTCTAAGTGCCCTAAAACAGTAAATAATATAGTCTCAGTATCTCTATAAGTATAGTTCGGTTTAGCCTTGTCGGTTGAGATTAAATTAATATAATATTCCAACGATTTATAAGTCGAATAAGGATGGCGAATTAAGAAGACGATGTTCCGCGCCAGAAAAGGGCCGATCGACAAGATATCGATCTTTCACGTCAACAGCGACCGTTGGAAGCAAATGATAACTCCGAGTCGAAAGGATTATAAATACAAATGTTCATTATGTCGGCCAAAATTAAGATGTTGACTTGTAAAAGTCAAAGGTCAATTATGTTGACTTATGAAAGTCAAATGTCAATTATGTTGACTCATTAAAGTCAAAATCAATTTAAAAGTCCAATTGACACTTTGAATAATTTGGAGTCTTTTCTTACCAAATGTTTAGAGCAAAATGCCTTTCAAAACCATTTTATAAAGCTTGTCGTAAAACATATTTGACAATTTAAAACGATGGTCAAGATTTGTGGCGAAGTTTAATATATATCGCCAAAAAGGTTTAAATTGTCCATTTTAAGTAGTATTATGACATTTTTGGTTGCGTTGGCGTCCTTGAGTCCAAAGACGATGTTATTGTATAATATGTTACTTTTAAGTATTTAAGTGTTTTAATGTCGTGAAGAGTCGAGAATGGAAAATCCGGCAACGCTTCCGCATCAAAAATTATTTGTCCAAAATCCGTACACTTTCCCGCTTGATAACAAGTTACACTTTAAATCTTTTTCATAATACGTAATACAATAATGAGTTAATTACGATACTTTCGGTTAGATTACATTTTAATATATTTCGTCCATTCTCAATCCAAATCCGATAATATAACAAGTGTTGGTCTAGTCTTCACTCCTAATCGTTTTCAAGGCTAAAACCGAATAACGATGGATAATGAAAATGAGGAATTTGAGAGAAAACGATTGTTACCGTTAGCACCCGCTAGGATATTCGAGCAAAGAACACGGAACCAAAGGCCTCGGTGACGTGGTGATGAGGACAAATCTTCCTCCCAAAACAAAATACACTCACCGTTAATAAAGGTTCATAATATAACAAGTTTGAGGTGCAAATTTAACGGATTTACAAAGTTTCCAAAATCTGGACCACGACCGCCTCGCGGTGGGGTGACTGCGCCGCGGTCGTATTTTCACCACGACCGCCTCGCGGTGGAGGCACCGTGGCGCGGTCACGACTTCAGATTTTTCAATTTTTACAAAAATCGTTTTATGTTGGAAAATCGTCTTTTGATGTAATAAGTTTAGACATGCATGTTATAGAATCTTCATAACACTTTCAAACAACCATTTTGTTAAGATTTTCCATCATTTAAATCAAAGATCTATATACATATTTGTAAAACTTGATTTCAAAGATTTTTTTAACCATCAAATTTTATAAAACTCATTTCTATCTAGTTAGATGATACATGCACTTGATAAATCATATTCAAAATAGTGAGGATAGGTTATAATACCTCAAAGAAAATGAAGATGTGATGATCTAAAATGACTTGATGGAATTTCTTGGTGCTTTGGTGGTGATCTTTGACCCAAAAATTGATAGAAATCAATATGTGAAACCCATGGATGATTTACCCTAGCTCCCCTTGATGAAACTAACAACTTATTGTGGTGAAATTTGGTATTTATTTACTGAAAATCATAGCCACAAAGTGAAGGAATGAAAGGAAATGTGTGTGTTTGTGTGTGTTTACTTCAAAGAAAGAGAGAGAGTTAAGATGATATGTGTGTGTGTGATTGTAAAATGAAAAGGGGACTTGCATGAGGTATTAGTGAGTCAAAAATCTGTGATAGAAGGGTTTTGACACCTGTTGGACAAGTGTTCCAAGAGTTAAACACGTACTTTGGTGACTCACACCTCACAAAAACAACCTGTCCAGGGGATGGACCGCGGCGCGGCCAGCTCACCGCGGCGCGCCCAGTCCATTTCCTGGATTTTTACATTTTTTGTTCGAGTCGTCGTTAAGTATATGTACACGTTTAGGATTCCCGATTGTTTTACAAATGAACTTAGGAAAGGTCATTATAAGTATTATTGGTATTATGATCCATTTAATGATAACTTTTAAGTCTTGGATTCGAGACACGCACGATTTCGGTAAAAGATAAAACAAGCGCAAAAGCACGATATCTCGAGTATAAAGGATCCGTTAACCGACAAATTTGGCATAAAACTTCTAACTTATAATTATGAGAATACTAACTAATTGGCACTTAGATAAAATAAAATTATTACGTCTCAGGGGACGACTCAGCAAATACAGAAAACCCGATACTCAATAACAGTAAATCGTGAACAAAACAAAGCGAAATACTAGGGTCAAATCATTTGCGAATAAAATTTAAATAATGTCGGTAACTCAAGTACCTCAAATTGACGGGACGTCACAAATAGTAATTGAAATAAGTAAGATTAAACACAAACGCTAATTGATAAATTAAGAGAAATCGGTTTATTGATTAGTAAGCTTTTCGAAAGGAAGCTAATAGTTTAATTCTCACACATCAGCTTGATTCTTTATGCATAATTATTTGGGGTGTTAACCGTATTCGAAAGGAACGGTTGCATGGTTGGGTAATTGGAAAAATCCGGGATTCGAAAGGAACTTATGATATTAAATTAGAAGTTTATCATCAATTCATACTTAGGAAAGATTATATATTCGTGAACGGTCCAAGAAAGCGTACTTTATTAATATCTGAATTACAAATCATCTTTGTTCATTTTTACATTTAGTCTTCCTAAGACAAAACCCAATTTGTTACTAGTTACTTGTTACTTTTAGCTATTTTCTCAATTATAAATAGTCCCCGTGTTCGAACCCGGAATTTTCCTATACTTTACTACGATCGATAAGGGTACACTGGGCGGTGTCGTAATCTAGTAAAAAGCTAATTTTTGGAAAACTAGATTTTGCACATCAAGTTTTTGGCGCCGCTGTCGGGGACTGATTTAATTGAGATTTTAGTTTGTTTTTGTTATTTTGTTTCGAATAGTCTTCACGGTATTTTATTTGTTTTTGTTGTGATTTTCAGGAGATTGTTAGTGGATGTACACGAGATCCCAAGGGAAGCAAGTTGTTAGTCCACAATCTGACCAGGAGAAAATTTTGCGAAACCAAGGATTTAGAGGGTTTGTTTTTAGTGATAAAGAATCTTCCGAAGAGGAAGAGGAAGTAATTTTAGGAGATAATTATTTTGAGCCGGGAGAAATGGCAGAAAATAGAGATGATCAAGTCGTTATTGACCCACCCAACCCGTTTGACATACCGATGATCAATCGGAACCGGGTCGTACCACCCACGAATGGGTCGGCAAATTTTGCACCGGATTTGGGGGATGACTTTTCCGTTAATGGTCATCACCTCAAAATGATTCATGATAGCATGTTTGATGGAAATTCTAAGTCCGACCCGCATAGACATATTGCCACTTTTATGGAAATTTGCAAAATGTTCCAATATGGAACCGGTAGTGAGGAAGAGGTTATGTTGAGTTTATTTCCATCATCTCTAACGGGGGAAGCTAAAACATGGTTTAACGAGTTGGAACCGGGATCGATTGAAACTTGGGAAGATATGAGAGAGTTATTTGTGACCCATTTCTTTCCGCCCATCTTGGGTAGAAAGTTGCTGAACCAAATAAGGAGCTTTTATCAGTTTGACAACGAGACCATTACGGAAGGTTGGAGTAGACTTAAAGATCTTTTGAGGAGTTTCCATGGACACAGTTTAGATAAGGAGAAAATCGTTGATATATTATATCATAGATTGGATAACCGGTCTCAACACGATTTAGATCTTGCGAGTGGAGGTAATTTCTTATATATGACACCAAATGATGCTTATCGTATGTTGGAGGATCAATTCCAAGCGAGGATTGCTAGAGACCGGGTCAACAGAAATAGGAAGGTTCGAGGATCGGTCAACCAAGTAGAAGTAAGTAGTGGTAGTGGAAATGGAACGAGTGAAATTGTGAAGGAAATAAAGTCTCTATCGGACAGTTTGGGAAAAAGAATGGAAAGGATAGAGAAGGATATGCATCTCGTTAGGAATGGTTGTAGAACATGTGGAGGGCCACATTACTTGGAAGAATGCGATCAAGTTCGAGGGAGATATCAAGATGGGAATTACGGTTATGGAGACCAACAAAACGGAAGGGCGAAAGAAGAAGGGGAAGTTCCAACAGTAAAAGAGATGTTGCAGGATTTTATTCACATGTAGAAGGCTAAAAATGAGGGAATTACGACAATATTTTGAAAGTGTTGGAGCAAGGGCAACAGAATGCACAAGCAAACATTCATGATTTGGAAAGAAAGTTCGAGAGGATGAATGGGAGATTTGCAAATCGATCATCAGGTCAAATTCCAAGCTCTACCTAACCCAACCCGAGGCCGAATAACTCAAACAATCAAGGAGGTCAATCTAGCCAAAGACCGAGGTACCAAACACCACATAACCGGATTGAGCATATGAACGCTATTGAGACACGATCGGGTTTTAAGTATGGGGGCGAGGAAGAAAGTGAGCTGAACGGGATTTTATTCACTGACCCAATGCGTCGCATTCTAAGGTTAGTGACTTCTCCAGTTGTTGATGATGTACCTAGTGCGCCGCAGCCTGAACCAATGCGCATCAGGTGAGCCCGTGGACAACGATTCGGACGAAGAAGAGGAGATCGAGATGGAGAGGCGACCCGGGAAAGAACCGATGATCCCAATCAAAGAGGAAGGGAAAAAAACGGAAGTAGCAATAGCAGTAGCACTAGCAGTAGCAGGAGTAGTAATAGTAGTAGTAGCAGTAAGAGTAAGCAGCAGTAGTAGGAGTAGAAGGAGTAGCAGGTAATAGGAGGAGTAGCAGGTAGTTGGAGCAACAGTAGTAGTAGCAACAGCAGTAGCAGTAGCAGTAGCAGTAGCAGTAGTAGTAGTAGTTTTCGTAGTCGTAGTAGTAGTAGGAGCAGTAGTAGTAGTAGCAGTAGCAGCGACAGTAGCAGTGGCGGCAGTAGCAGGAAGTAGCAAGAGTAGTAGTAGTAGTAGCAGTAGTAGTAGTAAGCAGTAGTAGTAGTAGTAGTAGCAGGAGTAGCAGGTAGTAGCAGATAGTAGCAGGAGTAGCAGGTAGTAGCAGGAGTAGTAGTAGCAGTAGTAGTAGTAGTAGTAGTAGTAGTAGTAGTAGTAGTAGTAGTAGTAGTAGTAATAGTAGTAGTAGTAGTAGTAGTAGTAGTAGTAGTAGTAGTAGTAGTAGCAGCAGTAGTAGTAGTAGTAGCAACATTAGTAGTAGTAGTAGTAGTAGTAGTAGTAGTAGTAGTAGTAGTAGTAGTAGTAGTAGTAGTAGTAGTAGTAGTAGTAGTAGTAGTAGTATCAATACTAGTTGCAAGCAGCAGTAGCGGCAGTAGCAGGAGTAGCAGGTAGTAGCAGGAGTAGCAGGTAGTAGCAGTAGTAGCGGTAGTAGTAGTAGTAGTAGCAGTAGTAGTAGAAGTAGTAGTAGTAGTAGTAGTAGTAGTAGTAGTAGTAGTAGTAGTAGTAGTAGTAGTAGTAGTAGTAATAGTAGTAGTAGTAGTAGTAGTAGTAGTAGTAGTAGTAGTAGTAGCAGCAGTAGTAGTAGTAGCAGTAGCAAAATTAGTAGTAGTAGTAGCAGGAGTAGTAGTAGTAGTAGTAGTAGTAGTAGTAGTAGTAGTAGTAGTAGTAGTAGTAGTAGTAGTAGTAGCAGTAGTAGTATCAATACTAGTTGCAAGCAGCAGTAGCGGCAGTAGCAGGAGTAGCAGGTAGTAGCAGGAGTAGCAGGTAGTAGCAGAAGTAGAAGGAGTATTAGTAGTACCAGTAGTAGTAATAGTAGTAGCAGTAGTAGTAGAAATAGAAGTAGTAGTAGTAGCAGGAGTAGCAGGTAGTAGAAGTAGCAGTAGCAGTAGTAGCAGTAAAAGTAAGCAGCAGTAGCAGGAGTAGCAGGAGTAGCAGGTAGTAAGAGGAGTAGCAGAAGTAGCAAGTAGTAGCAGGAGTAGCAGGAGTGGTAGTAGTAGCAGTAGTAGTAAGCAGTAGTAGTGGTAGTAGCAGGAGTAAAAGGTAGTATCAGGAGTAGAAGATAGTAGCAGGAGTAGCAGGTAGCAGGTAGTAGTAGGAGTAGCAGGTAGTAGCAGCAGTAGTAGGTAGTAGCAGGAGTAGCGGTAGCAGCAGTAGTAGTAGAAGTAGTAGTAGTAGTGTCACACCCCGCTAAGCAGAAACACGAGGTGCGAAGAACATAGATATCATAACACGAGTCATAGTAAAGCATAACGGTTTCAAGTTATTGATTGGAAAAAAAAATTAAAAGTTACATGTCCGAAAATAACCAAGTATTTAACGTTTCAAAATGAATAAATTCATAAGTACAACTTCCATAATATTCCCAAAATAAATAAACATGTCTTATCCCGATTCATTATTCGCGCGACTTGCCTGACCCGTCCACGATATGCACTTCGATCCTTACACTTGGTTTCCTGAAACATGAGAAAAAGTGTCAACTACATAAAGTGGTGAGTGAGTTACAGTTTTCTAGTCCTCGACTAAAAGGGTTTACGACAAGTATATAAGTATAAAAGATTTCTCAATAGAAATGAAGCGATTCGGGCTTTAAAATATATATACTTGTAAAAATGTTCACGTTGCAGCAAGGTATAGCAATACCTTATAAAAAGGTTCACGGACAAGTAGAACAATACTTGTAAAAATGGTTGCGGAATATCGTATATCTCTAATTATATAAGCGCAACGATATGCGTAAAATAAAAGTAACTAATGATTGGAATCCATTATATCAACCTCTTGGCATAATATAACATTAAGTGTTCACACAAAACCGAATTACCAACCGTGAGGCCCCTTACCCCGCACTATCTACGGGGAGTATCTCGTTTCTTAGTAATATGTACTTAGACTGCCGCCTAAGTAAGGAACAGTTCTTTCCTAAGTATCGATACCCATAATTACTAACGGCTTAATAAGCTAATAGTGTGCAACGAACTAAAACTGGGGGGGAATGCAATTTTTAAAATGATATTAGGCACTTATGAATCACGTTATATTCTCATCAAGGGTTGGAATCTATACAATCAATCATAAGTTCGAACGAGTGCCGAGCGTGGCAATATAAGAAACATACGCATATAAGTTCATAAAACCTTCAAAAGTTCGCAAGATCATAAATTTGTTCATAAGTTCATAAAAGTTTAGTTCTCATGTTTCCCCCAAAAAGAGTTAGGTAAAAACACTACGTAATAGGGGATGTAACTCACGGATGGCGTAGCGTAAGCTTGTGCGGAAAAAGAATTGAATGCGTCGGAACACGGGAATCCTAGAAACATACCAAGTCTTGAGTAATTATGATTTTTATAATTTTATACTCTTATGCTTAACTTCTGTCCCAAAGTTTTAATACCAAAACTTATATGCGACATTGTTATAATACGTTTTGACCAAATAACTCCAATGTGTTCGATGTCCACGGTCAATAATAGTTCGTTATATTATTGTTTTGTTTCTGAAGTGTTATAATATGGTCCAATAGAATTTGGGCAGCGCTTCCGCGCTATAAAATTTTAGTACAAAATATTCACACTTTCCCGCGCAATGCCATATATATAATAACAATTTATAACGACGTGATAGATTTAGTTACTTAAATACATCAATTTATCATCCAAGTTTCAAAATATGTAATCTGTTATAACATTTTATTAACTGTGAAAAATATAGGTTCCTCGATTTCTCCGTAAATATGTTAAAAATTCAAATTTTGCACACAACGATATTTAGCCAGCGGCTGAAATTATTCAGCCGTCGGCTGGACCTCATCCGTTGGCTGAATCATTTCAGCCGCCGGTTGGATGGTCGCGGTCAGTTCCAAAGTTTTGCCATTTTCGCGATTTTAAGTATTTTTAAGCTAGATTTCGACATGCAACTGAATATTAATGAAGAGTATATATATATATATATATATATATATATATATATATATATATATATATATATATATATATATATATATATATATATATATGTTCAAATCTCAGTTTCTTTTAGATTTTTAGATACAAATTGATAGATTTATGTAGAAATCCGTTTTTGTAGATAAACCCTTATAAAACTTCATAAAAACATGTTTTTGAGTGTTAGATCTTACATGCAATGAGTTATTTATATATAAAACAGTAAGGAAGATGAATCTACAGAAAGAAAGTAGATGGATTCGGCTTCAAAACGTTCGAAAAGTAAGGAAGATTTGGGTCTTCTTGGTTCAAAAAGTTAGAAATGATGTCTTGATCCAAGCTCCTTGATCTTCTTGAAGATAGTGGCGATTTATGGTGGTGTTCTAGGCGTTCTCTTACTGATTTTTCACTGGAATTTAGAGGGAGTTTGAGAGTATTTTTAAGAAAAAGAGAGAGTTACTAGAGAGTGTTTGTAAGTGTGTGTGTTTTGCTTGTAAAAAATGAGAGAAATGAAAGAAAAAGGGTGATAGTGGCTTTGGGGACTGCATCCCTGCCACTTTGGGGGTCTAATCCCGTGTTGAGGGTTTGGTCCAATAGATGGACATGCAAAAATGACTCACCAAAAAGTTGGTGGCTGGTGCAGACGGATTCAGCCGCCGGTTGGGCCTCAACTGTTGACTGAATGGGTGTTCTAGCTAAGACTCGTTTTAAGTTTTTGTTATCGTTAAGCATTGGTTTAGAGTTTTACGTTCGATCTTGTTATGAACTTAGGAAAGTTCATAATATGGTTTCTTGGTATTAGGATTTATTTATTGATTCCGACTTCGTTTCCAACACAAATATGTTTACGGTAAAGTACGGTTAGAACAACACAGATATCTCGAAGATATAGAATACAAAAATCACCTGGATTTTAGACGGTTGTCACGTTCTCCCCGGGTTGAAAAGAATTTCGTCCCGAAACTGATTCGCCTCATCGGGAGGAAGAGTCTCTGAACAGATGTGGATAGTTCTGACGGATCTGGTCTTCACGCTCCCACGTGAATTCGTGACCTCGTCGGGAATTCCACCGAACCTTGACGATAGGAATACGACTCTGTTTGAGTTGTTTGACCTCTCGGTCTACAACCTCAAGCGGTTCTTCGATGAAGTTGAGTTTATTGTCGATCTGGACCTCGTCGAGCGGGATGACAAATGTCTCGTAAGATAAGCACTTTTTCAAGTGCGAGACATGAAAAACGTTGTGGATGTTGGAAAGTTCTTGCGGGAGTTGGAGTCGATACGCCACCGGGCTTAGCTTGCCGCGCTTCCATAAACGAATTACCCCTTTCCATGGCGATATCTTGAGGAGTACTCTAGCGCCAACTTGGAACTCAAGGGGTTCCTTCGGTTTCGGCATAGCTCTTCTACCGGGTACGAGATGTCTTCAGCCTTTCCCGAATAGTATTGATTTTGTCAATGGTTGGACGATATCGAGCCTTGTGAGTTGTCGACCGTCGGCTTCTAACCAACAAAGCGGTGACCGACACTTGCTTCCCTATAAGGCCTTGATTGGTGCGCACTTGATGCTAGCATGGTAGCTGTTGTTATAGGAGAACTCGACCAAGGGCAGGTGAGCGTCCCAACTTCCTCCGAAGTCAACTACACACGCCCTTAGCATATCCTCAAGCGTTTTAATCGTCCTTTCACTCTGACCATCGGTATGGGGGTGGTAGGCGGTGCTAAGTTCTAGTCGAGTCCCGAGAGATTTCTGGAGTGCATTCCAAAATCGGGACGTGAATCGAATATCCTTGTCGGATATGATGGAGAGAGGCGTTCCGTGACGAGAGACAATCTCGTTGATGTATACCTGAGCGAACTTTTCCATAGAGTAATTCTCTCGTACCTGTAGAAAGTGTGCGAATTTCGTCAACCTATCCACTATAACCCAAATCATGTCATTACCCCTTGGCATACGGGGTAGTTTGGTGATGAAATCCATGGAGATATGTTCCCACTTCCACATGGGAATCTCCGGCTTTTGCAGCAGACCTGAGGGTTTCTGATATTCTGCCTTGACCTTCGAGCAAGTAAGACACTGTCACACCCCGCTAAAGTGGAAACACGTGGTGCGAAGAGCAAGAATATCATTACACGAGTCATAATAAAATGCAACGGTTTCAAGTCATTAAAAATAGAAATAAAATTTTACAAGTTCGAAAAATAACCAAGTTTACTTCAATTCATATCAAACAAATACATCATTAAACAATTTCATAAAATTCCCAAAAAAAATAGACAATGAACATGGTCTTTTCCTCGATTCATATCTCACACAATCTGTCTGACCCGCTATGCACTTCGAAGCTTACACTTGATTTCCTGAAACATGAGATAAAGTGTCATCCTCATAAAGTAATGAGTGAGTTACAATTTTCTAGTTCTCGATAAAAAGGTTCCGACAAGTATATATGTATAAAAGATTTCTCAAAAGAAATGAAGCGGAACATGCGCTTAAAATATATATACTTTTAAAATGATCACGTTGCAACAAGGTATAGCAATACCTTAAAGACTATACATTGGCAAGTAGAACAATACTTGTAAAAATGTTGTGGAACTCGTATATCTTAGACTTATATACGCGCAACAATATGTGTAAAATAGAAGTAACTAACGATTGGGACTATTGTATCAACCTCTTGGCATAATATAACATAAGTGATTACACTAAATCGATTAATCCTGATCGTGAACAGCCCCCACGCCGCACTGTCTACGAAGTGTATGTCTGAACTTAGCAATATGTACTTAGACTGCCATCTAAGTAAGGAGCGATCCTCTCCTAAGTATCGATACCCATAATTACTAACGGCTTAAAGCTAATAGTGTGTGAACGAACTGAAAACGGGGCACTTATGCAATTTTTAAAATGATTGTAGGCACTTATGAAGAACGTTATATTCTCATCAAGGGCTGGAAGCATATACAGTCAATCATAGTTTCGAACAAGTGCCGATCGGGGGCACGCCATAAAGTCAAATAGTGCCGAACAGGGGCAAATAAAAGTTTACGCATATTAGTTCATAAAATGTTCAAAAGTTCATTAAACATTTAGATCTCATGTTTCCCCCAAAATATTTATTTAGATACAGTAAATAAGAGGGGATGTAACTCACTGATTGCGAAGATTAAGTCTTGTGCGGAAAAGAAGGTCGGGACACGTCGGAATCAAGGAGATCCTAAAACAACCAAGTCTCGTATAAGTATTATAATTTAATTCATGTAAAAGATCTCTTTGAATATTTTCAGCCACCGGCCGGAGGTCTTCGGACAGTTTCGTTATTTTTCCATTTTTGAGATTTTTGAGCGTTTTCATGTTAGATTTGGACATGAAACTGTTTATACTGAAGTATATTCATAGTAGTGTTCAAATCTCAGTTTCTTTTAGATTTTTAGCCACAAATATATGGATTTATGTAAAAATCCGTTTTTGTAAGAAAACAGTTATAAAACTTCGTAAAAACGAGTTTTTAAGCGATGGATCGTCCATGCAAAGTTATTTTTATGTAAAAACAGTAAGTAAAAAGAAATCTACCGAAGGAAATGGATGGATGAAGATTTGGAGCTCCTTGGAGGTGATTTTGCTTCAAAACGTGTAGAAACTTCTTTTAAAACCCGATTTAATGTAACCCTTTGCTAACCTTGCTATTAGGACGATTTTGTGTGGTGTTTTTATGTGTTTTCTTGCTGTTTTTGAGTGGTAAATCACTGGTTTTCTTAGAGAAAATGAGAGTGTTTAGAGAGAGAAACTAGAGAGAAAGTTTGATTGTGTGTGTTTTGTGTTTGACACAAGTGAGAGAAATGGGAAAGGGGGGGGGGGGGGGGGGGGGGTATTTCTGGCATTGGGACTCAAATTACTGCCAACTAGGTCCAATCCCCGAGTTTCGCTTTGGTCCAATAAGAAGAAATGCATTTATGAGTCACCAAAAAGCTGGCCAACGACTTTCAGCCGCCAACTGAGGATATCCAGCCGCTGGCTAAAATCCTTCAGCCATCCATTTCCTTTAAGTTCGTTTTCGTTAAGCATTTGTCTAGAGTTTTACGTTCGTTCTTGTTATGAACTTAGACAAGTTCATAATATAGTTTCTTGGAATTAGGTTCCTTTTATTGATTCCGACTTCGATTCCGACACAAACACGATCACGATAAAGTACGATTAAGAACAACACAGACATTACGAAGACATAAAATACGAAAGTCACCTGAATTCTTGACAGTTGTCACATTCTCCCCGGGTTGAAAAGAATTTTGTCCCGAAATTTAGTTCGCCTCATCGGGAGGGAGAGTCTTTGAACAAGTGTGGATACTTCTGACGGATTTGGTCTTCGCGCTCCCACGTGAATTCATGACCACGTCGGGAATTCCACCGAACTTTGACGATAGGAACACGACTCTGCCTGAGTTGTTTGACCTCGCAGTCTACAACCTCAAGCAGTTCTTCAATGAAGTTTAGCTTATTATCGATCTGGACCTCGTCGAGCGGAATGACAATGCTCTCGTCCGATAAGCACTTTTTCATGTGCGAGACATGAAAAACGTTGTGAATGTTGGAAAGAGCTTGCGGAAGTTGGAGTCGATACGCCACCGGGCCGATTCGCTCTATCACCTCGAATGGACCAGTGTACCTCGGGCTTAGCTTTCCGTGTTTCCCGAAACGGATTAACCCCTTCCATGGCGATATTTTGAGGAGTAATCTATCGCCGACTTGGAACTCAAGGGGTTTCCTCCGGTTGTCGGCGTAGCTCTTCTGCCGGGTACAGGATGTCTTCAGCCTTTCCCGAATGGTAGTAATTTTTTCAATGGTTTCCAGGACGATATCGAGCCTTGTGAGTTCTCGATCGCCAGCTTCTAACCAACAAAGCGGTGACTGACACTTGCGTCCGTATAAGGCCTCGAATGGTGCGCACTTGATGCTAGCGTGGTAGTTGTTGTTATAGGAGAACTCGACCAGAGGCAAGTGAGCGTCCCAACTTCCTCCAAAGTGAATTCCAAAATCGGGACGTGAATCGACTATCCTTGTCGAAGATAATGTAAAGAGGCGTTCCATGACGAGAGACGATTTGTTGATGTATACCTGAGCGAACTTTTCCATATAGAAGTTCTCTCGTACGGGTAGAAAATGTGCGGATTTCGTCAATCGATCCAAAATGAGCCAAATCATGTCATTACCCCTTGCCGTACGGGGTAGCTTGGTGATGAAGTCCATGGAGATCTGTTCCCACTTCCACATGGGAATCTCCGGCTGTTGCAATAGTCCTGAAGGTTTCTGATATTCCGCCTTGACCTTCGAGCAAGCAAGACACTTAGCTACGTACAAGGCGATATCCTTTTTCATGCCTGGCCACCAGTAGTATTCCCGTGATCCTTGTACAACTTGTCGGATCCCGGATGAATAGAGTATTGGGAACGGTGGACCTCGTCCAAAATGAGTTTACGAAGGTTTTCGGATCTCGGAATCCACGCTCGACTCTTGATGTAGTGGATTCCGTCTGATTTGAGTTCGAATTCCTTCTTGTGGTTGTGTAGAGTTTCGTCCTTAATGTTCTCGGGTTTCAACGCTTCTCGCTGAGCTCTGGCGATTTGCGTTTGAAGACTTGTCTGAACCTGTATTCCCAATGCTCTAACTCGAGATGGTTTTACCCTTTCCTTCCGACTCAGGGCATCTGCTACTACGTTTGCTTTACCCGGGTGGTATTTGATCTAGCAATCGTAGTAGCTTAGAAGTTCAATCCATCTCCGTTGCCTCATGTTTAGCATTTTCTGATCAAGAATGTGTTGGAGGCTTTTGTGGTCCGTGAAAACCGTGCACTTAGTGCCGTACAAGTAATGTCTCCAGATTTTCAATGCGAACACAACGGCTCCCAGTTCTAAGTCGTGTGTTGTATAGTTCCTTCTCGTGTACCTTCAATTGCCTCGAAGCGTATGCGATGACTTTGTCCTTTTGCATTAGGACACACCCAAGACCTTGGTGAGATGCATCGCAAAACACTACGAAATTATTTGTGCCCTCGGGTAGGGACAGAATCGGTGCATGGCACAGTTGGTGTTTGAGTTTCAGGAAGGATTCGTCCTGTTCTTTACCGCAAATAAAGTCCTTATCCTTCTGAGTGAGTTCGTTCAAGGGTTTAGCGATCTTCGAGAAATTCTCGATGAACCTTCGATTATAGCCTGCCAACCCTAGGAATTGTCGGATTTCCGTAGGAGACGTTGGGGCTTGCCATTTCTCGATCGGTTCGATCTTTGCCGGATCAACATGAATTCCCTCTTGGTCGATCGCATGATACGGGATTTACTTTATGTAAAAATATACATTTTTACATCCATATTTCTAGTCCAACATGAAAGGCATAAAACTCTAACTTTTCATTCACCACATTTGCATGAATTGTTGCATGCATGTATTATAAGTTACCAAACTTGCATAAATCACCCACTAGACATCAAAACATGCCTAAACATCCTATACTTTGCAAAAACTACAAAAAGTCCCCTCCCCCATGGGATTCTCTTGAATTTGATGGTCACATGGGTAAATAGAAGTCTACTAATGAACTAAATTGCCCATGCCAATCAATGACATCAAACTAGGGTTGAAACATGAACAAACCAAGGTTAAATCCTAACCCAGACTCCACTCTATAAATAGAGAGTTCTTGCATTGCTCAAAACTCAAAACCACCTCCCTAACTCTCTCTAGAAATCGGTCAAGGAAGAAGCAAGAAGAAATCAGCACACACATTCCATACATAGAAACCCTAGTCTCATACTTTAATCATAAGGAAGAAAACATAAAGCCTTGAATTCATATACTCTAAGGTATGTTCTAAAAACTCTCTTCATACATCATATTTACATACTCATTTTTCATAAAACTTATGCATTTTATACAAAAACTTGGCGTAAACAAAGAAAAGTTAAGTTATTTTGTTAATCGGAAAATTACACCAACATGTTGACACTTTTTAACAATCTTACTCAAATATTTTGGATAAACCATTTTAACCATAAGATACTTCTATGTTTTCTGAATATTTCGTCACAATCGTAATTTTTGGATATGTTTAAGTATTTTAAAAGTATTTTACGCAACAATATACATTTCAGCTAACCCCGCTGTCTACACGAACTGTTTTGAGAAATATGGGAAAAAGACCATTAAAACATAACAGTAGACCTTATCCATGTTAAAGATAACTCAAACGCCGTCTTTTCGATATAAGATACATTAAAAAAGGATAAAAATTGAGTGAGATATGCTAACTTAAAGTTAGCATAGACTTTGAGAAAAACCCTAAAACCTACTCTGACCTTTTACTGAATAACGAACATTAGGAATTGATTAAAATGGGAGACCAAGAATATTTGAAAGGTAACTTATACACGGTCGTTTCAATATAATATTTATCAAAATCGGTCAAGAAACGAACAAGTTATGACTCCTTAAAGTAGCTATAAACCTTAAAGAATATGCTGAGTTTTCTTCATAAAACTAACTTTTGAATAAACTTGATAGTATAATGATAACACATTACTAGGGAGCTTTGTATACAATGAATTCATCTCGATATAACGTAGTGTCGAGTTGTTGGATTTACGATTTAAAGTGTCCTACCTCCGCATGCGATTATAGAATGATCTTTGTTATATAATGGCCCAAACGGTGTTACTATATTACTATTAAGTCTCAAACCGAACAAAACCTACATGATGCATACATTTTCTTTTCCCCTTTCATGTGCATTGGACTAGAATTATGAAACTTAATTTCAAAACAATTTAGGTCAGGGTTAGACCTACTCGGATACTCGATTGGCTTGAGCCTTACACACACGTTAGCTCACGTACCTTTATATACGCTCACGGACTTAAGGTGAGTTCATAGCCCCACCTTTTACTTGTTTTTATAACATATTTGGGGTGAGATTACATGCTCTTTTACTTATGGACACAAGTACGTAAAAACATTACTAGTTTCCTAAGTTACCACTAAGCCAACATAAATTCCCCTATCATGAATCGTTAGTTAAGGACTTAAACGCGATTGTATTGGATAGATCTATTAGGGTTTGAAAACCCTCACCCAACGGCTAGACGATGTAACCCACGTCTATCACAACTAACTCGTGGACTCGAGTAGGGTGCTTTATTTTAGAAACTATATATGTTATTTGGCTATAACATAGGAACACTTATGAGGTAAGGAACTTTGTTACGCTTCGATGTCATGAGCTTAGGTGCAACTGTAAGACTATACTTAAACGGAAATCTTGTGGTCCCCTTTATTACTAAACTAAAACTATAAATTCACCAACTTTATGTTAACTTTAGCTTGTATGTCTCAGGTGCTTAGTCGAAAGGGCTCTCGACGGAGGGATTTTGGGATATGACAGAGTCACATATTTCAAACTCACGCTTTTGGGAGATTTCCCTTGCATTACTTATTTTCTTTTAAGTTATGTAATGTAAATATTTGTTTTGTGGACTCTGGTAACACTTTTCCGTAATCATGTAAAACTCTGATTTTCAATATCAATGAATGTATGTTTTTTAAAAACGACTCATATAGAGCTCGTTCGCCTATATATCATTGCTATCTGGGACCCATGAAGTCAACACCTCGAGTCTCGGGAACACGAGATTTGGGGGTGTGACAGATTGGTATCAGAGCTCTGGTTATAACGAACTAGGTTGCATTAATATTCCTAAGCTATAACTGTGTTATACAACTAATTGCTTCCACACTACTGTACTTTTATACGTTTATTATTTACGACCATTTGGGCCTTGTCACAACATGTCTACCCCTCACTACATCATAAGGTCCGACTCTGAGGACGAGTACCTCCCTATACCTATTGTCGACTTATCATGATTCGACTCCGATATAGATATGGAAATTTCCTCATCCATGTTAGGATCACATGTCACTCCACATTTATCACCTACATCTGATGACGAGATCGTCACCCATCCCGCATCGACCGTCAATGAGCCGATAAGAGCTTTGTATCTAGGAAATTTAAAACTTTGATTGACGTTGCCCCAACTACCTTAGAAACTAAGTATATAATAGAATTAGAGAACGGAAAGTTGGTAACAACAAATAGTATCATTAGAGGTTGTACCTTAAACGTAGCTGACCACCCATTCAATATCGACCTAATACCTATTCAGATCGGAATTTCGACGTAGTAAGAGGAATGGATTGGTTATCTCTAAATCACGCCGAAATCGTATGTAACGAGAAGATTGTCCGTATTCTCCGCTCAAACAGGAAAACTCTCTTGATCAAGGGAGACGGGAGCCGATCAAAGCTAAGCATCATATCCAACTTAAAAATGCTGAAGTATATACAAAAAGGATGTGACGCCTATATTACTTACATGACGGAGACGGAAACGGAGGAGAAACAACTAAGCGATTTACCAATTGTTCGAGAATTTCCCGAAGTCTTTCCAGAAGACTTACCCGGACTTCCACCTCCAAGACAAGTCCAATTTCACAGCGATTTAGTGCCAGGATCCGCACTAGTGGCTCGAGCACCATATCGACTCGCTCCATCGGAAATGGAGGAGTTATCCAACCAACTCCAAGAGTTACTAAATCGAGGATTCATTCGTCCAAGTTCCTCACCTTGGGGAGCACCAATTCTTTTTGTCAAAAAGAAGGATGGATCCTTCAGGATGTGTATCGACTACAGAGAACTGAACAAGCTAACTCTGAAGAATTGTTATCCACTTCCAAGGATTGACGATCTTTTCGATCAGCTTCAAGGATCAAGTATCTACTCTAAAATTGACCTACGGTCAGGTTATCATCAACTTAGAGTACGAGAAGAAGATTTTCAGAAAACCGCATTTAGAACTCGTTGTGGTCACTATGAATTCAAGGTTATGCCTTTCGGTTTGACCAACGCACCGGCGGTATTCATGGATCTTATGAATCGGGTGTGTAAACCGTACCTGGATAAGTTCGTGATTGTATTCATTGACGACATATTGATATATTCGAAAAGTAAGAAGGAACATGAAGAGCATTTGAGGTTAATCCTCGAATTACAGAAAAATGAGGAATTGTACGAATAATTCTCTAAGTGTGAATTTTGGATCGAGAAAGTTCAATTCCTTGGTCACGTTATTGACAGTCAAGGCATCCACGTCGACCTAGCTAAAATTGAATCCATTAAGGATTGGGTTGTCCCTAGAACACCAACGGAGATACGCTAGTTCTTAGGCCTTGCCGGTTATTACCGACGCTTCATCAAAAATTTCTCCAAGATAGCTAAAGCCTTGACGAAGTTGACGCAGAAAACTGAGAAGTTCGTTTGGGGTGAAGAACAAGAGTCGGCATTCCAATTATTGAAGCAGAAGCTTTGTTGTGCATCGATTCTATCATTGCCCGAGGGAACAGAGAATTTCGTAGTATATTGCGACGCATCACACAAAGGATTAGGTTGTGTGTTGATGCAAAGGGAAAAGGTTATCTCCTACGCCTCACGCCAGCTCAAAACTCACGAAGAAAACTACACAACACATGAACTAGAGTTAGGAGTTGTAGTGTTCGCTCTCAAGATATGGAGATACTATTTATACGACACTAAGTGTACAGTGTTCACAGATCACAAAAGTCTGCAACACATTCTTGATAAAAAAGAATTGAACATGAGACAACGTCGTTGGATCGAACTACTTAGTGATTACGATTGTGACATCCGTTACCATCCTGGAAAAGCCAACGTAGTGGCAGACGCCCTAAGCCGAAAGGAGCGAGCTAAACCATTACGAGTTCGAGCTTTGGTTATGACGATTCAATCGAATCTACCCACACAAATCCGTGATGCTCAAATCGAAGCACTTAAAGATGAAAATGTAAAGGACGAAAACCTACGAGGTATGGACAAATCATTCAAAACCAAAAGAAATGGAACCAAATGTTTTGAGGACAGAAGTTGGTTGCCCCGCTTTGGAGTATTAAGAGAGTTAATCATGAAAGAATCACATAACTCCAAGTACTCTATACATCCTGGATCGGAAAAAATGTACCAAGACCTCAAGATGTTGTACTGGTGGCCAAATATGAAAGCTGAGATCGCTACTTTCGTGAGAAAATGTTTCACGTGCTCAAAAGTAAAGGTTGAATACCAAAAACCTTCTAGGTTATTTATACAACCCGAGACACCTCAATGGAAATGGGAAGGAATAGCAATGGACTTTATCACAAAACTACCCAAGACCTCGCACGGTTACGACACTATATGGGTAATAGTTGACTGTATAACAAAGTCCGCACATTTTCTACCCATCAAAGAGACAGACAAAATGGCAAAATTAACACGATTATACCTTAAGAAAATCGTCTCAAGGCATGGGGTTCCTGTTTCAATCATATATGATAGAGATAACCGTTTCACATCTAGATTTTGGAGATCACCCACAAACCGACGGCCAAAGTGAAAGAACAATTCAAATGTTTGAGGACATGCTAAGAGCATGTGTCATCGATTTTGGAAGTCGATGGGATCTACACTTGCCATTAGCAGATTTCTCCTACAACAACAGTTATCACACCAGCATCAAGGCTGCGCCATTTGAGGCACTTTACGGACGAAAGTGTCGGTAACCCGTATTTTGGATCGAAGTTGGGGATAGCCAACTCAGTGGTCCAGATATTTTTCACGAGACAACAGAGAAAATCGTGAAAATTCAGGAGAGACTCCGAACGGCGCGCAACCGATAGAAGAGTTACGCAGACTGAAGGAGTAAGCCACTAGAATTCCAAGTTGGAGACAAGGTCATGCTCAAAGTCGCACCATGGAAAGGAACCATTCACTTCGGAAAGCGAGGAAAAATGAACCCCCGATACATCGGACCCTTCAAAATTCTGGAAAGAAGTGGACCGGTAGCTTACCGACTCGACTTACCACAAGAACTAGACGGAGTACATAACACGGTCCATGTCTGTAATCTGAAGAAGTGTTTATCGGATGAAACTCTAATAATCCCACGAGAAGAACTTCAGATTGACACCAAACTAAACTTCATCGAAGAACCCGTCGAAATCATGGATCGTGAGATCAAACAACATCGACAGAGTCGAATACCTATCGTACGGGTTAGATGGAATTCCCTCCGCGGACCCGAATTCACTTGGGAACGAGAGGACCAGATGAAACTCAAATACCCTCATCTCTTCGCAGACACCCAACCCCCAGGACAGACCAACTAAATTTCGGGACGAAATTTCAATAATAAGGGGAGACTGTGACAACCCACAAAACTCCAGGTTCACACCAACTCGACTTTTTTTTTTTTTAAAACGTTCTACAAAACTAATATATCTTTCAATTATGTACGACCGGTGGGTCACCCCATGCATAAATAACGCTTAATAACTACGTCTAAAACATATATGGCTACCGGAATTAGGTATACGGGATTTACTTTAAGTAAAAATATACATTTGTACATCCATATTTCTAGTCCAACATGAAAGGCATAAAACTCTAACTTTGCAGTCACCACATTTGCATGAATTGTTGCATGCATGTATTATAATTTACCAAATTGGCATAAATCACCCACTAGACATCAAAACATGCCTAAACATCCTAGACTTCGCAAAAACTACAAAAAGTCCCCTTCCCCATGGGATTCTCTTGAATTTGATGGTCACATGGGTAAATTGAAGTCTACTATTGAACTAAATTGCCCATGCCAATCAATGACATCACACTAGGGTTGAAACATGAACAAACCAAGGTTAAATCCTAACCCAAACTCCACTCTATAAATAGAGAGTTTTTGCATTCATTCTTACTTGCTCAAAACTCAAAACCACCTCCCTAACCCTCTCTAGAAATAGGTCAAGGAAGAAGCAAGAAGAAATCACCACACACATTCCAAACATCAAAACCCTAGTCTCATACTTTAATCATAAGGAAGAAAACATAAAGCCTTGCATTCATATAATCTAAGGTATTTTCTAAAAAATGTCTTCATACATCATATTTACATACTCATTTTTTATAAAACTTATGCATTTTATACAAAAATTTGGCATAAACAAAGAAAAGTTAAGTTATTTTGTTAATCAGAAAATTACACCAACATGTTGACACTTTTTAACAATCTTACTCAAATATTTTGGATAAACCATTTTAACCATAAGATACTTCTATGTTTTCTGAATATTTCGACACAAAAATCGTAATTTTTGGATATGTTTAAGTATTTTAAAAGTATTTTACGCAACAATATACGTTTCAGCTACGCCCGCTGTCTACACGAACTGTTTTGGGAAATCTGGGAAAAACGACCATTAAAACATAATAGGAGAGCTTAGCCATGTTAAGGATAAGTCAAACGCGGTCGTTTCGATATAAGATACCTTAAAAACGGATGAAAGTTGAGTGAGATATGCTAACTTAAAGTTAGCATAGACTTTGAGAAAAACCCTAAAACCTACTCTGACCTTTTACTGAATAACGAACATTAAGAATTGATTAAAAATGGGAGACCAAGTATATTTGAAAGTTAACTCATACATGGTCGTTTCACTATAAGATTCATCTGTTGAATTATAACTTAGTCAAAATAGTTTTAACTCATTAATACTGCTTCTAACTACGGATAGAGTAACTTACAAGATTAATACGGAAGTCATTAATACTGAAGAAGTTACTACGGAAGACAGAGTTTAATTCGGCTGTTCAACAAGATACTACGGAAGCTTTCATTACTATGGATAGTTCAAGTTACTACGGATTTAAAGTTACTGCGGATACTCTTGCCATGCACGTTTAAGTCAAATAGATATAGTTTAAATTGTATTCAAAGTATGTTTCCTTTTTAGATAGAGATTAGATTCCTAGTTTATCTAGGATAGCCTCAAGGTCTATAAATAATAGATCCTTGTAAGATAGAAAACAAGTTGTATTGATATTTCTGATTAATGCAATTGAGGCTTAACATTCGACAAATATATTGTTCTTATTCGTTATTATATTTCAATATAGTTTGTTTGATCAACTTGTAAATATCAAAGTGTTCATCTCCGCTACTGAACTTCTTTGATAGATCACGATCTAACGAAGGTTAAAGTTAACGAAGTATACAAACGTATTTGATCCTGACAAGTGGTATCAGAACACATGAGGTGCTTTAGATCCATTTATTAACAAGTTGACAATCCTCATACGCCAGAATCAAGATAATCACCATGACTGATGTATCAATCAACAAAGTTCATGTACTTAATAGCAACGAATTCGATCTATGGAAGCTACGTATCAAGCAACACATCCTATTATCTGATTACACAGTTTGGGATGTTATTGTCAATGGTAACAAGCAAGCTACTAATCTTGCAGCTGATGGACAACCTCGTGTCTTGGCTCGTCAACCATTGACTGACCAGGAGAGAAGAGAAAAACAAACGGAGATTAAGGCACTTAGTATTCTTCTTATTGCCATCCCCAATGAGTATCAATCACAATTTGAAGAATACAAAGATGCTAAATCTTTGTGGGAAGCATTGGAGAAAAGATTCAGCGGTACAAAGAATACCAAGAAGAACAAGAAGGCTCTTCTTAAGCAGGAATACGAGAATTTCAATGCTTTGAAAGAGGAGAGCATGACTCAAACTTTTGACAGATACAAAAAGCTCACTGGAGAGATGATAAGTGCAGGAGTCCAATATGACAAAGATGACATCAACAGAAAATTCATTAGAGCTCTAGGTAAGGAATGGATCATCTATACTGTATCTTACAGACAAGGAGATAAATTGGAAGAATTGGAACTAGATGATCTATACAACGACCTAAGAGTCTTTGAATCAGAAGTTGAAGCAAATAAACCAAGCAGCGGCAATCAGAGTATTAATAATTTTAATACTGCTCTTATCACAACCTCTGGAGGAACAAAGCATGAAGGTGGAGAAGAGATATCCTTTGAAGCTTTAATATCTCAAAGCTCAAATCTCACTAGTGATGATGTAAAGCAGATTCATCAAGATGATTGGGAAGAGATGGATTTGAAGTGGCAAGCTGCCATGTTAGCTCTACGTGCTAGAAGATTTGTGAACAGAACTGGAAGAAGATTCAATCCAAGGAACAATGAAAGAATTGCCTTTGATAAAAGCAAGGTGAAGTGATACGAATGCAATGAACCAGGACACTTTGCAAGGGAATGCCCAAACAAGTCAAAATCCAACAACTCACGAAACACACATGACAATAATCCAAGTGCACTTGTTTCTCAAGACATATTTGGATATGATTGGAATGACCTAGCTGAAGAAACCAGTCAAAACAAAGCTTTAATTTCATGTGAGGATTTTGTTTCTACTGACAACATTACTACTGTTCACCATGCATGCATAGCAGTAGTAATGGATGCTGACGATGTTGTTTCTACGGAGGATACTGTTAATACGGAACTTGTTTATACTGACCTGATTACTACGGCAATCGACAACAATGTTCTTGGATACGACTGGAATGAAGATGATCAAGAATCAACTCATGATGATGCTCTAATGGCAATTGACTCATCATCAAAAGAAGCTGAAACTCCATCTCTCATGGCAGAGGTAAATTCCAAACTTTGTTCTTCTGAGTGTAAGGATGTTATGCTTAAATATCGAAATCACAATCAGTTAATGAGTGACTCACTTAAAGCCTTAGAAGAACAAAGAAGGTCAGCTGCTAGGGTAATAGATAACTTAGAAAACCAGATTAAATCATATAAGGTCAATGAACAAAGTTATCAAGAGAAAATTCGAATAGTAGAATGGCAAAGAGAGGATCTCCTAACTAAACTTCAGAATGCTAGGGCAGAGGTAGCAAGACTAGGTGAGAAACATGATAAAGTTGAATTAGATGTAGGGAAACTTGAACATGCTTCAAAAACTGTAAATGCCCTATTTGAACAACAAATACATGGTAAAATGAAAGCAGGTCTAGGTTTTAAAGAAACAACCCCTCCATTTAATCAAAACTACATCCCTCCATCTTTAGATGAACCTAGGATTCCTATCTCACAGTCACCTCCAACAGAATCATTCAATGTTGATCCAATCAACCATGATGAAGTTCTGATTGAGGACTTAGTCGAAGAAAGTAAACTGGATATTGTGAAAAACAAGGACATTCCTTTGGAAAATCACTTAATCATAATAGAAGGTGTTACTCAACAATCTTCACAAAGTCTAGTGTCTATGCCACCTAATGAACATGCTAAGAAAAGTAATAAACCTGAATGCACTTGTTGTAAACACAAAACAGTTCCTAAGGAAAAAGAAAAGACTTGGGTACTTATAGGTAAAAGAGGCAATCAACGAAATATGAACCAAGTAAAATCTCAAAAGGGTCAAATTCCTAAAAGGTCTGTAAAGGGATGTTTTATATGTGGCAAATTAAATCACTTTGCAAAAGTTTGCTATCATAATCCTCAAAATCAAAAGCAAGTGATTCAAAAACCACATAACGGGTTGGGACACAATAGAAAGCATGTACATCAAACCAATCTCATGAACAGTAGTAACAAAATAAATCATGTGCACAACAAATTTGTTACTACGGATTCAGGAAGAAAACGTGTTAACAAAAACTTATTTTCTAACAGTAGAAATAGAGTTAATACTGCTAGAAAACACTTTGTTTCTACTGCAAAACTTAATACGGTAAAAAATAATGGTGTTAATACTTCTCGTATTAATACTGTGAAAAATAACCATGTTAATACTGCACGTGTTAATACTGCCAAAGGTAACTCAGTTACTACGGCTAATGTTAATACTGTGAAACAAAAGCCTATCAACCCAGTATCTGTTCCTACTGTTAAACCAAAATCTGTTAACACCAAAATTGTCGCAAAAGCTAAAACATTCAAACAAGTATGGCGACCAAAGATCAAAGTAACTCAACCACCTATTCCTATTGATTTTTCAAAACTAGTCCAAAGGAAGGTGAGTTACTTTGATGAGATGGGCAAACCCAAGTCAGCTTTGGCTTGGGTTCCCACCAGAAACTAACTCCTATTGTTTATGTGCAGGTTCAGCCAACAAATGTGTCACACCCCGCTAAAAGCGGAAACACGAGGCGTTCCAGTTATAATATCAAGAGTCAAGATTACAACAATATAACCGATAAACAAAACATCAAATTAAATAGATCATGCCAAATGTTACAAAGTACATCATAAAGTCAAAGGCGATAAGACGCCAAGTACAAATACAATTCCAAAAGAAATAAACAAACGGATCGTCATGGAAATTACAATAAACAATTCAAATTCAAATATCCCAAAAGCAAGCGATCAGAAAAATAAACTATGGCATGATCAACGGAAATCCTCAATTTCCTGCAAAGCGTTAAAACGACATCAACAACATGTTGGTGAATTATTCGCAATTTTAAGTAAAAAGTGACCCATCGACAAGTTTCAATAAACAATGTAAGTTTAAAATCATATATCTTGTATTCATCCAAAAGTGAAAGGTACTATGCCTAAGTAGTTATACATCTCGATCCTGAACCAATCAGTTTAATCCCCTATCCTGAGGTGTGTCAAACCAAAGGCAAACAGTTTAATCATACAATTTAAAATTAAGGTCATAACATCCGCTCGTAGTATCAGCCTACAGAGGAATGTGGGTTAGGTACATAACCCAATACAGATCTATACATATGAACCACGGACAAAAGCTTAACGAGTGTATTAGAGGGGAGCCACCATGGCTTAGACACTTAAAACTAAGGCAGACCAAATTCACTGGGTAAACAAGATAATTAATAACATTCCGCATTCATGCAGACAGTTTAAAATACACAGACAGTTTAAAAGTACGCTTTACAGCCCAAAAGAATTTAAGACAAGCGCTACGAATAACTCACAGTGAAAGCACAGCAAATACTCGGGTATTACAATCACGGGATTACAAACCACCGTCTAAGTGCCCTAAAACAGTAAATAATATAGTCTCAGTATCTGTATAAGTATAGTTCGGTTTAGCCTTGTCGGTTAAGATTAGGTTAATAAGATAATCCAATAATAAATAAGTTTAAATGAGGTGATGTATTGAGAATGCGATGTTCCGCGTCAATTAGGACCGCTCGGAAGGATGTCGGCATTTCACGTCAACAGTGACCGTTGGAAACAAGTGATAACTCCGAGTCGAAAGAAATATTAATACTGATGTTCATTATATTGACCAAGATCAAAGATGTTGACTTTATAAAAGTCAAATGTCAATTTAAAAGTCCAATTTGACACTTAAAATAATTTGAAGTCTTTTCATACCAAAATATTTAGAGTAAAATTACCTTTCAAAACCATTTATAAAGTTGGTCGTAAAAACATGTTTCAATGAATTAAAACGATGATCACAAAGTGGCGAAGTTTTAATGTATCGCAAAGTGGTTTAAAACTCCATTTTAAGTAGTATTTTGACATTTTTGATTGCGTTGGCGTCTTTGAGTACAAAGACGATGTTATTGTATAATATGTTACTTTTAGTATTTAAGTTAGTATTTAAGTGTTTTAATGTCGTGAAGAGTCGTGAATGGAAAATCCGGCAGCGCTTCCGCATCAAAATTTATTTGTCCAAAATCCGTACACTTTCCCGTTTGATAACAAGTTACACTTTAAACCTTTCTTATAATACATAATACAATAATAAGTCAATTACGATACTTTTGGTTAGATTATATTTTAACATATTTCGTCCATTCTCAATTCAAATCCGACAATACATTAAGTGTTGGTCTAATATTTACTCCTAACCGTTTTCAAGGCTAAAACCGAATAACGATGGATAATGAAAAATGAAAGATTCTCAAAGATAGCAATTTATACCGTTAACGCCAGCAAGATTTGACAAGAATAGAATCCGGAATCAAAGACCTCGGTGGCGTGGTGCTGAGGACAAACCCTCCTCCAAAACACAATACACTCACCGTTAATAAAGGTTCACAATATAACGAGCTTAAGGTGCAAATTTAACGGATTTACAAAATTTCCAGAATCTGGTCCACGACCGCCTCGCGGTGGAGTCACCGTGGCGAGGTGCCACGACCGCCTCGCGGTGGTGTCACCGTGGCGCGGTGGGTGACAGAAACCCCAATTTTACGAAAATCGTTTTGTGTTGGAAAATCATCATTTGATGTAATAGATTTAAACATGCAAGTTATGGAATCATCAAAACACTTTCAAACAACCATTTTGTAAAGCTTTTCCATTATTTAAATCAAAGATCCATATACATTTTTATAAAAATCTTGATTTCATAGATTTATACCCACCAAATTCTCTATAAACCTCATTTCTAAGAACTTGATCATACATGCAATGAAGAAAACTTAGAAAATACAGTAGAGATTAGTTATTATACCCCAAAGAGAGTGAAATTAGGATGATCTAGAACGATTTGAAGAAGATCCTTGATGTTTGAAGGTGATTTTGACCCGAAAATGATGAAAACCAAAGCAATCCACCAAAGGGATGAAGAAATCTTGCTCATCTTGATGAAAATGTTATTTGTATGGATGAAATTTGTGGGTTTATTTGCTGGAAATCACAGCCATAATAAAGAAGTTTGTAGGTGTGTTTGTGTGTTTTTGTGTTATGCTTCAAAGGGGGAGAGAGTGTTTGAGACTTTGTGTGTGATTGAAATGAAATGTGAGTTGGTAAGACACAAAAAGGGAAGTATAAATCTGGTCTAAATGAGGCTTTGCCACGTTTTTATGTATGTGTCAAACGTATATTACATGCAAGTTATGACTCACAACTCAACAAAATAAGCTGTCCAGGGGATGGACCGCGGCGCAACCAGCTCACCGCGGCGCGCCCAGCCCATTTCCTGGATTTCTCCGCTTTTTTGTTCGTGTTGTCGTTACGCATATATATTCGTTTAGGGTTCCCGATTGTTTTACAAATGAACTTAGGAAAGTTCATTATATGATTTTATTGGTATTAGGATTCATTAAATGATTCGATTTAAATTCCAAAATGGAAGTTCGTACTTCTCGGTAAAAACATAAACACGAGCAAAGCACGATTTCTTAAGGATAGGGATACGTTTACCGACAAATTTGGCATAACCTTCTAACTTATAATTATGAGAATACTAACTAATTAGCACTTAGATAAAATAAAATTATTACGTCTCAGGGGACGACTAAGAAAATACAGAAGACCCGATACTCAATAACAGTAAATCGTGAGCAAAACAAAGAGAAATACAAGGGTTAAATCAATTGCGAATAAAAAATAAATAATAACGGTAACATAAGGACTTCAAATTGACGGGACGTCACAGCCTCCCCCAGTGAAAAGAATTTCGTCCTCGAAATTACTAATGAGCATCGCTAGTAGAAAATAGATGGGGAAATTTTTGCTGCATTACATCCTCCCGTTCATGAGTAACTTGGCTCCAAACTTTAGAGTTATGACAGTAAAAAGCCTCACACGACGCACAACAAAAGCTGGGGCGGTAACTATTGTAGTATGAAAACTCGGCTAGTAGAAAATGTCGATTCCAACTTCCGCCAAAGTCTAAAACACACGCGCGTCTCGATTAGAAAGGACAGCTACTGGAATGCTATGCCTGGCCACAATCTTGTCAATATACAACCTAGAAGGTTCCTCTATTCGGTAATATTCTCGAATAGGCAGAAAAACCGATGAATAAATCAGCCAATCTACGATAATCCAATGATACAATCCTCGGTGAGAGCCTCCTGCTAAGACTGAATGATACGAGCCTTCAAGCTCGACTGAGTCGAAATCATCATGGTGCGAACTCTCACCGGCTTACCCGACTTTGTGCGACTCAACGCATCAGCTGTTACATTCCCCTTACCCGGACGGTAGCGAATCTCACGAACATAATCGTTATGCTACTCAACTCATCAACGTAATGCATTTAGCATCTTTCCTTTTTTAACGAAAAGTATCGGCGCGCCTCAAGGAGAGAAACTCAGCCTAACGAAGCCCTTGTCCACAAATTCACGGATCTGCTTCGATAGCTCTCACATCTCCGAAGGTGCTAACCGATAAGGAGCCTTCGCCACTGGCGCTGCTCTCGGACTAAGTCAATCCGAAACTCTACATCTCAACTAGGGGAATCTATATAAGTCCTTTGGGAACACATCGGGAAGGTCACGTACCACGGAGTAATCCAAAACTACGGATCTTTTCCAACTTTTCCGTGGAGTCTTTCTTCACTAGGGGTGCAAGAAAGAGTGAGCAATCCCATTTGATGTACTCCCGAACTTTCAAGTATGAGACGATTTTTAAGGCGCTTCCTCGCCTCATCCCCCTGATTTAACAACAGTTCTCTCCAGCGATAACGGTATGCGGATAATCTTCTCGGAATATAGAACCTCTGCACGGTGTGTCGCCAACCAATCCATGCCGATAATAACGTCAAAGCTACCTAAAGTGTTCGGGATCAAGTCGATAAGAAAGAATGGTCGTCGGAACTAACGCAATAGGCAGGAAGTACTTAGGTAGCAGACAAAGCTCACCAACGGCTAACTCTATTTCGAAGGAAGACGCTAAGGGTATAGACGTACAAGGAATCATAGTCCTAAATGCATCAAATATGAAATTCTTCGAATGATAGACTAACATCGGCAATCAATAGAATTGAGAATTATTGACTAAGAAATAAACTTGTAACGATAGCAATTACGTTCCGTTCTTGCATAATTTATTCCGAACTAGGCGTAGTTGGCCAAATTACGCGTATTTCAAAATGAACCATGCATTTGCGGAATTAATTTACTGAAGTTTGAAAGTTCGTGAAATGATTTGTGAAGCGTTTTGATTATAGTTTGGTAGTGTACCAATGATTACTAAATCGAAGCGAAGTGGCGGATTAAAATCTTGAGTGGAATCTCTCGGAATCGCACTCGTAGGATAACCTCGTCTCGTCGACTTCTTTACAGATAGGAGCTTACTTCGGTGTCAAAGCAAAAAGAGTCGTAAAAAGAGAACGAAAATAAATAAAAAGAAATAGGAGTGTGTAACACAAGGAGAAGTAAGGTCAAATATCAGAATCGAATAGAATATATGCAAACTGACCTTAACTAAGAAAAGTACCTGTACTGGCTGATGCTAACTCGGGGCACTCGGCCCTAAGATGTTCAGGAGAACCACACACATAACATTCGCCCCTTCGGATCTTACAAAACCTCTCAGTGTGCCCTATCTTTTGACACTTATTGCACTCCCAACATTTCACCTCCTTGGCGTGGTAGTTACCACAGCAACCACACTTCGGGTGCTTACTCTGGGTACCAATCATAAGTGCTCTACCTCGAGGATCCAAATCGGACGAAGTACCAGCACCTGCTGCACCCAACTCGGGACACTTGTTCTTAAGGTGCTCGACAGAACCACACTCATAGCATTTGCCCCTCATGGACTTATAGAATCTATTTGTGTGGCCCAACTTCTTACATTTACTACATTCCCAGCAAGCCATCTCCCTGGAATGGTGATTACCACACCGATCACACCTCGGATACTTAGTCTGGGCACCTGGCGTCACCATCTGTCGAGTATTCTGCCTCCTAGACTTTTTCCGCGATTTGCCATGATGGGAACTACGACTCCGTTTCTTTCCAGAGTTCTGCTTATCTACGACTGACGATACTCTACCATCACGGACCGCATTCTGGATTAACGTGGTCACAATCTCTACAACACTCTGGAATGTGCTCGGGTTGGAGGAAACAGCACTGCCAAGTACACCAACCTCGGGTCCACCAGACCCGGTATCCATATCCTCAGGACCATCGTGTCCCGTTCCTCCACCAGTACCATCAGCCTCAGGACCTTTACCTTTATCCTTCGGCTCGGAATCATCCTGATCCGAACCATCAGACCCCGTACCAGGTTCCATACCAGTACCCGGACCACCAACATCCTGCGACATGTAATCTCTAATCTAAGCGATGATAGTAGGTTTCATGGCTTCCAACTGCTCGGCTATGAGCTGATTGAAATATGTCGTCATATCCGTTTCCTCATCACTGACTTCCACACTCAAAGTCGCAATACAAGCTCCCACGCTCGGACGACCATGTCTCGCTGACCATCTTGTCGCTGTCGTCTTCGGGGGCATCGTTCTAAAAGAGACGAAAGAAAATTCGATCAGCAAATGTGTGCAACACGAAAAACAAGGCCAAATGCCAAAATAACAAACACGAAATAAACACGTATAAAAACAAATAGTGCACACATTGCTATCAGAGAGAAATCGATTTAAAAAGCCTATGGTCATAGTCCAAGTGATTTACTCAGTTATAATCACTCGGTTCGCTATAACCTTTGGCTCTGATACCAACTTCTGTCACACCCCGCTAAAAGCGGAAACACGAGGCGTTCCAGTTATAATATCAAGAGTCAAGATTACACCAATATAACCGATAAACAAAACATCAAATTAAATAGATCATGCCAAATGTTACAAAGTACATCATAAACTCAAAGGCGATAAGACGCCAAGTACAAATAAACAAACGAATCGTTATGGAAATTACAATAAACAATTCAAATTCAAATTTCCCAAAAGCAAGCGATCTGAAAAATAAACTATGGCATGATCAACGGAAATCCTCAATTTCCTGCAAAGCGTTAAAACGACATCAACAACATGTTGGTGAATTATTCACAATTTTAAGTAAAAAGTGACCCATCGTCTAGCCACCACCTGTTGGTACTCAACAGGAAAGGAGTGAGGATAGAATGACTTTAAACTATGAATTGATGGACATGTACAAAGTTGTCATGGTTAAGGTGGATAAACAAGGAGAGGCCCTTGCCACTTTAACAAACTTGGTGTATCAGCTGCTGGCTCAACAAGCTCTACTTTCAGCACAAATTTTGCCCAAAAGAACTTCCACCAGGAATATTGGAACCTCTCTTAAGCTCTCCAGCTCTTCCTCCTCAGATGATACTCCTCCAGCTGACAAAAAGGGGGAGAAAGAAAAAGATACACATATTTTATCATCTGAAGAAAGTAAGGGGGAGGAAAGAAAAAGTGATGAAACTGTGATCACTGCAACCTCAGAGCCAAGTGAAGATATGGAGGTTGAAACAGAAGACATGGATATGGAGATAGACAGTACACCTAAGGGGGAGAAAGAAAAAGAAGGTGAAGATATGATGACTGATGAAGAGGGTGAGAAGATGGTGGTGGATGAAATCACTTAGAAAGAACAAATAGTTGAGGGGGAGCAGAATATGGATGAATCAGTTGAGGGGGAGCAAGAGATGGAGATAGAAATTGATGAAGTTATAATTTCTACGACATTTTTTGGTACAACGTACCCTCTTGTTAATACGGAAGAAGTTTTTACTACGGCTCCTCAGACTGGAGCTGTTTCTGCGGACAATTCAGTTAATGCGGAAGCACAAGTTTCTGCGGAAGGAGGTTTGGTTCAAGATCCAGTTACTACTGTTACAGAAATGATTCTGGATCTACCTCCAATAGTATCACTTCCACAACCATTCTGAAATCATTGATGGAAGTGAACCAATGCAAGCAGTTCTTTCTGAAGCCACAACAGTCACAACAACAATCTCTATGGCTTCCACTCATACTGTTGATGAAGAAGCTGCTGCTGCTGAATTAATGAAGATAGAGATGGCTATGATCATTGCAGAAAGAAGACTTGAAGCAACAAATATTCCAAAAGAAAAAGCTCTAACAATCCCTGCAGCCTCTCAAAGCTTAACTCAAGAAACTGAATATGTTGCAGATCCTTCTAGACCTTCAAGTATAAGACCACTTTCTGTACCTCCTGCTAGATCACATGTCCCAGAAATAATCACAGAAATCAAGCCTGAAGAAAAGGCAAAGGGAAAGAAAATATCAAGTGATGAGGAGGAACTGGAGAAACTCAAGAAGAAGAAGAAGAAGGAAGAAAAGCTTGCAGAATTTATTGCTTTGAAGTTTGCAGCTGAAGACTTATATGTGGGAGATGACCCTCAGACAATTAGGGAGATTCACACAAAGTTTCAAGCTCAACAAGTGGAGAAAATAGAGAAGTTAAGACAAGAAGAGTTGGTTGTGAAAGCCGTGGTTGAACAGGAGCTGGCTGATCTAGCCAAAGCTGAGTCTGAGAAGAAGAAAGTGCTCAAAAAGAAACAATCAACTCAAGACAAACTCACTGAAGATAGGAAGCAGTTCATCACCTATCTCAAATCAAAGAATTACAGTGGAAGGTCTTTAGGACCTATGAAGATGGGGAGTTTATTAGAGTTGGTTGAGAAAGAAAGGAAACGAGATGCTCAAAGGGAAGCTGCACTCTCCAAACTGCAAGAGAAGAAGAAGCTAGATTTGGAGAACGCCTTAAAAAGAGCTCATGACTCCGGGAGAAGAGTATTTGATGAACAAGGAAAGGAAGTACCTAATCCTTCTGTTAGTACTGCTCCAGCTATGTCTAACCCACCTGAGAAGCAAAAGAGAAAGAAGTCAGCATCCACAAGAATTCCTCCAAAGAGACAAAGGGTAGCAAATGTTGCTGCTTCAACCACTTCTCAAGGAAGTCCTAATGTTCTCGTGTACAAGTCAAGCAAGAACCAATTAATGTGGAAGAAGAAGATGATAATCCTGAAATCTCCCAAGAGAACTGTTCTGCATTAATCATCAATCTAGAAGGACTAAACTTTACACCTTTAGCTGTTGAGCTTCCTCTAATCATTGACTGGGAATTCACTAGTGGACCTATGAAGACATAATATAGGGTAACCAGGAAAGACAAATCAAAAACAATTGTTCCAGCCTTTCACAGAGTGATAAGGGATTTCTCAAGGGATGATTTGGAGAGAATGTACGAAATAGGAAGAATCAAGTATTCAAATCGCAGAGGTCAATGTGCAGGTATTGACATGGCCATGGACTGCCTAAATGGTTTGTTTGAACCAGGGTATGAAAAGACTAGTTCTGTATTCAAGAAGGGAAGTCCTACAACTCAAGTCATCAAGTGGTTTGTATATGAACGAAGTGGTGTCTACTCTATAGTAAGCAGACATGGAGCCATGGAGTTATATATAGTGGACAGAAGGTATCCACATGACTTGAGGACATTAAAAGAACTGATCAAGGTCAAGTTAGATGGACTTCTTTCTTCAAAGATAGCACATGAATTAGTCTGGAGCATCATGGTACAACTTACTGAAGATCGAGCAAAAGGAAAAGAAGCGGAATGGCAAGACAAGGATGAGAGAAGAAATGCATAGATAACTTTTTGTGTAATGAAATAGTTAAAACGTGGATGTATAAAACTTGAACTTTTGATAGTCTATAAAAGTTCAAGGTTAGGGGGGGATTGTTGGGTTATAACTTAGTCAAAATAGTTTTAACTCATTAATACTGCTTCTAACTACGGATAGAGTAACTTACAAGATTAATACGGAAGTCATTAATACTGAAGAAGTTACTACGGAAGACAAAGTTTAATACGGTTGTTCAACAAGATACTACGGAAGCTTTCATTACTACGGATAGTTCAAGTTACTACGGATTTAAAGTTACTGTAGATACTCTTGCCATGCACGTTTAAGTCAAATAGATATAGTTTCAATTGTATTCAAAGTATGTTTCCTTTTTAGATAGAGATGTAGATTCCTAGTTTATCTAGGATAGCCTCAAGGTCTATAAATAATAGATTCTTGTAAGATAGAAAACACGTTGTATTGATATTTCTGATTAATGCAATTGAGGCTTAACATTCGACAAATATATTGTTCTTATTCGTTATTATATTTCAATATTGTTTGTTTGATCAACTTGTAAATATCAAAGTGTTCATCTCCGCTGCTGAACTTCTTTGATAGATCACGATCTAACGAAGGCTAAAGTTAACGAAGTATACAAACGTATTTGATCCTGACATCATCGAAATCGGTCAAGAAACGAACAAATTATGACTCCTTAAAGTAGCTATAAACCTTAAAGAACATGTTGAGTTTTCTTCATAAAACTAACTTTTGAATAAACTTGATAGTATAATGATAACACATTACTAGAGACCTTTGTATACAAGGAATTCATCTCGATATTTCGTAGTGCCGAGTTGTTGGATTTACGATTTAAAGTGTCCTAGCTCCGCATGCGATTATAGAATGATCTTTGTTATATAATGGCCCGAACGGTGTTACTATATTACTATTAAGTCTCAAAACGAACAAAACCTACATCATGCATACATTTGCTTTTCCCCTTTCATGTGCATTGTACTAGAATTATTAAACTTAATTTCAAAGAAATTTAGATCAAGGTTAGACCTACTCAGATACTCGATTGGCTCGAGCCTTACACACACGTTAGCTTACATACCTTTATATACGCTCACGGACTTAAGGTGAGTTCATAGCCCCACCTTTTACTTGTTTTTATAATATACTTGGGGTGAGATTACATGCACTTTTACTTATGGACACAAGTACTTACAACCTTTACTAGTTGCCTAAGTTACCACTAAGCCAACATAAATTCCCCTGTCATGAATCGTTAGTTAAGGACTTAAACGCGATTGTATTGGATAGATCTATTAGGGTTTGAAAACACTCACGTCTATCACAACTAACTCGTGGACTCGAGTAGGGTGCTTTACTTTTGAAACTATATACATTATTTGGCTATAACATAGGAACACTTATGGGGTAAGGAACTTTGTTACGCTTCGATGTCATGAGCTTAGGTGCAACTGTAAGACTTTACTTAAACGGGAATCTTGTGGTCCCCTTTATTACTAAACTAAACCTATGAATTGTCACACCCCGCTAATAGCGGAAACACGGAATGTTCCAGTTATAATAAACAGCGGATCGTCATGGAAATTTCAATAAACAATTCAAAATCCAAATTTCCCAAAAGCAAGCGATCCGAAAATAAACTATGGCATGACCAATGGAAATCCTCAATTTCCTGCAAAACGTTAAAACGACATCAACAACATGTTGGTGAATTATTCGCAATTTATAAGTAAAAGTTGACCCATCGACAAGTTTCGACAAATTTCATAATCATATTTCAAATCATAACAAAATCATCATATCTTATCTTGTTGTCAACCCTAGTGAGGATACCATGCTTAGATTAGTCATACACCTCGATCCTTACCACACAATAATGTCCCCTCTTCTAAGGTGAGTCAATCCAAAGGTAATCGAATAATATACCGGTCATAACATCCACCCATAGGAGCATCCTACCGAGCGATGAGGGTTAGGTACAATAACCCATATAGCTATAAATATGAAACCGTTGGGCATAAAGCTTAACGAGTGTATAAAGGGGTGCCACCAAGGCAATAAAGACTCCTAATCTAAAGCAGACCTATACAACTAGGTAAACAAGATAGTAAACAAAGTCCCGCAAACATGCAGACAATTTTATAAAATACGCTTTACAGCCCAAAAATATTTAAGACAAGGGCTACGAATAACTCACTGATAAAGCTTCGGCAACAATTAATCGGGTGCACAACACAGAGTTACAACTCCACCACCTAAGTGCCTTAAAACAATAAATAATATAGTCTCAGTATCTCTACAAGTATAGTTCGGTTTAGCCTTGTCGGTTACGATTAAATTTAATACAACATTCTAACGATTTAATAAGTCAAATAAGGATGACGGATTAAGAAGACGATGTTCCGCGCCAGAAAAGGGCCGATCGGCAAGATATCGATCTTTCACGTCAACAGCGACCGTTGGAAACGAATGATAACTCCGAGTCGGAAAGAATGTTAAGATGTTGACTTATAAAAGTCAAAGGTCAATTATGTTGACTTGTTAAAGTCAAAATCAATTTAAAAGTCCAATTTGACACTTTGAGTAATTGGAAGTGTTTTCATACCAAAATGTTTAGAGTAAAATGCCTTTTAAAAACCATTTATAAAGTTTGCCGCAAAACATATTTTGATGACTTAAAACGACGATCAAGTTGGTGCGAAGTTTAAAGTATCGCAAAGAGGTTTAAAATGTCCGTTTTAAGTAATATAATGACATTTTTGATTGCGTTGGCGTCTTTGAGTCCGAAGACGATGTTAGTGTATAAAATGTTACTTTTGTATATACTTTATTCGTATAAGTGTTTTAATGTCGTAAAAAGTCGTGAGTTGAAATTTCGGCAGCGCTTCCGCGTCGTAAAATGTTAGTTCAAATTTCAGTCACTTTCCCGCTTATCAACAATTGCATTTTAAACCATTAATCATAATACATATATCATGTTAAGTTTTATATAATACTTTAGTTAACTTATATATTAAATATTATTGTCCAACTTCAGTCCAATCAAATGAAATACAACGAGTGTTGGTCTAATAATTTATCCTAACCGATTTCAAGGCTAAAACCGAATAATGAATATAATGAAATCACGAGATTCACAAGAGTAACAAGTTATACCGCTAACTCCGCTTGATTTGACAAGAATCTGGAATAACAACTTCAGTGGTGTAGTGATGAGAATATCCGCCTCCAAAACACAAGACAACCACCGATAATTAGCAAAACGAAGAATTTATGTTGACAGATTGATCCAGCCGCCGGCTGGAAGCCCACAGTCAGCTTCGGATTTTTGTTATTTTTGCGTTTTTAAGCGTTTTCAGGAGTATTTTCGGTAGATTTCGACATGCAACTTAAAAACCTTTAATAACATCCATAGATTTCTTCAAATAACATCTTTTTATTTAAAGATCTAAGGTAAAAGTTTATAAAATTTATGTTTTTAGATAAATCTCCATGGAAACTTTTATAAAAACCTTTCTTTGATCTTTGATGATACATGCATGTAATAAAATGATAAAATGTAAATAAAATCAGTGAGTAAAAGTTATTATACCGCAAGAATAGAGTGTGTGATGATATAGCTTGAACTTGATGGAGATTTTGATGAAGATCTAGACCCGAAAATGATGAAGAACTTCAAGAACAACCCGGAAAATCACCACCTCTTGCTCCCTTTGATGAACATAGTTGATTATTTTGATGTTTAGGTGTTTTAAATGGTGGAAGTTTGCTGGAAATCACAGCAAGGTGAAAGAAAATGAAGAACAAAGGAGAGTGTTTGAGAGGGAATGCACACTTGTGTGTGTGTTTTGTGATTAGAAAAGTGAAAGAAAAATATAAAGAAAAGTGATAATATCACATGGAACAGGCAATTCTGGCAATTTAGGGGTCGAATGGGGCTTAGCCACGTGTCCCCAATCGTTTTTCATGCAAAAATGAGTCATCAAACACCTGTCCAGACCCATCCAACCGTCGGCTGGAGAGGCTCAGCCGTCGGCTGAATCCCTGCCAGCTGCTAGCTAGTCGGCTGGCTCTGCAGACTTGTTTTCGACCGTTAAGGAGTTTCGTTCGTCGAAAACTCCCGATTCTTTTTGCGTTGAACTTAGGAAAGTTCATACTTTGATTTACTTTATATTAGGTTCATTTAATATTATATTTTCACTTTCGATTTCGAGATTCGCACGATTTTGGTAAAGGAGCAATCAAGAGCAAAAGCACGATATCTCGAGGATAAAGGATCCGATAACCGACAAATTTGGCATAAACCTTCTAAATTATATTTATGAGAATACTAACTAATTGACACTTAGATAAAATAATATTATTACGTCTCAGGGACGAATCAACAAATACAGAAAACCCGATACTCAATAACAGTAAATCGTGAGCAAAGCAAAGCGTAATACAAGGGTCGAAATCAATTGCGAATAAAATATAAATAATGATGGTAACTCAAGTACCTCAAATAGACGGGACATCACATGAATTCACCAAATTTATGTTTACTTTAGCATGTATGTCTCAGGTGCTTAGTCGAAAGGGATTTCGACGGAGGGATTTTGGGATATGATAGAGTCACATAATTCAAACTCACGCTTTTGGGAGATTTCCCTTGCATTACTAATTTTCTTTTAAATTATGTAATGTAAATATTTGTTTTGTGAACTCTGGTAACACTTTTCCTTAATCATGTAAAACTCTGATATTCAATATCAATGAATGTATGTTTTTTATAAACGACTCATATAGAGGTCGTTCGCCTATATATCATTGCTATCTGGGACCCATGAAGTCAACACCTCGAGTCTCGGGAACACGAGATTTAGGGGTGTGACAGATGTCATCTATGAATACGATCACAAATTTGTCCAGATACGGTCTACACACCCTGTTCATCAGATCCATGAACACCGCTGGTGCGTTGGTCAGACCGAAAGGCATAACGAGAAATTCGTAGTGCCCATATCGAGTTCAAAAAGCGGGTTTTGGAATGTTGGTGTCACTGAGTCGAAAATAATGATAACCAGAACGGAGATCGATCTTAGAAAAATAAGTTGCTCCATGCAACTGGTCGAATAGATCATCGATTCTCGGGAGTGGGTATCGGTTCTTGACGGTCAGTTTGTTCAGTTCTCGGTAGTCGATACACATTCGGAAGGATCCGTCTTTATTTTCCACTAAGAGGATTGGGGGTCCCCTGGGGGACGAGCTTGGACGAGTCAGACCATGATCTAAAAGTTCATAAAGCTGTTTCTTCAATTCTTGCATTCCGGGTGGTGCCAGACGATACGGTGTCTTGGCAACCGATGTTGCGCCAGGAACAAGGTCTATTCGGAATTCCACTTGTCGATGCGGCGGTAGCACGGGTACATCCTCTTGAAAGACCTCTGGATGATCCTTGACTACAGGGATGTCTTGTACTCGGTTATATTTATGTTTACGTTCGACGACATGCGCTAGGAATGCATCGCAGTCCTTTTTGAGATATTTGCGCATTTTGACAATAGAGATGATACGAGGTTGTTGTCCAGGTTTATCTCCTTGTACAACGAGATTTTCACCGTCTAAGAGAGGGATACGAATGAGTTTGTCAAAACAGACGGTCTCGGCTCGGAAACGAGATAACCAGTCCATTCCGACGATAATGTCAAAGCTTTTCAGCTCTATCGGGATCAAGTCGATGGGGAAAGTTTTGTCAGCTAGGCATATTGAACATCCTAGGATTATATCCTTAGCTTCGAACTCTTGACCATTAACATATTCGGTAGTAAAACTATCCTTCAGAACTTTAGATACTATGTTAATGAGGGGTCTAAATTCTAAGGACACAAAGCATCTCTCAGCTCCTGAGTCGAACATTATAGAGGCATTATGGTTGTTTATAGAAAACGTACCGGTTACTGCATTCGGGTCTTGGCGGGCTTCCTCAACTGTGACCACAAAGGAACGACCGTGGCCTCGCCCTTCCTGATTCGGTTGTGCATTCTGGAGCTTGGGGCAGGTGTACCTGAGGTGTTTGTCGCTACCACACTCGAAACATACCGGTTTCTGGCCCTGGTTGCCTATACCCTCTGTGCAGTATCTAGCGAAATGTCCCACCTTCTAGCACTTATGACACAACGGGAAGTTCCCGCTGTGGTGGAAGTTGCACATGTTACACTTGGGGTGCTGCCCAGTGTAGGTTCGGGGTCCAGTTGGTGGTGTGGGTGCGGGTGCAGGTGTGGCAGCCACCGCGTAGTTGCGGGTGGTCTTAGCTCTCTTGTTCCTTTCACTTCTTCTCGGCGTTTGCTCGGTCTTCCTTTTCTCACCCACCTCTTTCTTGGAGGATGCAGGGGTGGAGAGAAGGTTCCTTGTCAGTCGGTGCACCATGATGATTGCGCTCTGGAGTGTCTGAGGTTCTGAGGAGATGACCATTCCCGGATTTCAGGAACAAGACCGGAGATGTATCGATCAATCCTGTTCTCCTCGGGAGTTACCAGCCTTGGAACTAGTCGGGCCAGCTCATTGAATCGGGCAGTGTACCCTTCGATGTCGTTGCCGACCATCGTGTGATCCCAAAGCTCTGCCTCGAGCTTCTTTATTTCTCCCTTAGAGCAGTATTCGTCAACCAGTAGTTTCTTGAATTTCTCCCAGGTAAGGGCATATGCTGCTTCACGTCCTCGGATTCGGACAACGCTGTTCCACCAGGACATGGCCCTTCCATGTAGTACGCAAGAGGCGTACTCCACCTTGTCAGCTTCAGCACATCGGCTAATGTGCAGGACCGATTCGATGCTTTCGAACCATGATACTATTCCTACAGCACAAGTGGTGCCATGAAACTCCTTAGGCTTACATGACATGAAGCCCTTATAGTTGCAGATGGTAGGGTTTTGGTTCTGGTTGCCTCCCTGATGTTGTTGTTGCTGATGCTGTTGTTGCTGCTCTTGCTGTTGTTGCTGCTGTTGCTGGTTATTGTTGACGTTCGCATTTATCCCAGTAGTGATCTGGGCGATCATGTTGGTCATGGCTGCGTTTAGCTGAGCAGCGACTTGCTCGGCTATCAAACTAGCATTGGAACGATTTCGAGCCATGATTCTACAATAGAAAGGGAAGATCCAGTTTAGAACGCACGAATAGGATGCGATAAGAATTTTAAAAACTGAACAATAAAAATGATAATATAAGAGTAATCATCGGAAGGATAAATGGCACACACACGACAACGATCAAAAAATGATAATATGATTCAACAATACAGAGAAGTACGGAAAATAAGTAGAAATTTTATTCAATAACATGATAAATGGGGTACAAGGTTCATAATACGAAAATGTTCAATACAATATAAAAATACGAACTAGCTTTAAGTGTTGTACATCTGGAAAAATACGACTTAAGCTTACGATACGGTACATAAATTAAATGACTAGTGACGCCTATCTAGGAACATCTTCGCCAAGATGACCGCAATCAGGGTCCCCATAATCATGCATGCGCTGACGAGACGCTGCATCGTCCTCGCCATAGCTTGAGCCGACGAGATAACTCGTATCGACTGCTCCGACGCTGCATCGTCTCTGATACGCGGCATCAGAGACTTCACAAAGGAGAAGACCTTGTTGCTGGGCCTCTTCCGAGAGTCCCCGAAGTTCTCGATGAAGTTGCAGGAACGCTGCTAGGGGAAACTACAGAGTAGGCGGCATCATCGTCGGTCTTGAAGGTCCTGCGCCGTCGGGGCGCTGCATCTTCTGACCTAGAAACTGTCGCTCCCAATGGAACCGATCCATAGTCGGCGTACGCGAAGCTCTTGCGTACGGATCTCCGAAAGGCATCGGGGGAGGAGCGGGTCTGGATGGGTCGGGATTCTGTCCAACCATCCTGTCTGGCAGACGGCGGGGTAGGACAACCTGCTTACGCGCAGTCATCCTCATGCGGGGTCCGAGTTGCTGTTGGGTCGGTGCTACGACGGGCACCGGGGGTGTAGGTGGTAGCACGATCCTCGGACTGGAGGTGCCGTGACTGCTCGAGAATGCCATCGAGCTCTCCTCTGTGGGGTCGGTGGTCTCATGGCGCTGGGCCTCTGAGGCGGTGAGGTCGTTCGAGACCTCCTACGAGTACACGTCCCGCGAAAGGGAGTGAGATTGCGACCTCGAGTGAGACGGTGAGCGAGAGTGCGATGATCGAGACATGTCAAATCTGCGAATAATGAGTTACGTGAGTACAGGGGGGACTAAAGGAAAGTGTAAATGAAATTGCGGAAAAATTTTAAAAATTTTGAAAACCCGTTTCACTATAACCTGTGCTCTGATACCAAACCTGTCACACCCTGCTAAAGCGGAAACACGAGGTGCGAAGAGCAAGAATATCATTACACTAGTCATAATAAAATGTAACGGTTTAAAGTCATTAAAAATAGAAATAAAAGTTTACAAGTTCGAAAAATAACCAAGTGTACATCAATTCATATCAAACAAATACATCATTAAACAATTTCATAAAATTCCCAAAATAATTAGACAATGAACATGGTCTTTTCCCCGATTCATATCTCACGCAACATGCCTGACCCGTCCACACTATGCACTTCAAAGCTTACACTTGATTTCGTTAAACATGAGATAAAGTGTCAACTACATAAAGTAGTGAGTGAGTTACAGTTTTCTAGTTCTCGAAAAAAAGGTTCCGACAAGTATATATGTATAAAAGATTTCTCAAAAGAAATGAAGCAGAACATGCGCTTAAAATATATATACTTTTAAAATCATCACGTTGCAACAAGGTATAGCAATACCTTAAAGACTGTACATTGGCAAGTAGAACAATACTTGTAAAAATAGTTGCGGAACTCGTATATCTTAGACTTATATACGCGCAACAGTATGCGTAAAATAAAAGTAACTAATGATTGGGACTATTGTATCAACCTCTTGGAATAATCAAACATAAGTGATTACACTAAACCGATTAATCCTGTTCGTGAACAGCCCCCACCCCGCACTATCTATGAAGTGTATGTCTGAACTTAGAAATATGTACTTAGACTGCCATCTAAGTAAGGAGCGATCCTCTCCTAAGTATAGATACCCATAATTAGTAACGGCTTAAATCTAATAGTGTGTGAACGAACTGAAAACGGGCCACTTATGCAATTTTTAAAATGATAGTAGCCACTTATGAAGCACGTTATATTCTCATCAAGGGTTGGAAGCATATACAATCAATCATAGTTTCGAACAAGTGCCGATCGGGGGCAAGCCATAAAGTCAAATAGTGCCGAACAGGGGCAAATAAAAGGTTACGCATATTAGTTCATAAAATGTTCAAAAGTTCATAAAACATTTAGATCTCATGTTTCCCCCAAAAGATTTATTTAGATACAGTAAATAAGAGGGGATGTAACTCACTGATTGCGAAGATTAAGTCTTGTGCGGAAAAGAAGGTCGGGACACGTCGGAATCAAGGAGATCCTAAAACAACCAAGTCTCGTATAAGTATTATAATATAATTCATGTTAAAGATCTCTTTTAACATTTTATAGATTAAAATCTTATACTTAACATCTGTCCAAAAGTTTTAGTATTAAAAACTTATACGTTACGGCATTGTCATATTATGTTAAATTTCCGTTTAGTCGAATTATGTTCAAAATGTTCGATGTTCAAGGTCAATAATGTTTCCATATTTTATTTGCTCGTTACTGCAGTGTCGTTATATAGTCCGGTAAAATTTGGCCAGCGCTTCCGCGCTTTAAAAATTTAGTCCAATTTTTATACCACTTTCCCGCTCAATACAATATATAACGATAATATATACAACTTTGGTAGATTTAGTTACTAAAAACTTAACCAAATTATTTATATCCTCAAAACATATAACCCGTATTATATATTATAATCTCTGAAAATATATTATCTTCTCGATATTTACCGTTTAAGTCGTAAAAATATAATGTTTGTGCACAACCAGTTTTAGACGGCGGCTGGACCTCTGCCGCTGGCTGAATATTTTCAGCCGCCGGATGGAGGTCTTCAGACAGTTTCGTTATTTTTCCATTTTTGCGATTTTTGAGCGTTTTCATGTTAGATCTCGACATGCAACTACTTATTAGTGAAGTACATTCATATTAGTGTTCAAATCTCAGTTTCTTTAAGATTTTTAGCCACACATATATGGATTTATGTAAAAATCCGTTTTTGTAAGAAAAACGTTATAAAACTTCATAAAAACGAGTTTTTAAGCGATGGATCGTCCATGCAAAGTAATTTTTATGTAAAAACAGTAAGGAAAAAGAAATCTACCGAAGGAAATGGATGGATGAAGCTTTGGAGCTCCTTGGTGGTGATTTTGCTTCAAAACCAGTACAAACTTCTTTTAAAACCCTATTTAATGTAACCCTTCGCTAACCTTGCTCTTAGGACGATTTTGTGTGGTCTTTTTATGTGTTTTCTTGCTTTTTTTTGAGTGGTAAATAACTGGTTTTCTTAGGGAAAATGAGAGTGTTTAGAGAGAGAAACTAGAGAGAAAGTTTGATTGTGTGTGTTTTGTCCTTGACAGAAGTGAGAGAAATGGGAAAGGGGGGGGGGGGTATTTCTGGCATTGGGACTCAAATTACTGCCAACTAGGTCCAATCCACGAGATTGGCTTTGGTCCAATAAGAAGACATGCATTTATGAGTCACCAAAAAGCTGGCCAGCGACTTTCAGCCGCCGGCTGGGCCTCACCTGCTGCCTGAAATCCTTCAGCCATCGGCTGGATGGCTTTTCCAGCTAAAGGTCGTTTTAAGTTTTCGTCTTCGTTAAGTATTTGTCTAGAGTTTTACGTTCGTTCTTGTTATGAACTTAGACAAGTTCATAATACAGTTTCTTGGTATTAGGTTCCTTTTATTGATTTCGACTTCGATTCCGACACAAACACGATCACGATAAAGTACGATTAAGAACAACACAGACATTACGAAGACATAAAATACGAAAGTCACCTGAATTCTTGACGGTTGTCACAGACACATAGGTACGTACAAGGCAATATCCTTTTTCATGCCCGACCACAAGTAGTATTCCCGTAGATCCTTGTACACCTTTTTGGATCCCGGATGAATAGAGTATCGGGAACGGTGGCCCTCATCCATAATAAGTTTACGAAGGCTTTCGGATCTCGGAATCCATGCTCGGTTCTTGAAGTAGTGGATTCTGTCCGGCTTGAGCTGGAATTCCTTCTCATGGTTGTGTAGGGTTTCGTCCTTAAGGTTCTCGGGTTTCAACGCTTCTTGCTGAGTTCTGGCGATTTGTGTTTGTAGGCTTTTTTGAACCTGTATCCCCAATTCTCTCACTCGAGATGGCCTTACCCTTTCCTTCCGACTCAGGGGGTCTGCTACTACGTTTGCTTTACCGGGGTAGTATTTGATCTCGCAATCGTACTCTCTTAATAGTTCTACCCATCTACGCTGCCTCATGTTGAGCATTTTCTGATCGAGAATATGTTGAAGGCTTTTGTGATCCGTGAAAACTGTGCACTTAGTGCCGTATAAGTAATGCCTCCAAATTTTCAATGCGAACACAACAGCTCCCATCTCTAAATTTTCAATGCGACCTTGTCATTTTGCATAAGGACGCATCCAAAACCTTGGTGAGATTCATCGCAATACACTAAGAAATTATCTGTACCCTCCGGTAGGGACATAATTGGTGCGTGCCACAATTTGAGTTTGAGCTTCTGGAAGGATTTGTCCTGTTCTTTGCCCCAAATAAAATCCTTTTCCTTCTGAGTGAGTTCGGTTAGAGGTTTGGCGATCTTCGAGAAATTTTCAATGAACCTTCGGTAGTAGCCAGTCAATCCTAGGAATTGTCGGATTTCCGTAGGAGTCGTTGGGGCTTGCCATTTCTCGATCGCTTCAATCTTTGCTGGGTCTACATGAATTCCCTCTTGGTTGACCACATGACCAAGGAAATGTACCTCGCGGAGCCATAAGTCGCACTTCGAGAATTTGGCGTACAGTTTCTGATTCATCTATGAATACGATCACAAGGAGTTCTAGGATTAGTTTCAAGTGTTTCACGTAATCCTCGTAGTTCCTTGAGTAGATGAGGATGTCATCTATGAATACGATCACAAATTTATCCAGGTACGGTCTACACACCCTGTTCATCAGATCCATGAACACCGCTGGCGCGTTGGTCAGACCGAATGGCATAACGAGAAATTTGTAATGCCCGTAGCGAGTTCGGAAAGCGGTTTTAGGAATATCGGTTTCACTGACTCGAACCCGATGATAACCCGAACGATGATCGATCCTAGAAAAATAAGTTGCACCCTACAACTGGTCGAACATATCATCGATTCTCGGGAGTGGGTATCGGTTCTTGACGGCCAGTTTGTTTAGTTCACGGTAATCGATGCACATCCGGAAGGATTCGTCTTTCTTTTTCACGAAGAGGATTGGGGCTCCCCAAGGGGACGTACTTGGACGAATCAGACCATGCTCTAGAAGTTCCTGCAGCTGTTTAGAGAGTTCTTGCATTTCGGGTGGTGCTAGACGATACGAGGTCTTGGCAACCAGTGATGCGCCAGGAACGAGGTCGATTCTGAATTCCACTTGTCGAGGTGGCGGTAGCCCGCGTAAATACTCTGGAAAGACCTCTAGATGATCCTTGACTACGGGGATGTCTTGCACTCGTTTCTCCTTGGGTTTACTTTCGAAAACATGCGCGAGGAATGCATCGAAGTCCTTCTCGAGGTACTTGCGCATTTTCATGATTGAGATAATACAGAGTTGCTGTCCAGGTTTGTCTCCCTTTCCAACGAGGGTTTCGGGTATTCGAATAAATTTATCAAAACAGACGATCTTGGCTCGTAAACGAGATAACCAGTCCATTCCGACGATGACTTCGAAGCTTTTCAGCTCAATAGGGATCAGATCGATGGGGAAAGTCTTATCAGCTAGACACATTGAACATCCTAGCTTTATATTCTTAGCCTCAAACTCTTGACCGTTAGCATATTTTATAGTGAAGCTATCCTTAAGAACTTTATATCCTAGATTGATAAGGGGTCTAAATTCTAAGGACACAAAGCTTATTTCGACTCCTGAATCGAATACTATGAAGGAAAAATGATTGTTCACTGAAAACGTACCCGTCACTACATTCAGGTCCTGTCGGGCTTCCTCAGCTGTGATTACGAATGCTCGACCGCGACCTTGCCCGCCTTGATTGGGTTGAGAATGTTGTAGCTTGGGGAAGGTATTCTAGAAGTGTTTGTCACTTCCACACTCGAAGCACACCGGCTTCTTGCCCTGGTTGTTTTTCCCTCTGTGCAGTGTTTGGAGAAGTGCCAAACCGTCTGGCACTTGTGACACACCGGGAAGTTCCCGTTGTGGTGAAAGTTTCACTTGTTACACTTGGGATGTGCCCCAGTGTAGTCTCGGGTTCCGGTTGGCGGTGTGGGTGCGGGTGCATCAGTCACCGCATAGTTGCGGGTGGTTTTGGATTTCTTGTTCCTTTCGCTTCTTCTTGGCTGATGTTGACCCTTTCTTTTCTCGCCTCCCTCTTTCTTGGCGGTTGCTGGGGTGGAGAGGAGGTTGCTTGTCAATCGGTGCGCCAGCAAAATAGCGCTCTGAAGGGTTAAAGGATCTGCAGAGATAACCATTCCCCCGATTTTGGGAACAAGACCACAGATGTATCAAGCAATCCAGTTTTCCTCGGGGGTTACCAACCTTGGTACTAGTCGGGCCAGTTCATGGAATTGGGTAGTGTACCCTTCGATGTAGCAGTAGTAGCAGGAGTAGCAGGAGTAGCAGTAATAGTAGTAGTAGTAGTAGTAGCAGTAGTAGTAGCAGTAGTAGCAGGTAGTAGCAGTAGTAGTAGCAGTAGTAGTAGTAGTAGCAGTAGCAGTAGCAGTAGTAGTAGCAGTAAGAGTAAGCAGCAATAGGAGTAGTAGCAGGAGTAGCAGGTAGTAGAAGGAGTAGAGGTAGTAGCAGGAGTAGCAGGTAGTAGTAGTAGTAGTAGTAGTAGTAGTAGTAGTAGTAGCAGGAGTAGCAGGAGTAGCAGTAATAGTAGTAGTAGTAGTAGTAGTAGCAGTAGTAGTAGCAGTAGTAGCAGGTAGTAGAATTAGTAGTAGCAGTAGTAGTAGTAGTAGCAATAGCAGTAGCAGTAGTAGTAGCAGTAAGAGTAAGCAGCAGTAGGAGTAGTAGCAGGAGTAGCAGGTAGTTGTAGGAGTAGCAGGTAGTAGTAGGAGTAGCAGGAGTAGCAGGTAGTAGCAGTAGTAGTAGCAACAGTAATAGTAGTAGCATCAGTAGTAGTATCAGTAGTTGTAGTAGTAGTAGTTGTAGTAGTCAAGCATCACCCTGAAGTCTTTCCAGAAGATTTACCCGGGCTACCACCGCATCCACAAGTGATATTCCGGATAGACCTAGTTCCTGGCGCAACACCGGTCGCTAAGACACCGTACCGTCTAGCCCCACCGGAAATGCAAGAGCTATCGAAACAGCTACAGGAACTTTGGTGTGTGCATTAATTATCGTGAACTGAAAAAGCTGACCGTCAAGAACCGATACCCACTCCCGAGGATCGATGATATGTTCGACCAGTTGCAGGGTGCAACTTATTTCTCTAAGATCGACCTCCGTTCGGGTTATCATCAGGTTCGTGTCAGCGAGACCGACATCCCTAAAACCGCTTTTCGAACTCGTTATGGGCACTACGAGTTTCACGTTATGCCCTTCGGTCTGACCAACGCAATAGCGAGACCGACATCCCTAAAACCGCTACTACTTCCTTCAACTTGATTCACCGAACCTCTAACTTTCCGATTTTTGTTAACTCTATCCCTAGCTATTCCGGCTTGCACCTGATCTTCCATCATCCTTTTAGCGTCGTTCGGTGATTTATACAAAAAACTGCCACCACCCGCTAAATCTAAGTCGTGTTGCGAGCGGTTATCCAACCCATGGTAAAAGATATCCACTATTTGTTCTATATCGAGTCCGTGCCCATGAAAATTCCTTAAGAGATCCTTAAGTCTAAACCATGCCTCCGTTATCGTCTCATTATCATATTGATAAAAACTCCGAATCTGATTGAGCAATTTCCTACCCAAGATGGGTGGAAAGAAGCGGGTCACAAACAATTCTCTCATTTCCTCCCATGTTTCTATCGACCCCGGCTCCAACTCGTAAAACCACGTCCTAGACTCCCCCCTTAATGATGATGGAAACAAACTTAGCATTACCCCTTCCTCCGAAGCCTCTCCATACCTAAACATGTTGCAAATTTCGGTAAATGTGGCGATATGCTTATGCGGGTCATCCTTGGAATTTCCGTCAAAGGAGTTTTCTTGAATCATTTTGTGATGGTAACCTTTGACGGAAAAGTTATTTCCTAAGTTTGGTGGGATAATTGGTGATCCTAGGGTGATTGGCACGGGTCGGTTTCGGTTAATCATAGGTTCATCAAATGGGTTGGGTGGGTTGTTGTTAATTACAGCTCCATTTGGGTTTCCATTGTCTCCTCCGTTATCCGCCATTTCAAAATTCTCCTCCTCAAAAACTAACTCTTCCTGCTCTTCAGAATATTCCTTATCACTATAAACAACTCCTCCTAATCCTCGTTTTCTCAAAAGTTTTTCCGGGTCAGAAAGAGGGTTGTTTACTTGCTTCCCTTGGGATCTCGTGAACATCCACAAATCAATAACCTGAAAATCACAAAACTAACAAACAAACACCGGGAAATCTATTCAACACAAGTAAAACAAAAAAAAACTAAAATCTCAACTAAAATCAAGTCCCCGGCAGCGGCGCCAAAAACTTGATGCGTGAAATCTAGTTTTCCGAAAATTAACTTTTAACTAGACTACGACACCGGGCAGTGTACCCTTATCGATGTAATAAACTTTGGGCAAATTCCGGGTTCGATCACGGGGACTATTTATAATTGAGATAATAACTATAAAAGTAACAAATAACACGTAACAAGTGTGTTTTAGTCTTAGAAGACTTGAAGGTAAAACGACTAAATTGATTTCTAATTCAAATATGGATTAAAAGTACGCTTGCTTGGACCGTTCACGAATGTGTAATCTTTCCTAAGTATGAATTGATGATAAACTTTAAATGTAAAATCCTTAGTTCCTTGCGAATACCGGATTTCTACGAATATTTATCCATGTAACGATTCCTTTCGAATACCGTTAACACCTAAAATAACCGTGCATAAAGTTTGAAGTCGATGTGTGAGAATTAACCTATAAGCTTCCTTTCGAATAGCTTACTAATCAACAAACCGATTTCTCTTAATTTATCAATTAGCGTTCGTGTTTAATCTTATTTATTTCAATTACTAATAACGATTCCTTTCGAATACCGTTAATTTTCTTTCAACTAAAGACCGGTCGATATATTCATTCTTATTATGTCAAAATCGAATTCCTTTCGAATACCCGATTTCTCAATAAGAACATAAGTAATTTTATAATTTCTAAAATCTTAAACCCAAACGGATCCCCAATTAACCTCTACACATCATAATAATACAATTTATACTCAAGATTAATCAAACACACGATCACATATCCAAGTAAACGTAAAGGAAAGTTAGCTACGCATAATCTTAATCAAACACGAATAATGAATAAAAGACATGATTATATTGAAATTAAAAGAGTAAAAGTTTGATACCAAAGTGAAATAGTGCTAGCAAATTGCTTCCAAAATCACAAAACGATGTAAAAGAAAGGAAAATACGACTAATGTTTCTTCTAAATTAACCCGAAAATGACTTTGATTTCTTCTCTCCAATGATTCTTTGATTGTTATATGATGAATTATCGCTGATTATAGAGCCCCAAAATTGATGATAAAGATAGATTATTAAGCTCCAAAAATCGTCCTTAAGAAGTGGTCTTAAAGACTCGTCACTTCTCCACTTAACTAGCCATCAAAAACGAAATATAACTGTCCAGCACCAAGAATGCGCCGCACTAGGAGTGGAATGCGGCTCATTCTCACTTCAGTTTGGTCCAGAATTTTGCTCCTTGCTGAATGCGTCGCACAGGGTCTCTAATGCGGCTCATTGGTCCCCTGCGACTTCCGAACTTGTTTTTCTGCGTTTTTTGACACAAAAACATAACGAATATCGCGGAAGAATACGCGTAGAATCGAGCGATATCACACAAGCACAAACGTATTAAGCACCTAAAATTAAAAGTACATAATAAATCCATTACAAAAGTTCAAACAATAATCCATAAACGATAAAAATAAGAAAAATAGTTCACTCAAAATATCCAACAATACATAAGAACCACAAATCACATATCACCCCAATGGCCAGTATGGCCTCTAAAGCTCCTGCTCGGCTCGTTGCTCCTCCTCGTCCTGTTGGCGCTGGTACTCGGTAGGAGGAGGATAGGATGGGGTAGACCATAGATGATAGCGATCAGGAAGTGTCGAGGATGAAGAAGGCATGTCCTGATCCATAGGAGCGGAATCTCCAAAAGTGTGAAAGGACCCATCGTACGCCTGATAATCAATCCCAGAACGCTGATGATACTGATATATCATCTCTTCCTGATATCGCCCTCGACTCTCAAACTCGGTCTGTAGATGCCCAAGGTGGTTACTGACCATGCTGGTGTTGGAGTTAAGATCGTAGTAACGATCCTCCATACGGTTGGCAAAAGTGTCCAACTGGGTCGACATCTGGCCCATGTTAGATGTCAACGCAACAATCTGAGCATTCAAATCCATTTCCTGTACCGGTGGAATCTCCTCATCATCCGGTTCCTCCACAACTCGACTACTACTAGCTCCACTAGCCCGTTTAATCTGGGCCCATCGGTAGGTCACATAATTCCCTGGAGCTGTAAATCTAACCACTATACCCACTGATTTAAACCAATTCGCCCCTATGAGTCGCATCCCTGGTGCCAAAACAGTACAACGGTCAAATCCCGCGCCACGGAACCCTAACTTATCACCAAGAACGGTGACGAAGTGACCTCCTCTAACGACACTACCGGGTCGTGCTCCCTTAAGTGCCCGAGTCATCCATCGAGCCAAAATAAACGGTACATTTATGACCCGTTTCTGAACAATACAACCCAGTATAAATATCTCATCCTTATGGCACTTCTCAATCCCATATTTGCGGCCAATAACGAATAAACAAACCATCGAAAAAATAGCCCGGACTTTCGGGTCACGAATATTAGGGTAAGACGGCGCACGTTCGCCCGTTAATATTCCGTTAGCGATCGTGGACCACATGGCCGCATTTTCTGAGTAATCGGGAGTTGTAGTCCCGGCTAGCATGTAGTCATCAAAGTCTGGGTGCGCCAAATCGGCCTCATCAAACAAACCTATAGCTGCCCCAAATTCTTTAAGCGTCAACTTTCTAAATTCACCCCCTAAAAGAAAAGAGACCGTCTTTTTTGTTGGATCGGTGATAGCATGATTAAACGCAAAGGAAATGTAAAATTCATAGGTGGCTTCAATGTAGATCGGCTGGTGTATGTGAAACAACCTCTCCCAGGCTCGAGATGTGAACGTCCCATAAGTGACTTCAAGCATATCCTCTAGCTCGGCAGCACCAGATGCAAAATGGGAGTCGTGTGTATCACTGTATTCAGAAAATCCCAATCAATACCTACAGGGGCAAAGACTGGGTAATTTAGCATGGCGGTCAACTTAGTTTGGATTTCTTCCCGCCTGTTTTGAGTAATGCCACGCCTAATAGGTACTTGCAGGTAAGGATGGTTAGGATCAAAATGAGGGACATGAGGTGGGATCTCAATTGGAGCATGTTCGTCGGCCATATTCTGCACAAAACAAATTAAAACAACCATATTAGTAAGGTAGAACAGCGTGGAAAAATAGAAAGTCGCAAAAACAGGCCGAAAAAAAAAAACATTTTTTTCCAAACAGGAACTTTGGGCCGCCGGTTAGGAATTTTCAGCCGCCGGCTGGCCAAAAGCAGCCGCCGGCTAAAATCCACAGACAACAGGTGCTTTGCTGTTAATCATTCGAAACTGATGTAAATTGGACAACTACCAAATGTAATCCAACGGATTGAACAAGTAAAATCTGCTGTATTACTAAACCACATCTTGAAGCTAACAATCCCAATTCAAAGGTTTAACAACTAAATCTTCAAAAGAAATCAATTGTCCACCCAAACTTCACTTAAATATACAATTTTTCGTCAATTAAAAAATGGATATTTGATTTTAACACTCAATTTAACCAACAATTTGTGACAAAGATTAAACCTATTAACTAATTGTAGCCTTACTATGTTACAAATTTCTAGCAAAAACCCCAATTTTTCAATTACTTCTAGACAAAATTAAACCATGGAAATCGAAAATTGAACAAGGCCTAAGCATACAAATCATCTAAGGAATGAATCCTAGCAATTAATTGTAAAATTAAGCAATAATAATTTCGGATTAGAAAACCCCCAATTCGTGTTCTTCATGAAAAATCAAAGAAAAACAATAAAGAGGAGTGTATAAATCATACCTTGGTGTTTGAATTAGGGAAGTGAAAAATTTAAGAAATTGAACGAAAAATTCGAAGGTGAATTCTCAGCCGCCGGTTGTATGTGTGAAGATAAGTGTGTGTGTGAATTTTGGAAAAAAAAACGGTATATATATTTTTCAAAAACCTGGTATCCAGCCGGGGGCTGAAATTTTGAGCCGCCGTCTGGCTTTTAGCCGTCCGCCAAAAAAATTCAGCCGCCGGCTAAAACTCTCTGTTTCAAAAAATAATGTTTTTTCGTTCAGTGGTTTAACACGATCTAACCTGGTTGCCGACATGTTTAGCAGCTCTCATATGATGAATTAAGTGAACCTGAAACAAAAATTCAAAGATTAAAAGAGAAAATCACGTAGTGTACATATATTTTTGGTTTTTTGTTGTTTTTTATATGTTTTTGTATTTTTTTTGTTGTTTTTCTGATTTTTTTGGTATTTTTTATTTTTCTGAACAAAATAAAATAAAAGGAAAAGAAGCGGGTTGTCTCCCGTAAGCGCTATTTGTTTAGTGAAGAGTCGTTAAGCTCGACTCATACCACGTTTGTTAACCGTCACGTTCATGGAGATCGAGCTCCTCGTCGTCTCCAAACAAGTCAAACTGGTTGTCACGTCCGTCGGCATAATATTTCTTCAATCTGTGCCCGTTCACCTTGAAACTCTCGCCCTTTTCGTTGGCAATCTCTACCGTACCGTAAGGGAATACATCTAGGACGATATATGGTCCCGACCACCTTGACCGTAATTTCCCCGGAAATAACTTCAATCTGGAATTGTAGAGCAGAACCATATCGTCGTCGATGAAATTTCTATCCGTCTTGATACGCTTATCGTGCCATTTCTTTGTCCGTTCCTTGTAAAATACCGAGTTCTCATATGCGTTCATGCGCAACTCGTCCAATTCTTGTATTTGGTGGAACCTGTTCTTCCATGCAGGTATCATTTCCATATTTGCAGCTTTCAAAGCCCAATAGGACTTGTGCTCAATTTCAACGGGTAAGTGACATGCTTTACCATAAATTAAACGATAAGGAGTACAACCAATTGGAGTGTTAAATGCAGTCCTATGCGCCCAAAGAGCATCGTCTAACTTATCGGACCAATCCTTACGATTTGCACCGACCAACCTTTCCAAAATGCGCTTCAAGCCGCGATTGGTAACCTCGACTTGTCCGCTTGTTTGGGGATGATAAGCTGTTGAAAACTTATGGTTTACACCATATCTTTTCAACACCTTCTCAAGTTGGGCGTTACAAAAATGTGTACCTCTATCACTAATTAAAGCTTTAGGGGTACCAAATCGGGAAAATAATTGTTTTAAGAAATTGACGACGACCCGCGCATCATTTGTGGGTAAAGCTTTTGCTTCGGAAAACTTTGATACTAAAATATATTTATTTCCCCGACTTGAAGGAAAGGGTCCCATAAAATCAATACCCCATACATCGAAAATTTCACATACCTGGATGCCCATTTGTGGCATCTCATCGCGCGAAGAAATGTTACCGGTCCGTTGACAAGCATCACATTTCTTCACAAATTCGTGAGCATCCTTGTACACCGATGGCCAATAGAAACCATCATCAAAAACACGTTTGGCTGTGAAGTTCGCCCCATGATGTCCTCCTACGGGTCCCGAATGGCAATGGTGTAAAATCTTGTCTTTTTTTTCACTAGCGACACACCTCCGAAATACGCCATCTGCACAAGCACGAAACAAAAAAGGATCCTCCCAAAAATAATGTTTCAAATCAGCATGCACCGGACTCACCCATGGACTGTCGGAAATTGGGTATATGAGTCCCGAATCCAGCAACTTGATAATTTCCTTCCTCACCACAACTTTCACCTTCGGGTTTAAACGTCGAAGCGGTTGAACTACCGGCTTGAAATCTGTCTCCATTAGAATTTTGTGTGTACAAAATGATGGATTAATCCCCCGAATGTCAGTGATTTTCCATTCAAGAGCTTGCTTATGAGCTTTTAGTACCCGTAACAAACGATCTTTTTCCCCACAAGATAAGTTAGAAGAAATTATAACGGGTAAGTTACTTGTACCTTGCAAATAGGCATACTCAAGATGTGATGGAAGTGGTTTCAACTCCAGTTTGGGTGGTTCTTCAATCGATGTTTCGATCTCCATTATCTCAGCTCGTGAACATGGAACACTGTGAACCGGAATCCCTGAACTGGGCAGTCCAGCCGCCGTCTGGGCACTCCCAGCCACCGGTTGGCTTTTCAGCCACCGGTTGGCTTTGGGCAGCCGCCGGCTGGATTTAGCTGTTGGTTTTTCTTCGTGTGCTTCCTGCGTGTCGGTAGTCAATGTAGACTTGACTTCCTCCAATAACATATCAAACTCAGCTAACTCTTTTGCAGATTTAAAATCTTCACTCCATCCTTCAGTAATGATTGAATCAGTTTGATCATCCTCAAGTAACATCTGCACAAACTCATCATCGGAAATGTCATAGGCATTTAAATAATAACAAGTATCATCTACTACAGAAGGATATTCCATTGAATCATTAACATTAAAGATAACTTTTTCGTCTCCTACTTGCATGGTGATTCTACGGTGAAAAACATCAATCAAGGAGTGAGAAGTGGCTAAAAATGGACGTCCTAGAATTATCGGTACTCTAGGGTCTTCAACCATATCAAGAATCACAAATTCACATGGAAACACAAATTTGTCTACCTTAACAAGTAAATTTTCAACAACTCCCCTAGGATATTAAACGTAGCGGTCGGCCAATTCAATGCACATACGAATAGGTCTTGGTTCTCCTAAACCTAGTCTAGCATACATGGAATATGGCATCAAAGAAATACTCGTTCCTAGATCAGCTAATGCATTGTTCACAGTTAAATTACCAATTAAACAAGGAATAGAAATAGCACCTGGGTCGCTTAATATCGGTGATAATTTGTTTTGCATCAATGCTGAACAGCGGGCATTCATGGTAACCTTGGAAGCGTCTTCCAGCTTACTCTTATTTGTCACAAGATCTTTCAGATATTTCGCATACTTTGGCATTTGAGCAATCTCCTCAATAAACAGAATATTGATGTGAAGCTGTTTCATGTTCTCGAGACATTTGTGGTATGTGACGTTGTCTTTATCTTTCTTCAAAGCAGCAGGATATGGAACAGAAGGGGTGAAGTCCTTAACCACCGGTGTGGTTTTCGGCTTCGTGGTGGCAAACGAGGGAGTTTTCTTCGAGATCAGTGGGTCAGCCGCCTGCTGAGAAGTGTTGGCCGTCGGTTGGCTTTCAGCCGCCGGTTGGTCTTCTTCAGCCGCCGGTTGAAATGCAGCAGCAATATATTTTTTCGGTGCATCTGCTTTCTCGTGTTCTTCTTCTTTGTCAACCTGTTAAAAATTAATAGGAACTTTGTTAGTAACACATGTAAAAGAAGAATTAAGAATTTTACCACTTCAGGTGGTAACTGGTTTGACGTGATCACGAGGATTTGTTTTCGTGAAGCTTGGTAGCTGTCTGGAAA